>QXTE01000082.1:6878396-6914487 GCA_003942145.1 Platysternon megacephalum | reverse complement strand
GCGCTGCTCCCTTCCAGGAAGCAGCTGGAACCCTGTTCCTGCAGCCCCTGGGGGAGGGGGAGGGGCTCCGGGTTGCAGCCATGTGCTGCTCTTGCCACTCCTCCAGGTACCTCCCACAAAGCTCCCATTGGCCGCGGTTCCCTGTTCCCGGCCAATGGGAGCTGCGGGGGGCGGTGCCTGGAAGGAGGAGTCCTCTGCCTTCTTCCCCCTCCCCCCGCCCGAAGGGTCTGTGCTGCCGGCTGCTTTCAGCTGCTCTCTGAAACAGCGTGGGGCTCGCAGCACCACAGAGGGGAATCCCGCGGGTAGGCAGAGGGGAGGGGAGGGGAGGGGTGCGGGAGGGGAGCTCGGCGGGCCGCACGCAAGAGCCCCGCGGGCCGCATGCGGCCCGCGGGCCGCGTGTTTGAGACCCCTGGTCTATAAGGTGCCACAGGACTCTTTGTCGCTTGTTAACAATAGTTTAGTTATATATTATAGACTTATAGAAAGAGACCTTCTAAAAACATAAAAATGTATTACTGGCACGCGAAACCTTAAATTAGAGTGATTAAATGAAGACTCGGCACACCACGTCTGAAAGGTTGCCGACCCCTGTTCTATAAGGTGGGAGACCCAGGGTCCAGTTCTGCAGCTCCAGTGAGTCTTTCATTAGTTATCCACAGTGGAAAAATTTCATCCGGAGAAATTAAGGGAGCCCTATGTTAGACTATCCCATAGCTCTGTGGTTTGGGCACTCTCCTGAGTTTCGAGAGATGTTTGTTCAAATCCTCCTCTCACTACCCCTCCCCCGCCCCGAGAGAGAAGGGGAAATTGAACCCTACTCTCATCCATCACAGGTAAGAGCTCTAATCACTGCGCTAAAAGTTACAAAGTATGGACACCACCGCCATTGCCTCCTCCTCTCGCTGGATTTTGAATGGGACCTGAGCTGGTAGGCAGCCTCTGAGCATGCCTACCTGATTGGACCCCACACATGACGTAGACAGACGAATGTCTGTCTTTCCCAATTCATTAATCTGTCTGGGGGCTTCGGCAGGAGACAGGCCTCTGGGTGCCTAGAGAAAGGTAGCAGCACGTATGCCTAGAGGCAGAAACATAGGTACCAAGGGAACTTTTACTTTGCAAATGGGTGTCGAGTGAGTTTGTTGTCTACCAGGTTCGGAAGAAGTTGTGTGGATGACAGTCCACCCAAAACTGGGACTTAGACACCTAAACTCGAGACAGGCTGCTTAGTACCTTTCTGGATCTGGGCCTTCATGTATATAATTAAAACTAGAATGTGTGCTTCATAATTATGGTTCTGTGTGAAAGAGGGCGTAAAATTGAAAAGAAAATGTGTATATTCACTATTGGCGAGAGCACATGTAGCTGTTTTTGAGTTTTTGGCTGCATGAATGTTATGCTCTGGTCCTAATATAACAATCAGAATACTCATAATTAATTTTAGAAATGATTAGTACAAGTGCAGAGAAGCTGAGAACAAAAGCAGGTGTCAGGCACTGTACAAACATAGTCAGAGACAGTCCCTGCCCTGAAGAGCTTACAATCATCTATATAGACAAACAGACAAAGAGTAGACGGGGAAACAGAGACACAAAGGGGTAAAGTGACTTGTCTGTGGACACACCTCAGGTGAGTGGCAGAGCCAGCATGAGAAGTCAGATCTCGTCTGCCATGCCAGTGTCTTATCGATTAGACCACTCACGAGGCCCTGTATTTAGTTTACAATTTATTCAAACAATTCATTCTAGTCTTTTTGTAGCCTTGGCTTTGCAGGACACAAAACAGCTTGTTAGTTTCTTTCAGGGGCACAATGGGAATAGGAGCTGCAAGAAATTTGCCTTCTTGAATCCCCTGCAAAGGGAACAGACATAACTGCAGTCCATGTGCTCTTCTGTGCACAGGGACAGTACCCTGCTAATGCTCTCTGACAAGCTGTTCACCCCAAAGAAAGCTAGGTGGGGCAGAGAGAAGGCAAGTTTTTGGATTCTCCCATCACCACACAGTCTGCAGAGGGAACCTATGTTATGCCCTCCCAATGAAGGGCTTGTTTCTCTGGTGTGCCATGGAGCGCTGGGGCCCAGTGCCTACTGGAGCCTCTCCACTGGGGGCAATGAATTTCTGCCCTATCCTCAACACAGGTCTATACAAATAGGCACAACCTGGCCCCATGTGTTGCCTCTCAACTGTTCCATGCTGCCTGACTCTCTCTGTGGCAGTGAGAGGGTGTGGGAGAAGTGCTGGGCAGAAGGAGGAGGAATAGAAGCAGCCCCTGCTGCCTGGACTACAGCAGTCACAGTGGCTCTTTATAACTAAAGATCGAGACTGCAGCAAAAATCTCTTCCCTCCCTGCAGCTGGGCGGAAATGTGGGACGTCAGCAGAGCTGTGGAAAGGCATGATGGTGGTGGTACAGGGAGAGCAGAGATTGTGTGAGCGTCGTAGCCAATGAGTGCAACTGGGTGCTTATGTCACTGTTGGCCAGTTATTCGTTTCCAGTCAAACAATAAGAAAAATGTGAACATGCCCCTCTGCTTATTTCTGGCAACTGTGTGTTGAATTTTCTCTTATTGTTTTGCAGTTGTCTGAGGAGAGGCTGTTGACACCATTACTCTGGGCTCTTGCCTGGCCCCGCTCTGAAGCAGTGTGTGAAATTCAGCGCAGGTCAGGGAGCAGTACGCAGTGCACAGCAAGACTCATTCTGGGCCTGATTTTCACTTACCTATTTATGCCATCTGCCTCTGGCATCATGAAGGGGCTCTAAAGTAGGTGGTAACAGTCCACAGAGAGAGCCTGCTAGACAGAGCCTTCTTGGGTGGTCTAGAACCAACATAAGGTCTTCATACCAGTCATGCTTCCAGCTCTAGTGCAGGGGTGTATTGGGAATGGGCCACAGACAACAGGGTACTATTCTCTGCTTCCAATGGGCATAACCAGACTGCTATTACCTGATTGCCAGGGCTTATAGGGAGCCAAGGGGAATAGAGCATAAGTTATATCAGCCTTGAGTCTGCTCTACCTACACCAAGGGGCAGGGCCCCAGGATACAGGGAGCACAGAGGTGGCTTAAAGCCACCATTTCCCCTCTTTCAGGTGTATGCCCCAAGGGCAGAGATGAAGTAACAGAGAATTGGGCCTGGATATTTCTGAAAAATATGCTTGTGCAGTGAAGGAGAGTGCTGGAAGTAGGACAAGAACCCGCAGCAAGGAGGGGAGAGGGAAAATATATTTGTATTTCAAATATTTTTACTAAGTATAGCATGAAACCGGGAGTGTGGGAGGCAGTCAGCAGCTCCTGGTAGAAGAGGGTGGGCAGAGCAAGAGGATTTGCATTTTAAGTTTGTTCATGAAATGATGGCTTAAAACAGGAATGGGGATGGGAAAGCACTGATGGGAAGGGCAAAAGAGGAACAATCTACAGACATGTTTCTTAAAGATATGCTCACTTAAGCTTTAATGCACCACTGGAGGAGGAGGGGGGAGTATCTATCTCCAAACACCAGCACATGACTTTAATGAATAGAGATTCACTTTAAATAAAAGTAACAGGTCACTAAATGGAGCTTTCCAGACCTTCAGAGCTCTGCTTGTTTGTTGTACTACTTCACTAACATCACAATTGTTCAGTTATGAAACAGAAGTTACAGAGCTGTCTTTTTCAGTGATGCACCTGATGTAGCCAATCAGCTTAGAGAGAGGGGTTCTGGGAGTGCTTCCCTCCCTCCTGGCGGTAAGTCAAAGGGCCACCAAGAAGAATGCAAAGCAGTTCTGCAAAGAGAAACAGAGAGAGAGAGTGTGTATTCCCCAAAGAAGAAGATGGAGCAGACTAAGGAGGAAGAATTTTCAGGCAGTACAGCAGATACAGATATGGTAAACTACTGCTCGGTTCTGTGAAAAGTTACAGGAAATCTGGGGACAAAGATTCATCTCTTGAGTTAAAGAAGAATCTGGTCTCTGCATTGTTAATAGCAAGCACTCATTTACTGCTGTTTTTGTTGTTAAGTGTAACAACCTGCTTGGCACTTGGAGGGAGGAGTCCAAGTTTTAGGAGAAGGAACCAGGAAGTCAGTCTGTGTGCACATAGCTAGAATGCTAGCTGCAGTTACAGCATCTCTGGATTACTTCTCTGTATTAAGAGCCAGTTTAGTTTTACTATCTTGGAGTCCTTTCATATGGCTATCCAGCATAAGGTACATGAAACAGTTAGGCCAGGTGAATGTAGGGGAATCAAGTGCTGTCTGACTGTTTACATAGTGTAAATGGCAGCAAAATTGGAGAGGACACGTGTGTTGCTGATCAGAGGGTGCAATTGTCATTTAAAAAGGGTCTCCCTAATATATGTGTGCATATAGTTAAATCTGATTCTAATAGGAGGGCAGAGGTGCATAAAATGGCACATGCAAAGATTTGGGGCCAGACTCAATAAGGCTGGGCTGACAACGTGTAAAATTACCTCTCCCTTTCGCCCAGGCAGGGCAGATAGTGTTTCCACTGCCACTGCACGACAGTTTTTCTGCTGGGGGCTGGACAAGGTAGCTGTGAACTCTGCCTCCCTTCTCCCACTTACCACAGCAGGAGGATGCTTGAAGCCACTTTGCACACCTGTAAAGACAACTGGCTGATTCTGCCATTGAGGACCTCTGCTGGGTCCTATGGTGACGCCTGCCAAGCATAAACCCGAGCTGGAGGTGGCCTGCTGTGCTCTTTTATAGTTGCATTTGGAGTTCTAAGTGCTTTTCTGAAGGTAATTCTGTTGTGTGTGATTGTGTGTCTGCCCTTGATTGCTCACTTAAAATGGACTCTTCATAAATCTAGCCCATTAGTCAGTCTGAGGATGGATTCTAGACTTCTCTGCATATTGATTGTAATAGCAACCCGTTCCATTTCCCTTCAAGTACTATCTCTCCTTCAACCACTTGTCAACACACTGTATAAAAGGGAAGTATTCATACCAAGGCTCAACTACTGGATGTGTTACTTAAAAGAACAAAATAAACTAGCAGCAATCTCCTAGCTGCTGCAGCCTCTTTATCTTAGCCAGGCAGGGTTGAGCTCTACATTATTTGTCAAGTATATCTGAAATACAATAGAATTCCCTTAATTGCATCCTAACAGATAGAAAATTAGCATCATGATAGATGATTAATTAGCATAAAAGCCAAGGAACAAGTTCAGTGCAAACTTCTTCAATGACTCTAAAAGACTGGAAAAATGACTTACTGAGTTGGTTTAATACTCACGCTTGATCTGCTATGGTTTACAGGTGTAAGGTGGTTAACTAACACACATTTCCCACTGACTGTCCCTTTGTTCCACTTCCCTACTCTGCTTTGGGTAATAAAGTTAAATTAAATATACGTTGATATTGTGTATTATGCTGTTTTTTTAACGTAGTAATGCCTAGACTCTTGCCACTAGGTTTCTCTAAATTTCCAGAATGGGGAATTTTCAGCTGTTCTAAAAAGTCTCTCATAATCTTTACTGTGGCACTAGTTTCTAAACAGAAGACAGAGTGTAACATTCCAGGAGAGTTGTTAACTGTGCCTGGAGTACAGAGAGAAAAGTAACCCAACAGGAGGAAGGTTTTTACTTGAGGAAGGCTACCCTTATAAGTCTTCATGGATATTTAATATTTCTAGCTGTCTGTGTTTACATTTCACTATTTTTTCTGTATTTTGCATTGTAACATTACAAAAAGGCATAGGTGCATACAGTGTGGGATTACAAACGTTTCTGTATTGGTTGCAATTCTGTTTTTGTACTGAGCTTGCTTGACTTATTATTTTCTGGGTTTGTTTGGAACAAAGTTCTATATTTGTGAAAGGAATTTCTTCCCCTTCTTCAGCTTCTCATCCTCACTATGTCTCCCAGCAAAATGTATTCCTGCAAGCCTGAAACCTGGCATAATCACTTACTAGACATGTCTCTGTTTCCATTAGGGTGCTAACAAAGAGAAATCTGCTGCCCATCAAGTTTTTTTGAAATATAGGACATGACAGTAGATAAACTAAAGAACTGTTTCACAGTTCAGTCAAACTACACTCATGATGTGCTAATTATATTCAGAGTGCATTAAGGAATGACGTTTGCAGTCTCAACACTGCAAAGTATCATAATACTTTCTCTTGTTAGATAATTTCATCTTGGTATAAAACTTTCTCCTATTTCTTCCTTCACACTATAAAGTCTCCATGCATTCCCCCCATGCCTAGAACTCCCCTGCTAACCTGTTCCACCATGCTGCTACACTCTCTCCCTTCAAGTCTCTCGTCAAATCATACTTCTTCTGTGAACTCTATATATCTTATTCTTTTCAGTGAAGAAACAAACAAATGTCACGGGGGGGAAAGTTCATCCGTACCACCCGTATTTCTTCAACCACACTCTAATACATGCATATTGTCATTAGCACTAGTCAAAAAATGGGGACAACCAGGTCTTTTCTGTGACAACTTTTAATTTTGTTGAAATTTTTATTTTTGAGTGAAAGGAATTAAGAAAAATGATTCTTGTTTTTTTCACCTTTTCTGTCCCTTTTCTTTTAAAAAACAAACAAACCAAAACAAAATGGGAAAACCCATTTTTATTCCTCTCAATTAAAATCAAAATGAAAAGATTTCATTGTGAATCAATTCTAAATTATTATTTTTGTCTGTTTTAAATTTGATAAACAACAAATGGGAACGTGAAAAATTCTAACTGTCCTTTTTGTCTGCTTAGAGTGCAAGCTCTCTGGGGGTCTTTTATCTCCACATCACTCTGTAGAAGTCCAAACACACTATTGGTTCTCAGCATATATTAATCAAAATCATCTTATTGTAGGAAAGCATATGTATTAGAACTGGCTGAAGTTTTCAGAATTTTGAAATATTTGATATTTCAAAATTTGAAAAAAAATATTTGTGCAATTTTTGTCTCCTAGTTTTTGGACTCACTATAGAGCTGCTTGAAATTAAATTATTTTTTAAAATAAAAATGCGATTTTTTGTTTTTGTTTTTTGTTTTTTCAATTAGTTGTATTATGGGCACTGTTAAATTGTTTGCTTAATAATTCGGACTTTCCAGATCAGGTGACCTTTTTTGAAGATCTAATATTGGAAATAAATGATAGGCACATATTTTGCCTTTTGCTTATATGCTATATCACACTGCACTGAATGATAGGGAAGGATGAAGCTACAGTTGCAAAACTTAGATTCCTAAAGCTAGACACCAACATCCATATTAAGTATTCAGTGCGCTAGACACCAACATCCATATTAAGTATTCAGGCGCAAGTGGTGTTCTCATCCATCCTCCCTGTGGAAGGAAAAGGCCTGGGTAGAGACTGTCGAATCGTGGAAGTCAACGAATGGCTACGCAGGTGGTGTCGAAGAGAAGGCTTTGGATTCTTTGACCATGGGATGGTGTTCCAAGAAGGAGGAGTGCTAGGCAGAGACGGTCTCCACCTAACGAAGAGAGGGAAGAGCATCTTCGCAAGCAGGCTGGCAAACTTAGTGAGGAGGGCTTTAAACTAGGTAAGTGGGGAAATGGGATACTGGGAGGAAGCACGAGCAGGAGAGCGCAAGAGGGGAGGACTCCTGTCTCATACTGAGAAAGCGGGACGATCAGTGAGTTATCTTAAGTAACTATAAACAAATGCAAGAAGCCTGGGAAACAAGCAGGGAGAACTGGAATTCCTGGCACAGTCAAGGAACTATGATGTGATTGGAATAACAGAGACTTGGTGGGATAACTCACATGACTGGAGTACTGTCATGGATGGATATAAACTGTTCAGGAAAGACAGGCAGGGCAGAAAAGATGGGGAAGTTGCATTGTATGTAAGAGAGGAGTATGACTGCTCAGAGCTCCGGTATGAAACTGTAGAAAAACCTGAGAGGCTCTGGATTAAGTTTAGAAGTGTGAGCAACAAGGGTGGTGTTGTGGTGGGAGTCTGCTATAGACCAGCAGACCAGGGGGATGAGGTGGACGAGGCTTTCTTCCAGCAACTAATAGAAGTTACTAGATCACAGGCCCTGGTTCTCATGGGAGACTTTAATCACCCCGATATCTGCTGGGAGAGCAAGACAGTGGTGCACAGACAATCCAGGAAGTTTTTGGAAAGTGTAGGGGACAATTTCCTAGTGCAAGTGCTGGAGGAACCAACTAGGGGCAGAGCTCTTCTTGACCTGCTTCTCACAAACCGGGAAGAATTAGTAGATGAAGCAAAAGTGGATGGGAACCTGGGACGCAGTGACCATGAGATGGTTGAGTTCAGGATCCTGACACAAGGAAGAAAGGAGAGCAGCAGAATATGGACCCTGGACTTCAGAAAAGCAGACTTTGACTCCCTCAGGGAACTGATGGGCAGGATCCCCTGGGAGAATAACATGAGGGGCAAACGAGTCCAGGAGAGCTGGCTGTATTTTAAAGAATCCTTATTGAGGTTGCAGGAACAAACCATCCCGATGTGTAGAAAGAATAGTAAATATGGCAGGCGACCAGCTTGGCTTAACAGTGAAATCCTTGCTGATCTTAAACACAAAAAAGAAGCTTACAAGAAGTGGAAGATTGGACAAATGACCAGGGAGGGAGGAGTATAAAAATATTGCTGAGGCATGCAGGAGTGAAATCAGGAAGGTCAAATCACAGTTGGAGTTGCAGCTAGCAAGAGTTGTTAAGAGTAACAAGAAGGGTTTTTTCAGGTATGTTAATAAGAAAAAGAAAGTCAAGGAAAGTGTGGGCCCCTTACTGAATGAGGGAGGCAACCTAGTGACAGAGGATGTGGAAAAAGCTAATGTACTCAATGCTTTTTTTGCCTCTGTCTTCACGAACAAGGTCGGCTTCCAGACTACTGCACTGGGCAGCACAGCGTGGGGAGGAGGTGACCAGCCCTCTGTGGAGAAAGAAGTGGTTCGGGACTATTTAGAAAAGCTGGATGAGCACAAATCCATGGGGCTGGATGCGCTGCATCCGAGGGTGCTAAAGGAGTTTGGCAGATGTGATTGCAGAGCCATTGGCCATTACCTTTGAAAACTCATGGCGATTGGGGGAGGTCCTGGATGACTGGAAAAAGGCCAATGTAGTGCCCATCTTTAAAAAAGGGAAGGAGGAGGATCCGGGGAACTCCAGGCCAGTCAGCCTCACCTCAGTCCCTGGAAAAATCATGGAGCAGGTCCTCAAGGAATCAATTCTGAAGCACTTAGAGGAGAGGAAAGTGATCAGAAACAGTCAGCATGGATTCACCAAGGTCAAGTCATGCCTGACTATCCTAATTGTTTTCTATGATGAGATAACTGGGTCTGTGGATGAGGGGAAAGCGGTGGATGTGTTATTCCTTGACTTTAGCAAAGCTTTTGATACGGTCTCCCACAGTATTCTTGCCGGCAAGTTAAAGAAGTATGGGCTGGGTGAATGGACTATAAGGTGGATAGAAAGTTGGCTAGATCGTTGGACTCACCGGGTAGTGATCAATGGCTCCATGTCTAGTTGGCAGCCGGTATCAAGCGGAGTGCCCCAAGGGTCGGTCCTGGGGCTGGTTTTGTTCAATATCTTCATTAATGATCTGGAGGATGGCATGGATTGCACTCTCAGCAAGTTTGCAGATGACACTAAACTGGGAGGAGTGGTAGATATGCTGGAGGGTAGGGATAGGATACAGAGGGACCTAGACAAATTAGAGGGGGGGATTTGATAGCTGCTTTCAACTACCTGAAAGTGGTTTAAAAGAGGATGAATCTAGACCAGTGGTTCCCAAGCTTGTTCCGCCGCTTGTGCAGGTTTGTGCAGCGGCCAGTACATCCCTCGGCCTGCGCCGCTTCCAGCAGCTCCCATTGGCCTGGAGCAGCAAACCGCAGCCACTGGGAGCCGCGATCGGCCGAACCTGCGGACGCGGCAGGTACACAAACCGGCCCGGTACCAGATGACAGAACAAGGAGTAATGGTCTCAAGTTGCAGTGGGGGAGGTTTAGGTTGGATATTAGGAAAAACTTTTTCACTAGGAGGGTGGTGAAGCACTGTAATGGGTTACCTAGGGAGGTGGTGGAATCTCCTTCCTTAGAGGTTTTTAAGGTCAGGCTTGACAAAGCCCTGGCTGGGATGCTTTAGTTGGGAATTGGTCCTGCTTTGAGCAGGGGTTTGGACTGGATGACCTCCTGAGATCCCTTCCAACCCTGATATTCTATGATTCTAAGGACGACCTTACTAACCTTGGTGTGGATACTTTGTAAGAACACTCTTGTAGGGTTGTTTTGCTATTTTGTTTTAAGCTGGCCACCCACTTCAACACTGCTTCATCCAGCAAATACTGAGCCTAAACTCACTATTTGCCTTGGAAGGTGCTGGGAAGGAGCACATGGTGGTTTGTATTGGCTGTAAATGTTGGCAGGGGTAGAGTTTATATATTGTTGTTTTTGTCTTTTATTATCCTAATCCCCTTTTCCACTCTCCCTTATCCTGAGTTCCCCATACCTAATAAAGTCCCAATTACTGGTTTTTACTCTGGGAATTGTGATAGCTATTTTATTTTTGTGTGCTCTGACTGACACTCCTCTGTATGAGATTGTGTTAAATATTTTCCCAGGGGAGAAGCCCTCTGTTCCCTGCCCTATGTGGGGTTTCCTTGGGTGGAGGCACCAGGCACCTTTATAGGTGAACCCAGGACCCATAACCCTAAGAGAAACGGGAGAAGACTGCAGCCACGCCTCAGGGCTGGGCTTACATGTAAGAAGTAGGGCTTTTTTCCCTTAAAACTGTCTCATGAAAATGAGTTTCATAACTTGTCAATAGTGGAAATTAGAAAAAGGTAAAATTGTTTGAAACAGTTGGCAGAAAAATTGCCTCAGCAAAAAGATACACGTGCAAAAATACTGGGTTTCTGATGATCCGAGGTTATGGGCATTGCACCAGAATGAGAACAGTTACAATGGAAAGAAAGGATCTCTAGAACTCTTCCAGATGTTAAGACAGCTTGAACAACTCTTTCTTGATTATTAACAAATGAGAATAATACACACGGCTTTAGTTCCCTCTCTTAGCCCCAACCTTCAGTTGTTCCCAATATGGGACTCCTACTGAAATCCCATATTAGAAACAATGGACGGTTGAAGGGAGGAAGGATGGTGCAGTCATTAGAGTGCTGGTGGAAGACTTAAGTTCAGTTCCCTGATATGCCACAGATGTCTTGTGTGATCTTGAGTGTCCTGTGCCTCACTTTCAAGCTGTTAAATGGGTAAGATAGCACTGCCCTACCTCACAGGGGAGTTGTGAGGATAAATACATTAAGGACTATGAGGCACTCATATACTATGATAATAAGGTACTTTATATGGTCCCAAATTGATATTTAGATCAATCGGCATTTGGAGTGCATATTGCTGGCAGGATTAGTTAGTATTTCTTAGAGTGGGTTGTTGGTGTCTCTGAGGCAGTCATTGTGTCAGACATATTAATCTTAGGGACTTGAGTTAGTTCAGCTAAAGTGTTGGTTTCCTAGATTTATTTAACTTAATGTTTTTAACAGAGAATACAGGAAGAAAACCAAAGCTTACAACAGCTATCAGAAAAAAACAAAAAACACAAAAAAACCCGAGTCCTGTATGCCCTTACATGCTCATTTTAAACCAAAAAAAAAAAAAATCCCCCTCAAAATTAGAAGTACGTAATATAAAGACAAACTCTGAGTTCCTTTATTGCTAGTTTATTCCTTAATTGTCCAATATAGGGTTTATTGCTCCTTCTTCTGAAACAGATGATGCTGACTACTGTCAGAGACAGGATACTGGAATTAGATGGACCACTGGGCTTGACCCACTATGGCAATTCCTATATTCTAAACTGTGGCCTCAGTCCTACTTATGTATTTGCAGGCACAGGACCTCATGTCATTATTGTTTCATAGACAAAATGGAACTACATACAAATGTTAACAAATAATCAAAATAGTTTACGTTCTGATCTTAACTAATGTAGGGTTTGGTATATTGTATATTAGCTACAGCTTAATAAAAGGAGAACGTCTTAAAGATTTGGGGAGGGATTTTTGAAAGCCTCGTTCTCTCTTTCAACTGAAGTCAATGAAGGTTTTACCATTATTACAATTGCAGCAGGGCTCGGCCATCACTGAGAATTTTTGAAAACCCCAGTGTTGGTGCACAACATCTTCTTTTCTCTTATGTGATTTCTGAGCAAGACTATTCATGCTTTTCAGAGTGACAGTACCATAAAGCATATTGTTTTACGACTTATAAAATCTGTAGTCCTTTCGTTCATTCTGTAAAGTCCTCTTTAGATCTACTCCCAGTGGAATTCAGGTGTAAAATACTTCCTGCATCTTTAAAAAGAAGAATGGTCTAGTGGCTCTCTACCAATTATATATCTGAAGGGTTGTTGGAGCAGCAGAAGTCTGCGCATAAATATATGTACCCAGTACATAAAAAAGTTCAGTTCAAACTCAGACATTTATTCAAATGCAGCATGTGTGCTATACTTTAAAATTAAAACAAACACTCAGGAAGTGATTGAATAATGTCAGGTATCAGTAAATATTTTCTCTGAATCCAGAATGGTGTAGAAAAAGTATAGCATGGTGTCAACTAAGGAGTTAAATGAAAAAGGCTCATGGCCAACAATAAATAATTTAAATGTCTATCTATCAATGAGAGTCGCTCAAAAGCAAAAGCAAGCGAATTAGAATTGTCTGGCAGTGGAAGATGACCTTGACAGAATAGGCACTACTGGGTTATGTCTGTGGAACCTGGCAGGAATTGGTAAAGTTACTTCTGAGTGACTTCAGTCTTTTCGCTTTGAGAGGTATCACAGTGGAATTGTGTGATAGATAGTCTACCCTACAGCCTTTCTGATTGAAAGTACTGCATGGTTTTGTCCTGCCATCTCTCATTGGAAGAGTGGGCTGCTGTGTCCCAGGGTATATCTATACTGCACACTCCTTATATAGAGTGCTTACACGGCACTAGCATGCTCCCTAGCATGGGTATAAATAGTGTGGATGATGAGGCACTGCTTAGGTGAGTAGAGGAAAGACATGCCAGAACCTTAGGGTATGTACCCTGCACCGCTCTCTATGTGCCCAAGCAGTGCCTCCCCCAGCTACATTGCTATCTTTAGCAGGGTAGTTTCTCACTGACTCCCTGCTGCGGAAGCCTTTCCCTGCCTCAGGGAAAGACTCTGGCAGTGTGAAAAATCTCTGGCAGGGTGGAGGCAGTGAGGAAAGGCTGCAGCAGCAGGGAGCAGTGGCAGCAGGAAGCTGTTGGAGTCTTTCCCCACTGCCAGCGCCTTTCACTGCCACAGGTAGCTTCACACCACAGTGTGGACCCAGCCTGCCTTTCACTGCTGTGTGTAGTTATACATACCCTATATGCCACTGCCAGTATAGACAAGGCCCCAGTATATGGAGGAAGCCCAGTTTTACATCTGACTAATTGGTTTTGATAATGCAATTGAGAGGCCCTCTGTGATGGTCTATACTATTACTGTGATTAAGTTTGTATTAAGTATGCCTTGTGAGGTATCATTTGAAAGCTCATAATCTGCTGAACATTATTGTCCTGGTAAAATGCATATCAGCATTGTATATAAAGTTATAAAGTTCTACTGTATAATATTGCTGTAACATGTTCCATTTTTAGAAAGGCAGGCTCAAACCAGTTCTTCAGAGACAAAGACACACTTCCCCCTCCTCCCCCCCAGCAATCAACATAATCAATTGGATGATCACCTAGTTAAACATCTGTTCCTTGGCAGGAAGGAAGGTGTGAATAAGAAATTTACATTGCAGCACAGGAACGTTTTGAACATCACGTCCACAAGACTGCTTCTTGCCTACACCTCAGCTGGGGGTAATCCTTGAAGGGAGAGGAATATAAATGAGAGAGACAGGGTCCTCTAACTCACCTCTCCTCCTCCCTTGTTAAATTAGGTATTTGCTTATTACCTTTTATTTTCTTTTGGAACCAATTCTGACTTTTATGCATCAATACTTGTAATCACTTAAAGCAGTGGTGCCCAAACTTTTCCTGTCATGCCCCCCCTTACCAGTAATGGAATCTGCCCATGCCCCCCTCCATTACTGCACAGCCAAGGCTTCCTCAGCAGAGGAGCTTGGGGCAGAACTGGATATGGGGGAGGAGCTGGGGCTAGAGGTGGAGCTCACCTGGGGACAGAGAGGGAATGAGGGCAGAGTTGGGCTGGGGACAGAGCAGTGGGCGGAGTGGAGTTGTGGCTGGGTCCAGAGCTAGGTTCGGGGGCAGAGTGGAGCTGCAGCTGGGGCCAGAGCAGGGGGGGAGTGAAGCTGTGATTGGGGTCAGAGCTGGGTGAGGTCAGATCAGGGGATGGAGTGGAGCTACGACTGGGGGTGGGGCTGATCTGGGGGTGGAATAGAGCTGCGACTGGGGGCTGAGATGGGCTGGGGGCAGAGCGGGGGTGGGTAGCACTCGCTCTGTGCCCCCCATGGGAGCTGGCCCAGGCTCTGCCACATGTCCCCCAAAACGTTCCTTCACACACCCCTGGGGGGCACGCCCCACAGTTAGGAGACCACTGACTTAAAGTCTATCTTTCTGTTGTTAACAACCGCATCTTATTGTTTTATCTTAACTGGTGTGTTTGGACTAGATTGTGTGGGGAAACTCCATTTGGGATAAACCAGGCTGGTGCAGATACCATTTTCCTTTGATGAAATGACAGGCTTTCTATGAGCTTGCATTGTTCAGTAGTGTGCTGGACAGTACAAGACACACATTTCTGTGGAGACAAGGCTGGGACTAAAAATTTGTAGGTGTCTCCCTGTATATAAATCATGAATGACTGGTCAGAGTGCTCATGTATTTAGCTGGGAGTGAATTTGCATTTTAAAGGCTGTGTGAGCAGGCCATGCGTAGAGACAGCACAGCAGTGTAAAAGGCACCCCAGGCTAGAGAATTAAGGGGGGACAGCTGTTCAACAGTCCATATTGCACCTTGAGGGATGTCACACCCTCCCAGTAACAGGTCACAGAGAGCTAGCTGGCTGAAACTCAACCCAGAGAAGGGTGAATAACTGCTAGTCATCTAGGAGAAACGACTAGAAGAAATGGTGGAGGATAAAGTGCTCTCTTTATGGAGAAAGCTTGCCTCCCAGGGGCTGTCAGCTCCACATCCTGGGTTTCCCATTGGACCCTCAGCTGCTGCTGGAAAACAAGATAACAGCAGTGGCCAAAGAGTGTCTTTGCATCTTCTCTTGATGAGGAGGTTTCTGCTATTTTCTCTTCGATATGGCCCTTGCTACAGTTTTCCAAGATCTTCCTGTAATTCAGTCATAATGTGCTGTGCTTCGGACTACACCTGAGGACCAAATGTGAACTTCAGACTGCAGTAGCAGGCTGCCTACTCAATCATTAATGATTTTTCTTTCAAGCATCATGTTGCATCTGTATCCCAGTATTTGCACTGGCTTTTAACTTGTTTCAGAGTGGTATTCAAGACATTGGATTTCATGTAGAACACTTCATAGTTTCTGTTTACACCTGGCAAAACCCTAGTTCAAGAGTGCTCACTGAGACCAAATGGCCTAGAAAGGAAAGCTAGGGTATCTATTGTTCTTTTAAGTACCTACTTTTCAGTAAAATAAGGAACCACAGAACTTTAACTGCCAAGCAAAGAGTGTGCTTTAATCCACACAATACCTTGAACAACTCTCTGGGTCTGACTGCTGCATGGTATCTTTATCTCTGAGAAATTTCATCCTCTGTGCTTATACATTAATGATCACTAACATTTGACCTATTAGCTCCTTTTGCCATAACAATATCATTTGACGTTAATTTTTATGTGTGCTCGACAGTTTTACATGAATTAAAAAGCAGTGAAGAAGTGATAGGAGTTACGAAGGGTATGTCTATGCTCAGGGCACAGCTATGGCACTGCAGCTGTGCCTTTGTACTGTAGATGCTTCCTACATTCACAGAAAGGAGATTTTCTGTCAATGTAGTTAGTCCATCTCTCAGAGGTGGTAGCTAGCTCAATGGAAGAACTTTTCTGTCATCTAGTCATGTATATACAGGGAGTTAGGTCGACCTAATTACGTCACACAGGGCACAAAATTTTTCACAGCCCTGAGTGACACAGCTAGATCGATCTAATTTTTAAGTGCAGACCTGGCCTAATATCAATGTTCTTTTCTGCTTGCTTCTAGCTCTTTCATTTGTATTTCAAATTGTCCTATTTTCAAACATGTCTTGAGGAGAATGTCTCCAGGATCTTACTGAGCTTTTGTGCTTGTTGATGCCTGATTCTGCACACTGCTCTGAGCCCCATAAACTGGACCCCAAAAAAGCCAATCAATGTACAGATTTTGGTAGGGCTTGCTGGACAGCAGCCAGAAGCAGAGAGAAGATGGGGAATTTTTGTTCAGTCTTTTAGAAGTTTGCAACTTTTGAGATACAAAATGTTTAAGGTGCTTCCATGAATTTTACAAAGATTTTCAGTCCCCAGTTACATTTTAGCAAAATGAAAATCAGAATTCCCCCCCTCCTTCGTTTAGTAATCTATTTGAAGAAAAACAATAGATAGCTCTGAAACAACAACAACAAAATTACATGCTAGCAAAACAGAACACAATGATAGTGACTCACATGGATAAGTAGATTGACTCACTTTTAGAATGAGCAAACTTTGAAATAATTTTCTTTACAAGATCCAACAAAATATATACAGAATTTATGACCATATCTGGTAACCTTTTAGTGATTTAGGCCCAGATTCAATTTAAGCATATGCCTAACTTTCAAGGACTACTAACATAGGATCATAGAAATGTAGGACTGGAAGGGACCTCAAAAAGTCATCAAGGCTAATCCCTTGAGCTGAGGTAGGACCAAGTAAACCTACACCATCCCTGATAAGTGTTTGTCCAACCTTTTTTGAAAAACCTCCAATGATGGAGATTCCACAATCTCGCTTGGAAGCCTATTCCAGTTCTTACATACCCGTATAGTTAGAAAGTTTGAAGGTAGGCATGTTTTCAAGTACATTGGTGTATTGGGACCTAATCCCCAAATCAAACATCTATTTATATAATCATTAAGCATATTTAAATATTCTTTCACTAGAGAGGAAAATATTACCCATTCAGACTTAGACTTCAAAGAGAGGTTCTCAATCCAATGTACAACACATGAATCTCTACAAGTGTATTTTACTAATGCTTGTAAACATTTGAAAGACTATTTCTACTTCTTTGTGTCTTTTTAAATGTGAACATTTTAATAAAACGTTGTAGTATAAAAAGAAACTGGAAAATAAGAGAAACCTTAAACCTTGTGTTTATTCCTTATTTCTGGTTATCTCCATCAGAATAGCAATGATTTTAACAGGATTTCTCTACTTTAATTCAAAACTATACTTCAGAGAAGATTCATATAAAATGTTTGAATTAATGATAGACAAGTGATATCTTTTATTCTTCTTAATATTTTTAAAGTATGAGCTTATCTTGGACTTTAAGCATATGCACAATGCTTTTTCAGAAATACCGTTATCCTTTTAGACCTATGTGATTAGCCAATATTTGGGATCTTTTTTGTTGTTTCTGTTAAGAGGAGAAATTGATGATGGAGTCAGGTGTTTTTTTAAATAAACTGGATTACACAAAGTCCTGTTTCCTTGAACACAATAGGAAACAAACATAAGGCATTGTTCTTGTTAATAGTTCCAAGCCTCTTTTTCCAGCCAGCTTCTATCAAAAAAGCTTTCTCTCTTAGCTTTCTCTCAGGGTCCTGCTACAAGTGCTTCTCTTCCTGTCCTTAGGCTTCTGCTGCCTTCTCCGTCTGTTCTGAAATGTTTCAGGATGTGTATGCACACATGTACACGCACACACCCCTTCACCAAACAATATTTAACCCTTTGTGTTTGCAGTCAGCCCCCAATGAAACCCCTCCATCCACATAGTTCAGTTTCTGACTGGCCTTGCATATGTCCTGTGTTTTGGGGTGTCTCTTCTCATCTCCCCATCACTCAGCCTCTTGTAAGTGGAATGGAAACCTAAAACCATTCCAATCTGAGGTGAACTTTCAAGCCTATGGTGTTTAAGCAGGTTCAAAATGGGTAACATGAGTTTCTTCACCCATTCTGTTTCATAGCTCAGTCATATCCTAGGCCAAGATTTTCAAAAGTGATTGGAAATTGTGTTTGTTTTACGGAGTGTTAAGATATCTCAGTCTTTGGATCCTCATTTTAAGCTGCCTTAAAAGGGCCTGATTTTCAGAATAAGGGTACTCAGCATGTTCTGAAATTGGGCCTCGTTAAAATGTCTCACATTGGGCACCCAACTATTGAGGCATCCAAAATCAGTAGGCCCTTTTGGAGACCTGGGCCCTAGCTTCTTGTGATATGAGATCATTCCCCTCTTAACACTTTTAAGCAGCTGTTCCTGTCATGAGAGAAGATGAGCATTTTACTGTAGTTTTCGATGGGCATTGCTTCAGGTTGACAGCATTCTGAGATGCATATCTTTTCATATGTTAACTATTTTAGAAGTATTTTTATATAGTGTGTAGATGAGGCATACAGTGCCCACGTGTTGTGCCAATATTCAGAAAGGGCAATATCTGGCTAACTTTAGGCCGGTTAGCCTGACATAATATTGGAAAAGCTGATATGGGATTCAATTAACAAAAATTATTAAGACTGGGAATATAATTAATGCAAGTCAAAATGATTTTTTGAAAACAAACCTATCAAATAAACCTGACTCTTTTGGACAACTTTGGCTGATAAAGTTAACTAGGTAGATATAATAGACGTTTGTAAGGCATTTGACTTAATACCGCATGACATTCTGATTACAAATATTAGCACTCAGCAGTATCAATAAAGCCCACATTAAATGGGTTAAGAACTAGCTACTTGAGAGATCTCAAGTTGTCAGCAATGGGTAATCTTCATCAAATAGGTACACTGCTGACGGGGTTCTTCAGGGATTGGTGCTAAGCCCAATGCTATTCAACATTTTCATCAATGAGCTGGAAATAAATATAAAATAACTGCTGATAAAATTTGGAGATAAAACAAAGGTTGGTGGAATGGGAAATAATGAGGATGGGGCAGTCCTACAGAGTGATCTGTATCACTTGGTAAGCTGGACCCATTCAAATACAGTGCATTTTAATACAGCCAAATACAAAGTTATACACCTAGGAACAAGGAATGCAAGCCATTCGGAACGGGGAACTATATCCTGGAAAGCAGTAATTCTGAAAAGGATTCTTAATTAATTAGCCTCTTAGAGTTGGTAGGGCAACTCCCACCTTTTCATGTTCTCTGTATGTTATATATATCTACTTACTATATGTTCCATTCTATGCATCCGATGAAGTGGGCTGTAGTCCATGAAAGCTTATGCTCAAATAAATTTGTTAGTCTCTAAGGTGCCACTAGTGCTCCTGTTCTTTTTGCAGATACAGACTAACACAGCTGCTACTCTGAAACTCAACATAACTTAGTACTGCATGACATTCTGTAGGATTGTAGTTATCCGACAAAAAGTTGAAACATGGTCAAATTGATGAGGAGGAGTCCAAAAGAACAGTACAAGTATGTATGGACAAAATCTGAAAGGCTAAGGCACAAAATTAGTTATACCCATCAAGGGACATCAAAAGCGATAAGAAGAGGTTCTCTAAATACACTAATAGCAAGAGAAAGATGAAAGAAAGTGTGTGTCCTCTACTTAGTGTGGAAGGAGAGCTAGTAACTGATGAAATCAAGAAAGCTGAGGTGCTTCATGCCTATTTCGCTTTGTCTTCGTTAAAAAGGTTAATGATGACTAGTACTCAACACAGATAATATTGACAACAGAGGGAATGAATGCAAGCCAAAATAGGGAAAGAACAAGTTAAATAATGTTTAGATAAGTTAGATCTATTCAAGTCAGCAGGGCCTGATGAAATTCATCCTAGGGTAGTTAGGGAACTAGCTGAAGCAATTTGGGAACCATTTGCAATTATCTTTGAGAACTTCTGGTGCATTGGAGAGGTCACAGAAGACTGGAGAAGAGCAAACATAGTACCCGTCTTTTAAAAGGGGAACAAGGAGGACCTGAGGAATTACAGATTAGTCAGCCTGACTTCAATACCTTGAAAGATATTGGAGCAAATTATTAAACAATCAATTTGTAAGCACCCGGAGGATAATAGAGTTATAAGGAATAGTCAGCATGGATTTGTCAAGAACAAATCATGTCAAGCCAACTTAATTTCCTTCTTTGATACCATTATTGACCTAGTGGATGGTGGGAAGCAGTAGACATGATATACCNGTCTTCTCTTTTCCAAGCTGAAGACTCCTAGCCTCTTTAATCTTTCCTCGTATGGGACCCTCTCTAAACCCCTAATCATTTTAGTTGCCCTTTTCTGAACCTTTTCTAGTGCTAGAATATCTTTTTTGAGGTGAGCAATAAGCAAACTAGGGAAATGTGATCTAGATAAAATGTCTATAAAGTGGGTGCACAGGTGGCTGAAAGACCATACTCAAAGAGTAATCAATGGTTTTCTGTCAAACTGGGATGGCATATCTAGTGGGGTCCCACAGGGGTCAGTCCTGGGTCCAGTACTATTCAATATTTTCAGTTAATGACTTGGATAATGGAGTAGAGAATATGCTTATAAAATTTGTCGATGACACCAAGTTGGAAGGGATTGCAAGCACATTGGAGGACAGGTTTAAAATTCAAAATTACCTTGACAAATTAGAGAAGTGGTCTGAATTCAACAAGATGAAATTCAATAAAGAGGATTGTATTCAATTTTGGAAAATAGCCCAAATGGGTGCCAGTCCTGGCTGCAGAGGAGCCTTTTGTTTAATCAAACTGGTATCAGAAAATAAAATTCTTATGGTGATCAGGTGCCTGGGATGGACCACACTGAGAATGGCACACTCAGGGCGGACTGCCAGAAACAGGGCAGACAATCCCCCAAACCTGGTGGTTTATACTACAATTAGATTCACCAAACCAATGACAGAAGAGCATCTGCAGTACCACACTGCTTAACAAGAATCCAAAACACAGTCTCATTTAGGCATTACAGCCCTTGATTCCCCTCCAGACAAATTGATCTTGTTCAGTGAGAGTTACTGAAAACCCAATTCACTATGACAGAGGTTCTATCAATCCCAAAGGATTAGACACTTACCCCCAGGTCAATATCCNGAGTTACTGAAAACCCAATTCACTATGACAGAGGTTCTATCAATCCCAAAGGATTAGAAACTTACCCCCAGGTCAATATGTATATCAGATCTTGCCCAAATATCACACTGCCAGTTAAACCTTAGTAAACTAACTAAGAATTAAGAATAGAGTTATAAATGGTTAAAATTTCATATACATACAAATATTTGCAAAGTCCTTACATCAAGTTTGTAGCAGTAATGGAATAAACTGCTGGCTTGCAAAAGTCTCTGTTAACTTCCAAGGGATTCAGTTTTCATGTTCTCTCCACAGGTACTAATGCAGAGACTGGACTAAATGATACATCTGAGGGAAGGGAGCAGAAGGAAACTCCACTGATTGGAAGGTATGAGATGCACTGTCCTAGGGATGGGGGTTCCATGACCTCCGCTTCCAAGAGAAGGAGGCGGGTGGTGGTGGTCGGGGACTCCCTCCTCAGGGGGACGGAGTCATCTATCTGCCGTCCCGACCGAGAAAACCGAGAGGTCTGCTGCTTGCCAGGAGCTAGGATTCACGATGTGATGGAGAGACTGCCGAGACTCATCAAGCCCTCGGATCGCTACTCCTTCCTTCCTCTCCACGTGGGCACCAATGATTCTGCCAAGAATGACCTTGAGTGGATCACTGCAGACTACATGGCTCTGGGAAGAAGGATAAAGGAGTTTGAGGTGCAAGTAATGTTTTCGTCCATCCTCCCTGTGGAAGGAAAAGGCCAGGGAAGAGATCATCGAATCATGGAAGTCAATGAATGGCTAAGCAGGTGGTGTTGGAGAGAAGGCTTTGGATTCTTTGACCATGGGATGGTGTTCCAAGAAGAAGGAGTGTAGGCAGAGACAGGCTCAACCTAACAAAGAGAGGGAAGAGCATCTTCGCAAGCAGGCTGGCTAACCTAGTGAGAAGGGCTTTAAACTAGGTTCTCCGGGGGAAGGAGACCAAAGCCCTGAGGTAAGTGGGGAAGTGGGATACCGGGAGGAAGCAGGAGAGCGCAAGAGGGGAGGACTCCTGTCTCATACTGAGAAAGCAGGACGATCAGCAAATTAACTTAAGTACCTATACACAAATGCAAGAAGCCTGGGAAACAAGCAGGGAGAACTGGAAGTCCTGGCACAGTCAAGGAATTATGATATGATTGGAATACCAGAGACTTGGTGGGATAACTCACATGACTGGAGTACTGTCATGGATGGATATAAACTGTTCAGGAAGGACAGGCAGGGCAGAAAAGGTGGGGGAGTTGCATTGTATGTAAGAAGGCAGTATGACTGCTCAGAGCTCCAGTATGAAACTGCAGAAAAACCTGAGAGTCTCTGAATTAAGTTTAGAAGTGTGAGCAACGAGGGTGATGTCGTGGTGGGAGTCTGCTATAGACCACCAGACCAGGGGGATCAGGTGGACGAGGTTTTCTTCCAGCAACTAACAGAAGTTACTAGATCACAGGCCCTGGTTCTCATGGGGGACTTCAATCACAGAGCAATACAGCGGTGCAAAGACAATCCAGAAAGTTTTTGGGGCGTGTTGGGGACAATTTCCTGGTGCAAGTGCTGGAGGAACCAACTAGGGGCAGAGCTCTTCTAGACCTGCTGCTCACAAACCGGGAAGAATTAGTAGGGGAAGCAAAAGTGGATGGGAACCTGGGAGGCAGTGACCATGAGATGGTCGAGTTCAGGATCCTGACACAAGGAAGAAAGGAAAGCAGCAGAATACGGACCCTGGACTTCAGAAAAGCAGACTTTGACTCCCTCAGGGAACTGATGGGCAGGATCCCCTGGGAGAATAACATGAGGGGGAAAGGAGTCCAGGAGAGCTGGCTGTATTTTAAAGAATCCTTATTGAGGTTGCAGGAAAAAACCATCCCGATGTGTAGAAAGAATAGTAAATATGGCAGGCGACCAGCTTGGCTAAACAGTGAAATCCTTGCTGATCTTAAACGCAAAAAAGAAGCTTACAAGAAGTGGAAGATTGGACAAATGACCAGGGAGGAGTATAAAAATATTGCTCAGGCATGCAGGAGTGAAATCAGGAAGGCCAAATCACACTTGGAGTTGCAGCTAGCAAGAGATGTTAAGAGTAACAAGAAGGGTTTCTTCAGGTATGTTAGCAACAAGAAGAAAGTCAAGGAAAGTGTGGGCCCCTTACTGAATGAGGGAGGCAACCTAGTGACCGAGGATGTGGAAAAAGCTAATGTACTCAATGCTTTTTTTGCCTCTGTCTTCACGAACAAGGTCAGCTCCCAGACTGCTGCACTGGGCAGCACAGTATGGGGAGAAGGTGACCAGCCCTCTGTGGAGAAAGAAGTGGTTCGGGACTATTTAGAAAAACTGGACGAGCACAAGTCCATGGGGCCGGATGCGCTGCATCCGAGGGTGCTAAAGGAGTTGGCGGATGTGATTGCAGAGCCATTGGCCATTATCTTTGAAAACTCATGGCGATCCGGGGAGGTCCTGGATGACTGGAAAAAGGCTAATGTAGTGCCCATCTTTAAAAAAGGGAAGAAGGAGGATCCAGGGAACTCCAGGCCAGTCAGCCTCACCTCAGTCCCTGGAAAAATCATGGAGCAGGTCCTCAAGGAATCAATTCTGAAGCACTTAGAGGAGAGGAAAGTGATCAGAAACAGTCAGCATGGATTCACCAAGGACAAGTAATGCCTGACTAACCTAATTGCCTTCTATGATGAGATAACTGGGTCTGTGGATGAGGGGAAAGCAGTGGATGTGTTATTCCTTGACTTTAGCAAAGCTTTTGATACAGTCTCTCACAGTATTCTTGCTGGCAAGTTAAAGAAGTATGGGCTGGATGAATGGACTATAAGGTGGATAGAAAGCTGGCTAGATCGTGGGCTCACCGGGTAGTGATCAATGGCTCCATGTCTAGTTGGCAGCCGGTATCAAGGGGAGTGCCCCAAGGGGCAGTCCTGGGGCCGGTTTTGTTCAATATCTTCATTAATGATCTGGAGGATGGCGTGGACTGCACTCTCAGCAAGTTTGCAGATGACACTAAACTGGGAGGAGTGGTAGATATGCTGGAGGGTAGGGATAGGATACAGAGAGACCTAGACAAATTAGAGGATTGGGCCAAAAGAAATCTGATGAGGTTCATCAAGGACAAGTGCAGAGTCCTGCACTTAGGACGGAAGAATCCCATGCACTGCTACTAGGGACTAGGGACCGAATGGCTAGGCAGCAGTTCTGCAGAAAAGGACCTAGGGGTTACAGTGGACGAGAAGCTTGATATGAGTCAACAGTGTGCCCTTGTTGCCAAGAAGGCTAACCACATTTTGGGCTGTATAAGTAGGGGCATTGCCAGCAAATCGAGGGATGTGATCATTCCCCTCTATTCAGCATTGATGAGGCCTCATCTGGAGTACTGTGTCCAGTTTTTGGCCCCACACTACAAGAAGGATGTGGAAAAATTGGAAAGAGTCCAGCGGAGGGCAAGAAAAATGATTAGGGGGCTGGAGCACATGAGTTATGAGGAGAGGCTGAGGGAACTGGGATTGTTTAGTCTGCAGAAGAGAAGAATAAGGGGGGATTTGATAGCTGTTTTCAACTACCTGAAATGGGGGTTGCAAAGAGGATGGATCTAGACTGTTCTCAGTGTTAGCAGATGACAGAACAAGGAGTAATGGTCTCAAGTTGCAGAGGGGGAGGTTTAGATTGGATATTAGGAAAACCTTTTTCACTAGGAGGGTGGTGAAGCACTGGAATGGGTTACCTAGGGAGGTGGTGCAATCTCCTTCCTTGGAGGTTTTTAAAGTCTGGCTTGACAAAGTCCTGGCTAGGATGATTTAGTTGGGGATTGGTCCTGCTTTGAGCAGGGGGTTGGACTAGATGACCTCCTGAGGTCCCTTCCATCCCTGATATTCTATGATTCTATTCTATGATTCTATTTAACTTTGAGTCTGTGTTTTTCATGCTTTCCCCAGCTGAGAAAAAGTGAGAGGAAATATACAAATATTTTAGGTCCTATGTTGTTATATACATGATGGAAGGCTGGGCTGCTGGGTGGCTAGGTAGGTGAACATAAATATTTTAATTTGAGTGTTTTAGTCTCTCCAGCAGATCAAATCTGGTTATGTGCACTTGTATGTCTAGATGCTTCCCAGGTTATTTAGGTTTATAATGTAGAGTCCCTAGTGGATTTCTTGAGTCTTCTGCTCGTCTCCCTTTTGTGGGGGAAGAAGGCCCTAGATAGGATATGTATTTTATTAGCTTTCCTCTTTAGCAATCTTTGCTAAACAGTAACTGAGGGCCTGGAGGAGGCCCATGACATCAATCTACAAATATTTATTAAAAGTGTAAACACCAAGAAAGGAGAGGGATTATTTATTCTGGTATACAGACATGTAACTAGAAGCAATGAGCTGAAATGCAAAAAGAACATTTAGGCTGAGCATTAGTGATTTCAGTTATACCATAAATAGCTCACAAGTCAAGTGTTGGAAGCCCGGTCATTTGGGATTTTTTAAAAATAAGTGGTACAAAATACAGGAAAATATTCGGCAAGGAACGATTCTGCAAGGTAAACTGGATCTAGGTAAAAGCAGCTGTGGATCTAGGTACTCCTTCTATGAATTTGTGGTTTCCCCTTTGATTGTGATCCTTCACATTACAAAAATCTTGGTGCCGTGCCTGGGTTTGAAATAAAGATTTATTTTTCTGGAGTAGTATTTTATAAATAGCGTTATTTTGAACTCTAGTCATTTCATTAGATATTTGTAGCTGTCTTTATAGATATAGGAAGAATTTGCCATCTTGCTTTTACTGTTGCTATATGCATATTTTTATCATGCTTAAAGAAAAGCTCATAAATAGTATTTGATTATTAAAAAGGATGCCGAACTTGATTTCTGTATAAACTGCATGTTGAACAGCTGCTGGTGCCACCTTCGTACTGTCACCATGTTCTTTGTTGTTGGACTGAGAGAGAATTCGTGATCAACCTTCTCTGCTGTTAGCAAATATCAGCTTCTGCCAGGTACCTTCTGAGCTAATCCTTGAAGTGAATACAATTTTTTCTTGCTCTGATGAGCTGTCAGATACATCGGGTCAGATCCTCAGCTGGTGTAAATAAGTGCAGCATATTTAACCAACATGTCGTTCCAGCCATGATGTAGGGACAGATTCTGCAACCTGTCTGTTGAGTGTTTCTTTCTTTATTTTTATTTTATATAGACGTAGTCATGTGAGTCATCCCAAACACTTCAGTGGGACTACTCACTTGAGTAACGGCTATACAGCATAAGGGTTGCAGAATTTGGATGAAAGTCAGTTTTCTTGAACACGCATTTTGAAAGGTGTCAGGTAAGAATGTCAAAAGCTTGGGAATATTTTATATTAATCCTTTATTCTATATTGAATAACTTCTATTCTAAAAGTTTGCATAATCTTCATCATCACTATCAACTGTGTTCTGAGATCAGCAGGCTGCCTTTGTGAATCATGACCTAATTATATCATCTTTTTCCAAGTCTCTTGGGTCCTGATCACCGCACGTGGGATACTCAATTACCTCAACTCCATCTGAAGTCATTTGGAAGTTCAGGCTGCTCAGCACAGCTCAGGATTGAGCCCATAAATAACTTCAGACTGTGCTTCCACTGGCTTGGTACCCGACACCTTCTTCAACAGATTTTAAAAATAAGGTGATAACAACAACAAAATCTGTTGCACACAAATTTAGGCTGCTTGGACTGTTCACAACTACCCAGAGTCTTGATCTAAATATTCAGACTTGTACCTTCTTTATTACCAATATAACCCTTATGAAACACTAACACCTGCTGTCAGTGTGGGACTGGAATCAAATTGTCACCAGTTTTTGGCTGGGTGAACTCTTACTCCATTGTAGATGACCCCGTGAAAAATTCATTCCTCATTACATGTGTTTGAAGCATTATTTCTTTTTAGAACAAAGCTCTGGAACCACAAGAGTCAGTGGGGCACTGCGTGGCTCAGGGTATTGACACTGAGCTATTGAAACCACTGGCTCAAACCTGGTAATGACCAGAAGTCATTCTCATCTTATTATTGTTTCCTGGCTTGTATAAAATGAGTTGGTGGTCTCCAGCTAACTGCTAGCAGGGGCCCACATCACAAAAATCACAACTGCAAAAATAATTGGCGGCAGCCTTAGTTGAGAAACCAAGGACTGAATCAGCATGGAGATTTCTCGAAGGATAAGAAGGTAGTTCAGAGAGTTGAAGGGACATTGTCCGGGCAGTGTGGGAAAGCTTAGGGCTTGTCCACACTACTGCTTAAGTCAATGTAACTTACATCCCTCAGGGGTGTGAAAAAAACATCCCTCTGAGCGACGTAAGTTATATCGACGTAAAGCAGTTTCCACACTGTGCTATGTTGGCAGGAGATGCTCTCCCACTGACATAGCTTCTGCCTCTCATTGAGGTGGAGTAATTACATTGACGGGAGAGCGCTCTCCGTCAACATAGTGCGTCTTCACCAGACCCTCTACGTCGGTGCAGCTGCATTGATGTAGTGTGGTAGTGAAGACAAGCCCTTACACTGATGTTGATCACATATACCTATTAAAGTATTTATATCTGAAATAGTAAAGTGTATACAAAAAATTGTTCAGGGCCTTCTTTTAAAATGGTTCTATAACTTCATTCATAGAGGTAAAAAGTAGCCACCTGAAATCAAGTGAAATAGATGATGGACGAGCTTTATGATTACAAAGTGTTCAGTTTGGAACTGAGATCTGGCTGCACATACTTCCAAAAAAGATGGAATGTCATGTTCTTTTGAGTCTGCTAGCTACATGCTGCACTCGCAATGGTATGTCTGGTTGGATACGTGTGTTCACAAGCGTTATACGTACCTTGTCCTTGAATGACCAAAGAAGGGATTGGTTTCTCTAAAAGGTTGAGGTTTCAGAATTATTCCTTCACTTCTTCATGAGCTCCTGTCAAAAACAAGTGCAAGACACTTCACATAAAAACAGCATCACACAGAAGCTGTTTTAGGTGCATGGGCTCTGAGGAGATTGCTGCTGCTGTGTGATCTCAGAGATTTTTCAGGTAATTCAGGTCATGTCTACACTACAGACTTAAGTCGACCTATGTTGAGTTGACTTACAGCCACCGCAGTAATTACTGCAGTGGCTGATGTCCGAACTACCCTCCTTCTGTCAGTGGTGCGCATCCTCACAGGGAGCACTTCCACTGACTGAAGAGAGGCAGTGTAGGGGTCTGAGAGCCAGGCTTTTCAGCTCCACTCAGCTCCCTGCATTCAGCGGGGAACAGAAGGCAGCCTCCCGGGCTGAGCGGAGCTGAAAGCCTTGTATCTCAGACCCCCACACTGCCCCTATTCAGTCAGTGGAAGTGCTCCTGGCGATGCGCACCACCGACAGTAGAAGGGTAGTGTGCACATCAGCCATTGCAGTAATTACTGTGGTGGCTGTAAGTCGGCCTAATATAGGTCGACTTAAGTCTGTAGTGTAGACATGCTCTGACATAAAATTAGGTCAACGTAAGCTGCCTTACGTTGACCTAACTGTGTAGTGTAGACCAGGCCTCAGAGATCAGACTGTAAATGGCAGCATGAGTATCTTGTAGATGTGGCACCGATCTTTTTAAAGATAAAAAAGTAACTAACATTATTAGCCCTCCCTTTTCAGTTATGGTCCCTTCTTTTTCTTGCCGCTGCTCTTCTATTACTGTCATTCATTTTAAGGGCACACTACATTTCTGTGTAAAAACAAAATGTAACAGAGCAATGCAACATATAAATGTTCATAACTGAAATATGCAACAGATGGGTTATATTCATCCATTCACTTTTTCCTATATTCATATAATTATTAATAATTTAAACAGTATTCCAAGAATAGTTCAATGCATGTTACTAATTCATTTTTGAGTTTTTCATTTGTGGAAATTTCCTTTAAAAAAACACTACAGATGGTACTACAGCATATTGTGATATGTGGAGTAAAATGGAAAGTATGTCACATCATAGTTTTTAGAAGAAGGGTACATGTTATAGTTTAGAAAGCCAGCTTGGAATCTGCCTTTATTTTTACTGAGGGGCATGCCCCATGCCATTGAATACTGCGACTCTAACAAACTGTTGATGTACATTGGTAGAACATTAGAGAGGCAATGAAGCCTAGTAGGCTAAGCATAGGACTGTGTTTTAAACCCAGCTCTCTCATTGACTGTGTGGCCTTGAGCAAATCACTTTTCCTCTTTGTCTATCCCCTACCTTATAAGGAAGTATAGAGCTTGCTCATGGGTTTCCACTTGAAGGCCAAGATTATAAAAGGTGATTAGTGCCTCAATTTTTGGATGCCCAACTTAATGGGAGCTAGGGGGAGGGATAGCTCAGTGGTTTGAGCATTGGCCTGCTAAACCCAGGGTTTTGAGTTTAATCCTTGAGGGAGCCACTTAGGGATCTGGGGCAAAAATCAGTACTTGGTCCTGCTAGTGAAGGCAGGGGGCTGGACTCAATGACCTTTCAGGGTCCTTTCCAGTTCTATGAGATAGGTATATCTCCATATATTAGTAGTCAAAGATTAGGTGCTCAGCACTGAGTCCATGCTCCAGTTACCACCACTCTCCCTGAAATCCATGTCCAGAACACAGTTTTAGGTAAAGCTAGGAGAGCCTAACTGGAGAAGAGAGGAACATTTGGTGGGAAGAGGTCAGCAGATTGTCTGCCTCAGTAAGTAGGGGCCTAGAGAAGCTTTTAAATATATACATATATTGTTGAGGAGAAACACTTTAGAAGTCCATACAATCAGTGCCAGTGCAGGAGGTCATCAGTCAGAAGAAAAGCCTCCATCTTTTGAAGCCTTTAAGAATAGCCCCGTGAAAGAATTCTGATGAAAGAATTCTGTGTTAGAAGATCCTGTCCACTGAACAGATGTGGAAGGATATGGCCACCATGGCAAAGGTCAACACCAAGGTGGGGGGAGGGGGACAGGTCCTCTTTAAGCTGGAGACCAGAGAGGTGGGAAGGAAGAGCTGGAGGCATGGGTGGGTGGGGGAAGAAGAGATGGAATAATGGTTGTGAAGAAGAACTGGAGGTCTTGGGACAGATCACTTGGTCTTGTATATGTTGAGGGATGGAGGAAAGCTGGATTTTGAGGGAAGAGAGAGGACATAAATCCTGGAGGCATGGGTGAGTGGGAGAAGAAGAGATGGAGGCCTGAGTGTGAAGGAGAGAAGAGTGAGATAGGTATGGAGAAGGGCAAATGAACTGGAGGCATGCATACAGGAGGGGGAAGGAGCCAGAGGTAAGCATGGTTGGGAGTAGAAAGAAATGGAGTTTATAGCTGTGTATGGCAGAGAAAAACTCAAGGATGCACAGGTAAGTAGGATTGGGAGAAGAGTTTAAGGTGTGTGTGTTGTGGAGGAGAAGATGTGGAGGGACGCATTGCAGATGTGTGGTAGAAGGTAAAGAACTATATATTTAGGGGTAAGGAAGAGAAAAGCTGGGGGTGTGGAGTGTGGGTGTGTACGAGGAAGAAGAGAGACAAGGTGGGTGAGGTAATACCTTTTATTGGACCATATGTTGGTGACAGAGACAAGATTTCCAGCTACACAGAGCTCTTCTTCAGGTCTCGAAAGCTTGTCTCTCTCACCAACATAGGTTAGTTCAATAAAAGATACTACCTCACCCACCTTATCTCTCTAATATCCTGGGACCGACATGGCTCAACTACACTGCATAAGAGGAAGAAGAGCAGAAGTCAGAGGCAAATGTCGAGTAGAATGGAAAATGACGCCATAGTGTTTATGTGGAGGTGGTTGAAAAGGAGTACTAGAAAGGGAGAGGCTGCAGATGGTGGTTATGAATGGGCGGACCCCAATGACCAATATTTGTCCAGTCCCTCCCATCTGAGGAAAACCTTCCAGCTCCAAAGCCAATAGAGCTCACTCATCCTATTTCTCACAGGGCTCTGAAAATCTCAGAGGCGGTCAGGGTAGGCAGGCAAAGGAGCATCCAGGGCAAAGGAAGTCAGGTTTTAGAGGTACCCTGAGGAGCAGCCAGCACACACTTGGCAGTGCCAACCTGCCTAGGGAAGAAGCTGCACAGCAGAGGAATGGCATGCCTGCTTTCATGGGGCTTGGGAGGGAAGAGGTAGGGCTGGGGGAGGAAGTGCATAACCACTTTTCAAATTCATTCCTTTATTACCAAACTTGGCCTGTCGTCTGCACACTTACTCTCCTCTTTCATGTAGTCACAGTGTGTGGCTAAGTCACAGAATTAAAAGGTGCATTTTATTTTTCACAGCATGTAAAGCAACAGCTTAGCAAGAAAAAAAAATCTATTCAAGGTCACAGATTGCAGTGAAAAACTGTATTTAATCTACATTCATGAAGGTCCTGGTTTGTTTGGCTTAATTTGAACTCCTAAGGTTCATGAGCGGAAGGCAGATTTTTTTTTAAAGAACTGATTGCCACAGGGTAAATTTGAATGTTGTGGAGAAATAGCTAAAAAGTCTACTTCAAAGATCCAATTTGTTCCATAATCAAATCACTTTAGCTTTCAAAGTTCAAGTCTACTTTACATTTTAAAGACATTTTCTTAAGGGAATATTTACTAGAAATAAAGGGCCTCATTTTTTTTTATCACTTACACCAGTATATTTCTATTGACTTCAGTGGAGATACTTCTCATGTATATAGGGATAAGCAAGAAAAGAGTCTGGCTCCGGGTGATTAAGCTTGGGTTATAAAACGCTGTGAAGCACACGGAGTTAGAGCTCCCAATCACTGTTAAAGTCATTAGGAGGTGTAAGCACAGTGGTGAAATATGTTTGGAATGTATATACTTGTACTTTATATAATGTCTCACAAGATAGTCAGACATGTTGCTTTGTAATCTTGTTGTGCTCTAGTCAGTATAAGAGACTCCTGTAAAGCTCCATATTGATTAGCTTAATTTTATTATTAATTTGTTGTATTTCTACAGCGTACTTGGCAGTGTACACAAGACAGAAGGAGATGTGCTCCCTGCCTAGAGGCACAGCTTAGGATGTCCTGGGACACTTGGAAGTATAGTATTATAAATGCCTGTACCCTGTTTTACCACAATAGTTTAGTTTGCCTAAATAAAGACAGTTCATCTGAATACTGAAGAATACTTTATGTAACCAGAATAGTCAGATCTCATACTAGGGAGGAACATTTTGTCGTGCAGATGTTCCATTTCACAGCAGCTTGTTAGGGCCAGAGTGTAATGAGCTACTCAGTGCGGGTCTTATTCCACTTGTTCCCATTGACTTCAGTGGGGCTATTTTCAAAATACTCAGTGTGACTAAGGGGCTCGCAATCTGGCCCTTAATAAATGCCCTTTAATAGCCCGATTTTCAAAAGAGCTCAGGGCCAGATTTTCAAGTGTTCAACACCTGCCGTTGGGGCCAGAATTTCAAAACTGTTCCTCTAAAAGCTCTGTGTGAAAATGCATTTGGCAAGATGCCTGTTTGTTTATCTTCTTCCTTCAGTTTTAAAAGATAATTAGCCAGATCCTCTGCTGATGTAAATATGCACTGAGCCACTGAAGCCAGCATGCCAACCTCAGGATCTGGCCCAATATTTCCAAGAGATCAGCTATCATTATGACCACAAACCCAGTCAAATTTACATTTTATTATACTGTCATTTAAAAAAGAAGAAGACTGAAAAGACACTAATCAAGTCTGAAAACCTCCTCTAGTTTTTGTCGTTCACTTGTCATCGTTGAAAGGATGTTAAACCTGAAATATTTGTTTGCTACTAAACCTTGAAGTGAAATATTGCAATATTCTACCTGCTCAAATCCCACAGGACCCAGCAGATTGATTCTTCTCCACCAGGGCTGCCAAGTGATTTCATTCATTTTAGAACAAGAGAATATGAAAAGGGCCATATAAATGAGCTAGTTTCAATTACAGGAAAACACATACCAACAGTCAGCAGCCAAAGGAGATTTATAATACATAAAAACTTTAAACTACACCACTCTCATAAGGTGCTGTGGAGGGAAAAAACAGCATGCCTAGACTAGTGGTTAAAAGATTAACCCTTTGACACTGAACATCAGCAAGATCATTATAGATATTAATTTTCCAATTAAAATTCTCTTTTGGGGAAAGAAAGGTCAAAACAACTTTATTTTTTCTCCTAGACATATTTATTAACATTTGATTACTTGAAAGTAGTTCTCTTACTTTAAATAATGCAAACTTGTGAAATTTAATTATATATTATGTGTAAAAGGAAAATAATAATCTGGATCAACTCTTCTCTGAGCATCTCAGTTAGTTCACTGTAAATGCATGATCATGTCTACTTAAAGTCAATAGTTAATAATAATAACAAAAAGGTTGATTTTAAAGAGAACATTGATCAGAAGATGGCTATTGGAGCTGACTAAAATATTTTACTGAAAAGTGCTTTTATTTAAATTTTTGTATTAATTTTTTCCAAATACAACAAATGTACCACAATACCAGATTCATCATAATACACAAGGTGGATAAGGGGAGGGGAGGGGAAGCAACATACCTACCTTCAGGATCTACTTTAATCATAGGCCTCTAAAAAGTCAGCCCAAATTGCTTTGAATTTTCGGGGCATTCCCCTTCTGCAGAATGCTAGTTGTTCATTAACTATGAGGTTAGTCATATCACTGACCTAAGCATCAATATTTGGTGGGGACTGACTTTTCCATTTTTTCAGGATTACTTTTTCAATGACCACAGATGCATGTTGAAACTATGCTGCCTTGTTACCAAATAATCTCCAGATACCAGGAATATATCCAAGAATGAAACTTAAGGGAGAGGGCTCCAATTTAGCATTCAATATCAAATCGATCCTATGACCTACCTCATACCAAACATTCTTGATACAGGGGCACTCCAAAAGCATATGAGCTAATGTAGCACCAATGGAGTTACATTTCCAACAGCGGTCAACATTTATGAGACCCATTATGATTAGCCTCTGTGGGAACGAATATATTCAAAAAAGTGTCTTTTGGTGAATAAGCCATTGATGGTTTTAGGTCTATAGTTGCTTTTTTAACATTAGATACAATTGTATTACGTTGGGTCAGAGTTAGTTGGGTTTCCATGTCTTTATTCCAAGAAACTCTCAAATTATTAGTCTTTGGCAGAGTTTTTTGGGCCAGAAAATCATAGAAGAAGAAAATCCAGAAAGTTTCCTTCCAAAATATTAAAAGTTCTGGAGATATGATAATTTTCCAAGTTGGGAAAATGAAATCCTCCCAGAGATAGGGGGAACTGTAATTTGTTCAAAGCCAGTCTAGGTTTCTTACTTGCACCCTAAAAGGAAGGTTTTGAAAATATTATTGAATGTATTAAAATAAGTTTGAGGAATAGAAATAGGGAGACCCCTCAGGAGATACAAAATTCTGGAGAGGCCATTCATTTTTAGTATATTAATTTTACCCCACAAACTGAGGTTTAACAAACTCCATCTCCCCAAATCATTAGCCACTTGGGCAATAATTGGTTCTATATTTATTTTAAGGTTGTATTGAATATTTTTGGGAATCAGTATTCCTAAATATTTCATATCAGAGGATTGCCATTGACACTCCTAATTTGAGAAAATATCTTGGTGGGCACATTTGTTAATGCCTAAGATTTCTGATTTACCCTGATTAATTTTATATCTTGAGAGGAGATATAAACTTATTTATATAATATAATATAATAATGATAATAAACGTATTAATAGTGATTACAAGGTTAGGAATGGTAACTTGGAGCTTAGATACAAATACAAGAGCATCATTGGCATATAGAGCATAATTTTATGCTCTGTTTGTTCCACCTTGATATCCCGAATATGTTGATTTGCATGAATGGCAATGGTTAAATGTTCTAGAGCTAAATCAAACAGAAGAGGAGAAAGGGGGAAGCCCTGCCTCGTACCTCTTTGTAATGGACATGGTAACGAAATAATACCATTGGTAAGTACCCGGGAAGTCGGGGTAGAGTATAAAATCTTATTCCAAGCAATAAATTGGTTTATTTTGCTAACACATGAAAAAGATAGTCCCAAACTATGTGGCCAAAGACCTGTTCAGCATCTAAAGAAATGACAGCTAAGGGTTCTTTAGAATGTCTTAAAGCAGCAATAATATCAATCAGTTAATGCAAATTATCTGAGGATATCAGTTCTATGAGCTCTCCATTTCAGCATGGCAGCCGATGAAGCGGTGGGAGCATTTTTTTTTTTTTTTATAAAGTTCTAACTCCTGCTGGATAGAGTTAACAGATGATGTATCAAACAGCAGAGAGGTATTTAGTCTCCACATTGTAGATGAGGGTGCATAACCTGGGGGCCTAAAAGATATCTGTGTAGGAGCATGGTAATACATAACAATAGTACCAATGTCACAATCAGTAACAGAATTGAGCAAACCTTGTGACAGTAAGAAATAGTCCAATCTTGAATATGTTTAATGAGCTGCAGAAAAAGAACTATACTGTCTGGCCATAGGATTACTCAATCTCCATTCATCTTGTAAGCCTCAATCGGCCATGTATGTATGAAGTACCTGATGAGTATTAGTGTTTTTATATGGAGATGGAAAAGATTTATCAAGGACCAGGTCTAGAGTTTTGTTCAAGTCTCCAGAGGATGGTGCCCTTGTCATTTATGCTCATTAAAAAATTATGAAAAATTTGGGATTGTCCTGGTTTGGCCCACAGAGATTGGCAAAGATGATTATAGAATTGCCAATTTCAGCCTTAAGGGAAGTAAGTCTGCCCTCACTGTCAGATCTTGTACTCAGAATATTAACATTCAACTTTTTATGTATTAATATACAGACAGCCCTTGCTTCAGAATTAACACAACTAGAAACTGAGAGGCCCACCCAATCTCTCTTTAGTTTACAAGCTTCATGTTCTGTCAGA
>QXTE01000082.1:6381718-6877221 GCA_003942145.1 Platysternon megacephalum | reverse complement strand
CATGTTCTGTCAGATGTGTCTCCTGGAACATGGCAATGTCAACATTCGCTTTTACAAAATATTGAATATAATTTTCTTTTAACAGAGTAATTAAAACCCTTTATATTCTAGGAGACACATTTAATTATCGGAGCCTTCATTGTTAAAATGTACCAGCTAAACTAGAAAGTCGCTTTGTGAATAAATATGAAATTGCAAATTTTCCTAAGCAGCACACAACTCTTGCATATCTAAGCAGCAAAAGTTATACAGTCCAGGGGTAGGTTGTCACTTCCCAGGACATATTCTACAAGAGTGGGAAAGAAGCTCCCAACATGAGAGGGTGAGAAAGAGGAATTAAATAAGTGAAAAAACAAAACAGAAAAAGATAGTGAAGAGAGAAATACATGTTCATACCATACAATCAAAAAGAAGAATCTGTTTAAACAGTCCAAAAATATACACTTAACACCCAAAGGGGGAGGCTGCATCTAGTGAAACTTGGAGATTTTCACAGCCCCTGGGGCCCCAATCATTAAAACTGCAGTAATCATCTACTACCAATAGAAGCTTGATACTTTAGTCTATAAGGAAGCACCATCTAAGGAAACAATGTCAAATATACATAATTACTGATCAAATGGTAGCTTTTACATTGATGCTCTTTTTCTGTAAATTAAGGCAATAGGAAGTAAATTGGTAATAACCCTTCTACCCCAGTGAGAGAGAAAAGAAAAGAAACGAACATATCAGTATCAACTAGCACCCATCAATTTGTTTAGACAAGCATATCAGATCTCAGAGAACAATACATACATTCCATACGGTTGTATCATTCCATATATAACTCCTTTTACGAGGGAGGAGGTTGCAGATTTTTTAAAGATATTATTCTGCTTCCTGAGATGAACGGAATGATACTATCTTCTTAACATTTTTAATATGGACCATTGCAGAGTATTTAATACAATACTTCAAGTCCATCTTCCTGGCCAATTGTTCCGCTTGATTAAAAGCTGCATTCACTGCAACCATATCACAGTCATAATCTTGAACAAAGCAGTATTTTAAGTGGAGGTTCTCCCCATAACAGTTTCTTTTCTTCCCTCTGGATTTCTGCAATATACACTCCTTAGTGGTAAACTTCAGGAACTTCACAATCAATACTCTAGGCTGACCTCCTGGAGCTGGTTTGGGGGCAAGAGCCCAATGTGCCTGTACTATATCAAAACAAAAATCCAACAGCAGATCCATCAATTTAGTTAGCAGTTTAGGGACAAATTCAGGGGGGTTACATTTCTCTATTCCCTCAGGAATACTCAGAATCCTGATGTTTGGGGATTCCCGTGGGCCACTTCAGAGCTCAAGCAACCTGCATTCACCTTGGTCGTTGCATTCTTTGGCATCCTGAAAAGTATTTCTTAGTATTTGTCTTTTCATCATTGCATCCCACTCTTACAGGATGTGAAAGTGACAGTGAAAGAGAGAGTGAAAAATGGGTGGTTTTATTGATAGTGAATAGTGAATAGTAAGATCCTACTCACAAATTCCACATCTCAGAACGAATATCTTTTTACTGCAAAATGAAGGTGTGTGGCACTGCTGTGGTGATAGTCTTGAAATATTAGAGTATTAGGGAAATATTAAATCTCTTTTCCCAAAGTGAAAATCCTTTGTAGAACTTGAATGCAACTCTTCATTTGTATATACTTTTTTAATATGTTTGGGTAACCAAAGATTGATAAAGTGACAAAGTCTGTGACTTCTAGAATAGTCATTCAAGTCCTGATTGGTAATAGCCAAAAACTTAATATGTGATGGTTATTCAATGGCAGTAATATTTGTTTGGTCTCATTCCAGTAACCACTGGACTGGTGTCCACATCAGAACAATCACCACTCTAATTGGGACCCTGGTTTCCAGACTTACTGGAGAGGTCAAGGACTGAGTAGGCATGGACAGCATCTATCTTAAAGTATCCAGGTGCAATCCTGACCCTTTTGAAGCCAATAGAGTCAGATCATCACTCTCCAGATCAGAACTGAGGCACATTAGCATGGCCATACAAGTAAGCTTGTTCAGTTGTTGCATGTGCTGTATCCACTCTGTGGAGAAATATAGGCCTTTGTCTCCAAGTCTATGAGACCAGCTCATTCCCACTGTAGTCACACGCCTTATAATCTGTTCTAAGGAACTTCAACTCTGATTCAGAAAGGCATTTAAGCACCTACACATGTGCATAAGTCCCATTGACATTAATGGAATTTAAGCACATGCTTAAAGATAAGTACCTGCTTATGTGTTTTTCTGAATAATGGACCTTTGTGTCCATTAGTGTATATCTGACCATGCTCAAACCTTTCCAAAGTTCCCAGAAGAAAATATTTGATCTCATAAGTGCACTGAGGTTTTGTCAGATGTGTTTTAAATGGAAGATTGATAGATCGCTTTCCCCTCTGTGTGCATAATTAATAAAAAATGAAAGTCTAAAATAAAACTTATCATAGGTTAATAGCTACTAAAACTCACACCAATGCTATGAGGAGAGATTCAGTACCTAGGGATGAGGAATTGAGAAGAGCTACTAGCCAGTTGGATTTTAAAAGCATCTAAAACTGAGACAAACAATGGTATTATCAGTATTTTTCAGTAGTATAGTGCTCTTTCAAAAAGATCTGTAGATGGAGATAGAAGAGTGGAGACTCCAAACCTGAATGGTGTAGTGGCCACATGGGCCAGGTTGCAACACCCAGAGCGGGGAGCCCAGCCCAGTCCTCTGGGACAGGAGCCACCACTGCAGGGCAGGGTTCGCTCTTCAACCCCACCTCCCCATAGTCCCCCACTTTTCCACTTTCTATGACATATTGTTGTTTTCCCATACCTCTGTCATGAAATGTATTAAAAATTGGCATGACAAAATCGTAGTGCTAATTATTGTTGGTGATCACTTGTATTACTCTAATGCCCAAATGAGACCGGGGCCCCACTGTGCTCAGTCCTGTCCTACCCACCATGAGAGACATGAGAGTCCTACCTGCCCTGAAGAACTTACAGTCTAAAAAAGAGAAGACAAAGGACAGGAAGGTAAACGGATGCAGAATAGGGAAGTAACTTGCCCAAAGTCCCACTCACAGTTCAAGTCAGTGGCAGAACTGGGACTCCCAGTCCAGTGGCCTATCCATTAGACCAAGTTGTCTACCCTAATGTAACTTTTGCCTAACCGCAGCAGCTTTTGTTACTCTCTTTTCACATTCAACTATCTTTTTGTTTGTTTCAAATGCATATTCTTTGGGGCTGGGACCATGTTACTGTTTTTGGTCCATGAAGCACCTAGCATGATAAAAACTCTAGCGGTGTAGCAAGGTCTCAGTTGGTCTGCAGAGCCTCTGGGGGGCAGTGGGGAGCTACTGCCTCGGCGAAAAGCCTTGTTCACACCTCTCTGTCAACGAGGAATTAGCAGAGGGAGGTGTGCCGTCGCAGTTGGCGCGACACAGGAGTACCGGCCAGAGTTCGTGGCACGCCCCTCAGACAGGGGAGCACCGGCAAGAGTCAGTGGCGCACCTCTCAGGCAGGGAAGCACCGGCAAGAGTCAGTGACGCGCCCCTCAGACAGGGGAGCACCGGCAAGAGTCAGTGGTGCACCCCTCAGACAGGGAAGCACCGGCCAGAGTCCTTAGCTCTTTATTGAGGTTCTGCAACACCAAGGCGAGGTGGCAGGGGTAGGGGAACACAGGCCCACCCGACTCCACTGCGTTCCAGCCCAGGGCCCTGACAGTGGTGGGAGGAGAGGGTCCCGCCACTGGGTCAGCGGGGATCTGTTCACAACAAGCAGACCAAACACTAACTCACCACAATGTCCAGTTCTGCCCCTGGGCTACTTCCTACCCGGTCTCTCGAGTGGGTCCCTCTGGTTCCTCAAACTCGTCTGGGTATTCAGTCCCTGGTAGCTCCAGTTCACCCTCAGCGTCAGACTCACTCAGGCTCCGGTCCCTGCCCGGCTCCTCCAGTTCCTCAGGGTAGTCTGTGGCCGGGAGACCTGGTAGCCCGAGTCCTTCCTCTGGGTCAGGTTTCCCCTGGTCCAGGGTGTCCCCTGGTTCAGCAGCAGGGTCTACATGGCCAGAAGCCTGTGTCTGTCTCCCTCCCTGGTGCTGCCCTGACTGGGCTAAGGGCCCCACCTTTTGTACTTCCTGTTCCACTCCTCCCCTTCCGGGGGATGGAGTAAACTTGGCCTGGCTCCGCCCACTCAGGCTGAGAGAGTGGTTCTTTACCCTCAGGTTCAGAGGGAGGCCACCCTGGCTCCCTACAAGTGGTAATAAGAAGAAACACATTTTCAATAAACATTAAAACAAAACTCTGTCTTTTAGTTTATCCTTGATAGTTGGAAGTATTTCAAATTGCATAAGTAAAAGAGAATAATCTTTCACCTGCTTAGATAGCTACTTAGAAGCTGCTCTGATGGACTGATTTAAATAACAAAAGGTGCAACAGCTTTTTCAGCCTAATGTGGTGAAATAGGTATAAATCTGGGATTGGCAACCTTTGGCATGTGGCCCGTCAGGGAAATCCGCTGGCGGGCCAGGACGGTTTGTTTACCTGCAGCATCTGCAGGTTTGGCTGATCGCAGCTCCCACGGCCATTCGCCGTTCCAGGCCAATAGGGGCTGCGGGAAGCGGCGCGGGCCGAGGGTTGTGCTGGCCGCCACTTCCCGCAGCCCCCATTGGCCTGAAACAGTGAACTGTGGCCAGTGGGAGCTGCGATTGGCCAAACCTGCGGACGCTGCAGGTAAACAAACCATCCCAGCCTGCCAGCAGATTTCCCTGATGGGCCGCATGCCAAAGGTTGCTGATCCCTGGTATAAATCATTTACTATGAAACAGTGCAATGGAAAGCTGATAAAAGCCTGGCCGCAGAATGCTATTTAAAAATATATACTCTAGTTTTAGAACAGATTTCACTTTATTATTCATGCTTTTATGCTCTGGTATAAAGAATTATAACAGATCTTATTCTCGATTTTATATTTTGACACAATATATACTTGCAGTAGTTTTGTTCTTTGCAGGTAGGTAGTCGTTTTAGGGTTGTGATTATTGGCAAATTCACTATTTAGCATTTTCTGCTTTGGAGTGTAATTATATGGTTTTTACATTTAAACATTTATTGAGGGGATTGCAGCGAATTTCCCTCAGGACTACATAATTTAAACTATTTTAAAGTATATACAGATATCATACATAGGAAATATTTTTTAAAATATACCTTTGTGTACCCCACTCTGTTATAGAAATATGTAACTGGAGACAGAGAGCAATTAGTGCACTCAGTTGCACCTTATAGAGTGGGCCAGGCCCAATTAAAGATGGGTCCCAGCTGAGAGGGCCAGCAATCACTAATAAAGGAAGGAGTTCAAGGCAGTAGGAAGGAAGACAGCCCAGGTGGAGAGTAGGCCTTGGGATCCTCTCCCAAGAAGGGAACTCTGGAAAAGGCCAGAAGAGATATTGGGAAGATGTGTGGAGCAAGCTTTGTTGAAAGGGCAGGAACCTGACCTCCAGGGAGCAAATCTAGGAGGCGTTGCCCATTACAAGAGCTGGAAAGAACTCTGCAGAACCTGTAAAGGGCGCGGGGGAAAAAAAGCCTAGACAGGCATGACATCCCCCAGGATACAACCTGAACCACTGTGCCCCCTTAACTCTCCAGCCCAGGGTGCCTCTTACACTGCTTTGGTAGTGAAAAGCAGCCTCTCCAGGCTCTGCCCACACAGCCTTTAGTATGTAAAAGCAAACCCAGTAATGTTATATGAATTCTCTCCCAGTCACTCATGAACTATGTACAGAGTGACACCTGAAAATTCTTAAACCCAGCCTTGCACCTCAGAAATGCGGGTCTTGTACTGTCCAGCACACTACTGAACAGAGCAAGCTCATTAATAGTTTGTCATTTTATCAAAGAAAATGATTATGCCCTAGCCTTTGTTTACCTGAGTTGAGATTCCCCAAACACTTCAACGGAAACACACTGGTTTAGATAAGACAGTAAAACAAGTTTATTAACTATAGAAAGATAGATTTTAAGTGATAAATCCATAAAAGTCAGAACAGGTTACAAAAGAAATAATAAGATAAAACCGCAAACTAATTCCTAAACTTTACCAAGCTAAATAAGATTTGAAAGCAAAAGGATTTCTCTCACCCCAAAACTTTCAGCAGTCCATGCTAACCGGAAAGCTTTCCAGTTAGTACCACTTCCCCCCAGTTCAGTGATGGTTCTTTGTGTTTCAAATGATCTTGCTGCTGTGACTAGAGATGGTGGAGGAGAGGTAATTTGTGTGTTCTCCCTTCTTATACTCCAACCCCTGGGGTTAGGCAGTTCCATTGCATAATGCTCTGTAATCATTGCTTCATATGAATTGTAAATTCTTTTGTTATCCTTCCCCCCATTTCTGTTGAATGTCCAATTAAACAGGTAATTGCTCCAGCATTTTGTTGGCAAGCCAGTGAGCCTTCGCTTATGAGAAATTGGCTTGTGAGTGTCCCCCAGAATTACAACATATTTCAGTAACAATCATTCCGTAAAATCTCATAGTTTTACACACAGTGTTATTACACACATTTTTACAAGACAATGATATTCAGCAGATTGAGTTTTCAAATGATACCTCATAAGGCATACTTTGTACAAAATATCCCATAACTATATAAAAGTGGTGAATACAGGGCCCTAATGGGTGTTACATGGGATACAGTGTATCACAACAGGTCAAGATAGGAAATAGTCTAGGGAGACATCAAGGAGTCTGAAGGGGCAGACCTGACTGATCTCTACAGGTTTCTGGAGTAGAACCCAGAGTAGAGGAAGAGTCTGTGTTGCCCTACCAGCCACTAAGGAAAGTGTCATGGATCTCCTCTCCCCTTCCCCCTTGATATAATAGGTATGGAGTATTAGAAGCTCTGAGGTAAGCCCAGTGTCTTTCCACATCCCTACAGGCTATGAGGCTGCCTTAAGATGGCAGGCAAAGCCATCCAAAGACTTAGACAGGGCCTTAGAGCTGAGAAATGCTAGTCATCGACACCCTAGACGTATGGTAAGGCTTCCAGAAAATGACTTGGTTCAGCTTATAAATGAAAGAACTTGTCTGCATCCAGAGCGGAGGGGCACACGTGGGATGAAGGTGGCACCATCCCACAGCTGTACTTAGCCAAGGCCAGAAAGGCTCGCTTTTTCCCTCCCCAGCTGAATGATGCTATCAGTGGCGATGCATAAGCACATGTGCCATCTCAGCTCTTCCACCAGTGAGCAAGGCTGCTTGGGTTCAGCCCCAATAGCCTAATGGATAAATCAGTGGCCTCCTAAAATAGGGATTGTGGGTTTAATCCCACCTGGGGTGCTCTGCTCTGTGCCTCTTCCTTGTGCTCACTGCCCTTCCCTTGGGAAAACAAGGCATTTGTCATGGCTTGGAAGATACCTTATATAAGTAGTACCCTGCCTCAGGCCCTTAGAGACTCTTGCAGGAGAGGTGGGGCTCTCTTGGCAGGCTTCACCCTTTTCTTGCTCTCCTGCCTCCACGGGCTGAAGACAAAGTGGGCTGTCTGGCTCTCTTGATTCATCATGGAAAGATGGTCCCAAGGAAGGCAGGACTTGGAGGAAAACCTTCTAATTCAGGAAGCCCTGCCTGGCAAGTGCCAGATGGGAATCGGACAACCCTCCAAGGTGTCACAGGAGCAGCAAAGGGCCTTGGCCAGATCCAGAGGCCTGTCTGCTACTTTTGGAAAGCTCAAGGTAAGCATGCAAAGGGGATGGCTCATAGTCAGCAGGATTCAAACCTACACAGGAATTCCCCAGTGGAGTTCTACTCTAGTGCCCTAGCTTCTCAGCCACAACTACGTTGCAGCCTCTGTGAGAGAACCTACAAGGCCTGACCCTTTGACCGTGAAGCATAGCACTTTCTCCCCCTCTTCCAGCATCATATCTCCGTTTCTTTCTATGTCCCCAGAGTGGATGAGACTGCCTTAAGATAGCAGGTGAAGCCATCCCAAGACAAAGGCCAGAGCCTTAGATCCAAGAAGAGCTAGCAATAGATATCCTAGAAGTATGCCCTGGCTCATCTTGAAAATGAAAGAGCTTGTCTGGGTTGAAGGTGGCAGCGTCCCACAGTTGTCCTTGGACAAGGCTGGAAAGGCTTGCGCCTGCCCTCTCCAGCTGAACGGTACCATCAGTGGTGATGCAGCAGCTGGTGTGCCATCTTAGCTCTTTCATAGGTGGGGCAGTATCCTCCATTTCAACAGCAGTGGCCTAAAGAGTAGGCATACGTGCTCTGAACCAGGAATTGTGGGGTTCAAATCCCAGTTGGTGTGCTCATTTTCAGCCTCTCCCTTGTTCTCTTTGCCCTTTCCTGGGGAAAATAAGGCATTTGGTAAGCTCCTGTTGCTGGCATGGCTTGGCAGGCACCTGCTATCCCCTAGAAAAGTAGAAGTCTGCCTTGGAGTCTCTTGCAAGTGGGGCTCTCCTACCTCCATGGGCTGCTAACAAGGGGGGCTGTCTGGCTCTCTTGAGTTGTCAGGGAAAGACAGCCCCAAAGAAGGCAGGACATGGAGGAAGACCAAATAGTGACCACCACCCTCTTCTACTTCAGGAAGCCCTGCCTGGCAAATACCAAATTGGAAGCAAGCAGCTCTGCAAGGCACCACAGGAGCAACAAAGGGTCCTAGCAAACGATTCTGAGGTCCAGAGGCCTGTCTGCTATTTTTGGAAAGCTCAAGGCCAGCAAAAGTAGAGCACACAAAGTGGAAAGCCCATAGTCAACAGGATTCAAAGCTGTGTGGGTATTGTTCAGCAGATTTATAGTCTATCACCGTAACCTCTCAGCCCTGACTACCCAAGCGCAACTGAGCTGCAGCCTACGCGAGAGAACCTGCAAGACCTGACCCTCTCTATCCAAGAAGCTCTCTCCCCCTCTTGTAGCGACTCACCTCAGTATCTTTCCATATCCCCAGAATGGATGAGGCTGCCTTAAGATGACAGGCAAAGTCATCCCAAGAGAAAGACCAGAGCCTTAGAGCCGAGAAAAGATAGTCATCAACACCCTAGAAGTAGGGCAAGGCTTCCAGAAAATGACCTGGTTTAGTTTGCAAATGAAAGAACTTGTCTGTATCCAGAGCGGAGGGGCATGCATGGACTGAAAGTGACAGCATCCCGCAACTGTCCTTGGCCAAGGCTCATTTCTACCCCCACTAGCTGAACGAAACTGTCAGGGGTGATGCATCAGCCCACGTGCCTTCTTAGCTCTTCCATCAGTAAGCAAGGCTGTTTGGCATCAACCCCAGTGGCCTAATGGATAAGGCATTGGCCTTCTAAGCCAAAAATTGTGGGTTCAAGTCCCACCTGGGGCACTCTCTTCTAAGCTTCTGCTTTAGCCTTCCCTGGGGAACTCAAGACACTTAACTACCCTTCTGTTGTTGGCATGGATCAAGAGGTGCCTGTTCTCCCCTGGGAAAACAGAAAACCACCTCAGACACTTGCAGGTAGGCCCCTCTAAGCAGGTTCTCTTCTTTTCTTGCTCTCCCACCTCCGTGGGCCGCAGAGAAGGTGAGCTGTTTGGCTCTCTTGGGTCATCAAGAAAAGATGGCCCCACGGATGGCAGGGATGTACAGACCACTGGGACAGGGGTGAAGCCACTGGTGGGCCTGGATGGGATGCAGCCCCTCCCACTTAGCATCCAGGTCCACCCAAATCTGAGCAGGATGTAGTGCTGCCAAAGCAGCCTGGAGCATCACTCAGGCACCTGAAATACAGGACTGAGCTATGCGCCCACTCTTCAGAAAGCTACGCTCCAGCAACTCTGCCTTGCCATTTCCTGAGCCGGCCCATGCACATGCCCAGCTCGGCAGGTGAAGCCCTGTGTCTGGGGGCACCAGGGCTATGAAGAGGGCATGGCGTCAGGGGAGAAGCTTAGCTCCCACAGTCTGTCATTGCCCATCCATCCGAAAGTCGCGGCCCACCCAAATTTCCATTTCTAGCTCCGCCACTGCACTGGGCCGAGAGTTGGAGACNCTCTTACAAGCAATATCTAGGTGAAAACTATATTTCATAACATGCTGATTTCAAACCATTCTGAAGGCAGTGACGATTGTGGTATTCTTATTTAACTTACAAAAAAAGAGATTAGTTTACAGCTAGGTAGCAAAAGGCTTTTGATATCTCAGATACAGGCAATCGGATGATTAATGAAAAATGAAAGTCTAAAATAACACTCAGATTAAAATTTTAGCTTAAGAAATAGGGTTAAAAGTGATTTAGGCATTTGAGACCGAAATCTCATTGAAAGTCAATGGGACAGAGGTGCTTAAGTCATTTGGGTGCTTTCGAGCATTGTACCCCAGCTTATTAAAATCTGGCCTTTTCTTTTTCCATCCCCAAATTGTGGTCACGAAATTGTATTCACACTAATGGATGCCACTAATTTTTAGAAAACGCTGAGGGCCCATCCTCTGGAAAAAGAGACCCCTTCAATATGTTTCAAGTTGGCCATTGAAAAAAATCAAGACACACAAACTTAGTAGTCATTTTGAAAATCTTGACCATATTATCTAATTATACATTTCTATGCATAGATACATTAAATATATTTATACACATCCACTGTATATTGCATTTTCCATTTCACACAGAAAATGACTTTTGTCAGTTTTCTCTAAATCAGGGGTCGGCAACCTTTCAGAAGTGGTGTGCCGAGTCTTCATTTATTCACTCTAATTTAAGGTTTCGCGTGCCAGTCATACATTTTAATGTTTTTAGAAGGTCTCTTTCTATAAGTCTATAATATATAACTAAACTGTTGTTGTATGTAAAGTAAATAAGGTTTTTAAAATGTTTAAGAAGCTTCATTTAAAATTAAATTAAAAAATGCAGAGCCCCCCGGACCGGTGGCCAGGACCCGGGCAGTGTGAGTGCCACTGAAAATTAGCTTGCGTGCCACCTTCGGCACCCGTGCCATAGGTTGCCTACCCCTGCTCTAAATAAACAAATGTTCTGTATGGATTCTACTCTCTCCTAAGCCATACAAGAATTTTGCTTATATTTTACTGAACCAACATTGTCCTCTTCCTTCGCTCTCCGATCTAGCCAGTGAAATACAGCTCGCTTAGAAATCATGCTGCCATTGGCTCTCCATCACAGAACATGCTTGCACACTGCTCTGGGGGTGAACTATAAAGTGAAAGTTATGCTATACATTAAATTCCATGTGTTTTCTCTTGGAAATCTGCTGTAGTCAGAGTGGTTGTTTGTGCCCTTCCCACTTCTAAATCACAGATAGCCCAGACACAAAATATGCCTCAGAAGAGGCTCTTGCAGGCGGTGGAGAGATGGAAGCATGTCACAAAGCAGCTGCTCCCCGTTTCTGCATTCACGGCAGATTTTCTGACTGCTTTTTCTCCACTCTGGTCTATCTGAGTGGAGGGAAGGATGCAGCCCTAGCTTATTGTCTTGCATGAGATGATGCAGCGTAAAAGAATCTGCTGTGACAGAAATGAAGCTGGGTTGGAAGTCAAATTACTTCTGTGCTGGTCATGTTAGTTGAATATTTTTGTATGCATGTGTAACACCGACAGACCCCAGTCATCAGCGGGCAGGATTGAACCTGGGACCTCTGCTAAATGCATGAGCTTCTACTGCATGCGCTAAAAACCACATGGTCTTTAGCTAAGGCTGGGGCAGACTCATTAATCTCTCTTTGAGTGCTCTCAATGCCACTAGATGGGACAGAGCACTACCCAGGAGGTGTGTGGGTTACACATGGGTAAGAGATCATGTTCTAAAGCTGGGGCTGGTGAGAACTTCATTAACAGAAGGATATAAATGATTGGAGTGTAGATTTATACTTTTAAATCAAATTGATAAGTGCCTGATTATTATTTATGACTATACAAGATGTGGTCTCGAGATCAATTTGTATGTATTTCAGAATGCTGAATTGTAAATGGTAAAATTGAAAATGGTAAAATTGAAACAGAAAGATAATAAAAAGGCTAGTGTAGAAGAGGGACATCTTTACAGGTCTCTGCATACATGTGTACATGTTTTAAACAGTTATGTTATATATCAGCATTTAATTTCATATGAATATAGAATGGCGAGCATTAATTTTAAGACCATTCTTGCAAACATGACTGTCTACCAATTCTTTGTATTTACATTATAAGTAAAAACCAATACAGTATAGAGAAATTGCTTTTTCTGAATGTCAATAGGGCAAGAATACAATGAAGTAAAATTGCTATAGTGAAGAACTTTGGATGAAAGAGCCCTCTACTTCTGCAAGATTCAAAACATAGCAAGGAACAGTATTAAATTTACCAGTACAGAAATATCCACATAAAATCTTATCTTATTGCAGACTTTAAAAGCTACCTATTATTTATAGCTGTCCATTAGGACTGAGGACATACTTGATGTGCATATGTTACATATCTCTTAGCTTTGATTTAGCTGGTTTAAATTGAAGTTTACCATACATGTAGAAATGTTCTCCCTCTTTTAAAAAAATAATAATGTATGTCCTTTTTCCAGTCTTATGAAATGTGACCAGTTTCCCGAACTTTTAAGATGATTTTATGAAGCCGGTGAACTAAATCTGGGCATCCATTCTTTAACATTTCAGCAGAACTGCTCTCAGGGACAGGTGATTTGCCATTTCATAATTATTTGACCATAAGTATCATTACCTCTAATGTCACTGGCCTATTTTCTGCTGGGTTCATTTTTGGATTAACTTGTGGTTTACATCTAGATGGGGATCTGTTAATTAATTCACCAAAATGTTCACACCAATGCTTAAGTTGAGCACCAATATCCTGGCAGTATTTTCCATTTTTGTCTTTCGTTGGTGGAATCTGTGAGAATGGACATCCAATTAGGACATTCAAAGTCTCAGATGTATTTCTGGTCGTGTCTTTCAGAGACTTCCTCAATGTGCTGTGCCATACTAATCCGCCACTGATTAGGGTCATTCCAACAGGCCCTCTTAACTGCTCATTCAAGACATTTATTGCCCATTTCCTCGATTGCCCATTTACTCCTCTCTTCACTAACTCACTTCTGACCTTCCAAGGGCATCCATTCAACACTGTCTCTTTCTCTCCCTTCACCCTAGTTTTGATGGTATCATCTGTAATCCAGATTTGCTTTTTCGTGCTCCTTAATCCTCCTTGTTCCCTAACAATCTCTGTAACAGAATCCTGAAATAAAGTCCACTCTTCCTATGCAGTAGACAGCTAGTCATCCAATATAGAATATTTATTGGCAATCCCCACCTCATAACTGTTAGCGATTGCTTTATCATGAAGCGTTTTGATGCAGTAGATACTAGTCCAGCATTTCTCAAATGCGGCCACCGGGGGCTTTTCTTGTGGCCACAGCCTCCTGGGCTGTGATGGGGGGAGGGAAGCAGTGGCCCCTCTCCCAGGGCCACAAGTGAGGGTTGGGCCCTGCCCCCCTCTGGAGACACAAATGCTGGAGGTGCAGGCAGCTGGTGAATTCCCCACTTCCCTGGGGTGGGGGGGCAAGCTTTGGCCACGGGACTTCGGGCTCCATCCACACGATAGCAGGCTCTGGTCCCAGGCTGACCACCCATGCCATCATCCCTGGGCCCCGTGGCCTCCCTGCCCACCTCCCCATCCAGGGCTTAATTTGTCCCATAGCTTGCTGGAGCTGAGTAAGTCTGCTGTGAAAAGTGATATTAACAAACATACAAATATCTCTTTTCACAGCAGCAGACTTACTATCTAGAAAGTTTGTTTTTTTTTAAAAAGCAACCAGAAAAGCAAAAGAAACAACAAAAAGACAAGAACATGCAAAGCACCCTATTTGTGTTTCTATTCTGTTTAGGTCCAGTAAAGAATAGAGACCACTGTACATTATTTTTATTACTGAGTCTGAAAAACCCCTACATAAATCAATTATAATGATTTGGACATGTCTATATGCATATTGATTTGTTTTTCCTAAAGTTAATTAAGTATTTTAGGAAAAATTGTCAGCACGGCCACCAGCAAGAGTTGGTGCCCGCACTCTGAGGCCACCAAAAAATTGTGACGTGAGAACCCCAGTACTAGTCTATGAAACTTTATTAAGTGGAACATCGTTGTTACTATTAGGAGTTGATGTTCAGATTATGGAGGAAGATCAAAACTAAAGTTTCTAAACTAAAATGCAATGCAAGTTTGCATTGTTGCCCCAGGGATATTGAAATGTACACTTGTGGCAATTCCTTTGCTGAAACCAGGTATCTTTCCTGACTCTGAATTCAAAGCCATGAACAGTCTCTTGGTGTTTGCTGCCTAAGCAGGTCAGCCTTTATTACAAAAAGCAGAAGACAAAGTGGTGGTGTCACACACTCCCTTATGCCCAATAGACCAGTAGTTAAAGCACTCATCTTTTTGGATATAGGGGACCCAGGTTCAAATCCCTACTTGGCCTGATTCAGAGCAGGGACCTGAGCCCAGATTTCCCCACCTCCCAGGTAATGTGTGCTGCCCCACCCCACACACACATAGCAATAGGGTATTTTGAGGTGAGTCCCTGTCAATCTCTCCTGTTGAAGCTGTTCCACTTTGTTAGAAATACTGAAAAGGGACTGGAACTTGGGTGTCTCAAGTGATTCCCTTCACCATTAGGTTATAGAGTCTCTCTGGCCTAGTGACTATTTAAATATTTTATACAAAGTGGAATGGCTTCAATAGTGGAGATAGAAACCTATCTCAGCCTATTCCATAGCCCAGTGGTTAGGGCACTCGTGTGAGAGATTTGAGTTCAAGACACTGCTCTGAATAGAGCAGAGTGGGGATTTAAACCTGGGTCTCCCCCACTCACCTGAGATGTGGCCTCCAGCAGCAACAGAATTTTAGGCACCTTCAGGGGTAGGCAGCAGCTGAGCAGGAGTTTTGAGGTTTTAACTTTTGGATTTAGGTGCCTAAAGTGGCAGTTAAGCACAGAAATCTCTTTGTGAATCTACCCCTAAGTAATCTGCAATAGTTAGTAAAAAGTTGACTACATTTTTTTTTTCTTTACACATACATTTTTTCTTAAAACTCTTAAGGATGGATTTCCAAACTCAATCAATGTTGGCCTAACTCAACACTCATTGAAGTAAATGGTAAAACTCCCCTTTCAACATCCAATGGGAGCGGAATTAGGCCAATGAAGAGCACTTTTAAAAATCCTGACCTTATTTTGAAACAATAGTTTTTTCCACATTTCAATATCTATAAAAGGCTATTTCTTCTACCTCCTGCCATCCTCATCCCCAAACCTCATGAAGTTGACCCATGCTGAGTGATTTGCAAATATAACTCCTTCCCTATTTTCACATTACATCCCATCAGAGTATTTCACACTATTCATATATGGTCCTAACTCACACATATAGCAGCAAAGTGGCCTACTCACAATCTAATAGGATTATCTTTCATGGGGTGTTTGGATGTCATGTCATCAATATTTTAATCATAGTGTATATTTTAACTGTTACTAATGGTTCTGAATAAACAATGTACTGTACCTTCAAGATAAAAGATGGAGAAGATGTATAGCCTGGAGTAACCAGATGTAAACAATTTAGCAAGAGTCAGTTGCAAAACCATTCAGTGAAGTTTATAGAGTACTTGATGGGGTTCTGTTTATACAAATTGATTTTATTGTTTCTTAATTTACAGATTATAGATGCCTATGTTGTTGTTTTCAAAAACGATCTACTAATCTGTTGATCAGATTTAAAGATGGGGGAGGCAAGGGGAAGCTGTATTCTTACCCCACTCCAAAGCACACATTTTCCATGAGAGATGGTTTGAGGGAGCCAAGTCCCTTGCCCCAGCCAGTCCAGCTCTACTCATAAGTTATACAGCAACAAGGATCTAATTGAATCCCCTTTTAAATCAACAGGATTTTTTCCACTGGAGATAGAACAGGCCCCAACAAATCTTTGGGCTTTGCTCTCTCTCTCTCTCTCTCTCTCTCTCTCTCTGGTTTACCCAGTGGATCCAAATGGCTGTGGAGCCATTGGTCACACCTATGTCCCTTCTCTGACCCCTCCGCCTCCAATGCCATCCCCTTGCTCTGTGGTGTGGAGAGAAAAGACTTCTAAAACTCTAAAGGGGCAGCACACAAAAAACTAAACCAAAACAGTTACATGGTGACATGCACTGCACTAGTGAATGATTTTGTAAAAGTCATGATGTTTTATTAACCTGAGGCCTCAGCACAGTGCTGAGAAGTGGCGTGAAACTGCTGTGATAGGTCTAAGCATCATCATCCTGGCAGATTAACAAAGTGCAATAGAACTAAAATGTTAACAAGTATATTGCAGGGACTTCCAAGTACCCGTTAGTAAGATAACAGATGGAAATATGGAGTCTCAATTTAGCACCATCAGTAAAAATAAAACACTTTACTTTAGATCTTAAGAGCATTCTCGTTAATCCTTCGAATTTAAAGATGTAGGTTTACCAGATGACTAGTAAAGCATCATGCGTGGCCAAGGACAGCTCACTTAAGGTAGGACTGCACTAGCTATATTGCAGGATAGCAATATCTGTATGGTTTTATTCACATTGTGCAAGCCAAGATAATATATTATAGAAAAGCTTTAATCAATTCAGTTCCTAATAAAGGCCTGCAAGATCAAAAAATTAAATAAACTGGTTGAATTATATATCTGGAAATAGTTTATGCAATTTTTTCCCATCGATCATCATATACACTATTAGTGATTATCTTTTCCTACTATCTGATCACCTCTACAGATAATTAATATTTTTATTGATTTTAGATTTGTACCCCAAAATAAAAAGGGGCACTCATCCAACAGCATAGGTGTCCTTCCCATAAATGATGACAAAAACAGAAATAAAATTGATCAGTCAGCAGATTGTAAAACTCCCCATCTCTCCTAGATAAACCCCCATCAAAATCCACCCATTGTGGCAGGTGGCAAAAATAATGTTCTTCCCAGGGTACCCTGAAGGTCATAAGAGCAAGCTTACTTTGGACAAAACGGGGATGCTTGTCTAGAGAGAGACAAGTAAACTGATCTCATTTTTTTCCCATCAGTTAATAATTTATTCATTCATTTTTATTTTTTTTAGTATTCAGTCCTCCCTAGAATTCTTACATGGTCTGCAGGGATTTGTGCAAGCTTGTCTTTCGTTTTGCTGTGTGTGGTTTTAAACCCCTGGGGCCAGATGCTCAGCTGTTGTAAATTGACTTCAATTAAGCTAATATAGTTTACACAAGCTGAAGACCCGGCCTCTTGCATTGTATTTTGCGTTTCTGCAAAACTCAGCCAGAGATACTTCAGTTTGGATGGAAGCCGGGTGAAAACACTGTTTTCCAGATTTGCCTTCCATAAGCAATGCACAAGACAGAGCCAGATGAAAGTCAGAAATTCCATTCTGTGGGAAATTCCATAGATTCAGCATTTTTCTACAAAAAGTAGACATTTTCCATAGACGGAAAAAAAAAACCCAGAATTTTTTTTTTCTTCAAAATAACCAAACCATTTTGTTTCAAAATTTGTTCTAAATGAAATTGAACCTGGGAACCCAAGCTCTGAGGCTCCTAGCTCAGCCATGGCTCCCAGGACTTCCAGACTCCTATTTCTGTGGCAGGGAGCCTGGAAGCTTTGACAATCCCTAACTCCAAGGCAATTCACATGGTAGAGCTGCCTTGAAGCCAACGACCCTGGAAGGCCTTGTGTCCCATACTCTAAGGGTATATCTACACAGCAAAGAAAAACCCATGGCTGGCCAAGGCCAGACAACTCAGGCTTGCAGGGTTCAGGCTGCGGGGCTATTTCATTGAAATGCAGACTTCTGGGCTTGGGCTGGAGCCCAGGCTCTGGAACCATCTCAACCCACCGGATACTAGAGTCTTGGCTCTAGACCATACCCAGAATCCTACATAGCACTGGAACAACCCTGCAGCCTGAGCCCTTTGAGCCTGAATAAGTTGGATGGCATGGGCCAGGTACAGGTTTCTCTTTGCTGTGTAGACATACTATAAGGCAGTTGCATGGTAATCAGCTCTCATTCCCAGCCAGTGCTAGTCCAAGGCTCACCATAAATCAGTCTGTCCTCATGAATCTTTTGTGCACCTGACCTGAGTTAAAGGCCCTGATCCTGCAATTAGATCTGCTAGCACAGAGAGACACACCAATGAATCCAACTACAGGATTTGGGCCCAAGTGTGTAACAAACCAGTGCCAGGATAATTTCACATGGTTTCAATTGTTGCAGATGTTTTGCTCTCCCTTAAATCCTTTATCCTTAACATGCTAAATATGTTCGTTCTCCTAAATTCCATAATATAGTGCATGTTACATTTCTTGTAAAATCTATAGTAGGAAATCCACTATTACTCATATTTGTAATTTGAAGACTAATGACTGTGCTCAATGCTATAGAAATTGTAGCAGAGGAGACAGTTCCTGCATCAAGCATTTTCAGGTCTAAATCAGGTAGAGGCAGGAGGATGGTGGACACTGACAGGTGGTAGAGGAGGTAATGAAAGCAGATATATAGATAGGATCAGGTTTGTACAAAGAACAAGGAGCTTGGATGTAATGCTAAAGACAAGCGAAGCCAGTGATGTGATTCACTGAAAGGAATGACACAGCTGGAGCAACAGGGATGGGAGGTCATTTTAGCTAAGGTTGTTTGAACAGACTGTAAGGAATAGAGGCATCATTACCCAGGATGTTCAGAACCCAAAGCAATGGTAACTTAACTGTTTCTTTTCAGGCAGTGTCAGGAATAAATCAATGGGAACATAGCTCCTCCATCTGCTAAATGATTGATACAAACCAGAGTGCTTTTACCTAAAATTACTTTTTTATTTGGTCTTAAGCACACACACATATATGCTATAGCAATAGGTTCAGAGCACCCCAAATCTTTATAGTTACCCAAAGTCGGAGATGGTTTTGAGTAATTAACAGCTGAGCTTCCAGAGGCCCTACTTCTATCCAGCTGCTAGGGAGTTTAGATGTCAGCTCCTCACCCAAAATAAAAGCTCTCTTGGACGGCTACAAAGTGTATTTTTTTTTACTTAATTTTTTTATAGCTAACTTAAACAAATAACATAATGTAGAGTGATTCCTAATGGGTCACCATAGTAACCCCTACTGGGTTACAGGTTTTTTTAGCTTTTGCAAATTGCTTATTATTTTTATTAGCAAAGCATTTTTAGTATTTTTAATTAAAATAATAATAAATTTTATATGTTGGGGCATTTTAAAACCAAGCTCGCCTATTTAAACACATTTTATTTTGATTAGCAAAACTGCAATTATACATCTATTTGACCTTGCCTAACAATTATTTTTAATTATATGGTATTTGTTTTCTAGCTAATAGTAGCTGGACACACAAAATGGCTGGCTGCAATAATGTCAGATTTAATTCTCCCATAACAGCATGGGAAGGCTAGAGAAGAGCAGTGAGTCATTTTATTGAAGTAAAAATGAAGCTCATTCTCCTTTTGTGCTGGTGTAAATCAGGAGAAAAGCCATTGCATTAATGTTAGTTATGCTAGTGTAAAACTGGTGTAAGATCAGACTCTGCTCTCTTGTCCTTCTGTATCCTTGTAAAGCACCATGTAAACCAAGGGCAGTATATTTATATACTATTACAATAAATGTATTAATTTCAGAACTGCTGAGAACCTACAAACCACACTGGAGCCAATGGGACCTGCAGATTCTCAGCACCTATGAAAACTAGCCCGTGTATTTTAGGGACTGAAATTTTGATTTAGGAGTGTAATTTTAAACACCAAGTTTGAAACTCGTTACCTAGAAGGCTGATTGAACAACATGTCAGGGAGATCCCTGAGCCTCTTCTACAGAAGATGAGGGAGATTGTGGAGCAGGAACTCCAACCCCTGCTGGAGCTTGAAGTGAATTGAGGGTCCGATGGTGACTGGAGATGTCTGATCATGTCGACTTCTAAATCAGATGGTATCACCCTATTTTGCATTGACTTTGTAAAAGTCAATGCCATCTCAATGTTTGTTGCATATCCCATGCCTTGTTAGATCTTACAAAGGGATACTGGCAAATCCCTCTCACTCTGGGGTCCCAAGGAAAAAATTATCTTTGCCACTCTGTATAGCCTATATCAGTTCTGGACCATGCTGTTAGGCCTACACTGGGTCCTAGCAATGTTCCAATGGCTAATGTACCAGGTCTTTCAGCCCCATAGCAGTTATGCCATGGCCTACCTCAACAATGTAGATCAGGTATCAACTGTTCACAGTCAGGGCATGTCTACACTTACCTCCAGAGCGATTGATACAGCGGGGGTCTAGTGAAGATGCGATAAATCGACCGCCGAGCGCTCTCCCGTCAACTCCGATATTTCACCAGAGCAAGAAGTGTAGGTGGAGTCAACGGGGGAGCGTCAGCAGTTGACCTACTGCAGTGAAGACTCCGTGGTAAGTAGTTCTAAGTACGTCGACTTCAGCTACGCTATTTTCGTAGCTGAAGTTGCGTAACTTAGACCGACTTAGCTCTCCCCCTCCCCCCAGTGTAGACCAGGCCTCAGACTGGGAGAATGTATGTAGTGCAGTTCTGCAGGGGTCAGTCCTGGGTCAGGTACTAGTCAGTATTTTCATTAATAACTTGGATAATGGAGTGGAGAATATGCTCATACAATTTGCAGATGACACTAAGATGGATGGTGTTGCAAGCACTTTGGGAGGACCAGATTAGAATTCAAAATTATCTTGACAAATTAGTCAGTTGGTCTGAAGTCAAACAAATTAAATTCAGTAAAGACAAAAATGAAGTGCACAAATACAAAATGGGGAATAACTGGCTAGATGGCAGTACTGCTGAAAAAGATGTGGAGATTATAATGGATCACAAATTGAATATGAGTCCACAACACGATGCAGTCGCGACAAAGGCTATTATCATTCTAGGTTATATTAACAGAACTATCATATGTAAGGCACAGGAGGTATTTGGCACCGTGAGGCCTCAGCTGGAGTACTGTATCTAATTATGTGCGCCACACTTAAGAAAGATGTGGACAAATTGGAGAGTCTGGAGAAGCGCAACAAAAATGATAAAAGGTTTAGAAAACTGACCAAGGAGGAAAGGTTAAAAAAACCTGGGCATGTTTAGTCTTGAGAAAAGAGCACTGGAATAGGCTTCCAAGGGAAGTTGTAGAATTCCTGATATTGGAGGTTTTTAAGAACAAGTTAGAAAAACACCTGTCAGGGCTTGTCTAGGAATACTTAGTCCTGCCTCAGCACAGCGGGATGGACTGGATGACCTCTTGAGGTCCTTTCCAGCCCTATATTTGTAGTTTATGATTGGACTTACCCAGCAAGCCTGGCTGGACTAGAGAAGCACTTTTCATAGATTTCCTTCCTTCAGCAATAAATGGCTCCAATGATTTTTTGGAGAGGCTTTCTTTTCTTTTCTTTTTGTCTTTTGCAAATCCTAATCCTGAAGAATTCATAGTTCCCGCAGGCCTAGACTGCAGGAGATAGAATGATTATTGCTATAGTGTCTGCACTCAAGTGTGGCTTGTTTTATCTCTGTAGTGATCTTTGGTAACAACTTAGCGCTAAGTACAAATTATAGTAAAGAACAGAATTATCAGACATATAGATGAACACGAGTTGTTGAGTAAGAGTCCCAATCTATTAGAATTCTTAGAGAGGGTCAACAAACGTGGACAAGCATGATCCAATGGATATAGCATACTTGGACTTTCAGAAAGCCTTTGACAAGGTCCTTCACCAAAGGCTCTTAAACAAAGCAATCATGGGATAAGAGGGAAGGTCCTCTCATGGATGTTTACATCTGAAACTTCATAGAGTTGTAACCATAGGGGTCCAGACCCAAAACAGGGTGATGGGGGGTTGCAAGTCTGTTGTAGGGGGGGTCATAGGATTGCCACTCTCACTTCTGTGCTGCCTTCAGAGCTTCTGCAGCCGGGAGGGGGGCAGTTCCCAGAGGTGGAGGTGGGTCTGATCGCCCCCGTGCTGCTGGGAGTGCCCCACCCAGAGGCTCCTAGCTGATAATCCCAGTCCGGCTGGGGAGGGACAGGACTTCCTCTTCCCTTCCATGGCTGCTTTCAGGGAGCAGATCAGACCCACTTGCGGGTACCTCCCACAGCTGCAGGAAGCTCCACAGCTGCTGCCTTCAGTTCGGTGCTGCCTTCACTGCTACTATTTATTTATGCTTCAAGCTTTGCTGAAAGGATGGGCTTCTTTTTTAAATTCAAATTTGTTTATTTTCAAAATTAGATATTCATATAACCCATTCATCAAATTGCATTTGACGGGTGAGTATTTTTGTCCACAATTGACATACACCAAAACATAAGAGCTACACCTTGGAAAATAGACATATTCATATTAGACCTGAACTTGATCTCATTTAAAGTAAAGGGGAATTTTGCCATTGACTTCAGTGGAAGCATTATGTCAGTGATAATGTTAGACTCTGTAGGTTAGACTGAAGCTACATTACATTACAATCCCAGAGTTCATAAATACATTACTACTCTCAACCAGATGATGGCTACCTAATTCAAAACAGATCTATAATTCATAAAGTAACTCAACTAATTACCCCGAGCTTTCTCTGTTTCACATGGGGATGCATGTGAGATACTTTATAATGTAATTTAGATGAAACTATCATAACCAGCCCCAGTAACTAAACAGAACAGGAATGGAATACCAACATTAATAATGTGTGCTTTCATTTCCAAAATCATTGAATTTTCACTATTGGTTTCACATGTCAGATCAATAAACCATGTGTCAGTGAAGAACTGGCTGATAAAATTATGCACTTTCCAGAGATATTTGAGTCCAAATAATATACATATGTCAAAGACAGAGAATATGCTGTCACTGGCACATCATTGGTAGTTTCAAAATATTTTGCTTTCATGTTAAAATATTTGTATGTTTCATCTAATATAGGATTTAGGTAAATTTCAATTCAGAGTCTGGTGTTTTAATAGGGCATTTCTGAAACCGTAGATTCACTACTATCCATAGATGCCATGGATAGCAAAGAATGTGTTCATGAATAACAGGTTGGTGGTGGGGATAGGAAGAGTTTGATCAAAGAGAAATATGGTCCTGAGCAGCATACTTCAGTGCTTATTTTCAGATAAGGGATTTTAGCATAATTCAGGCATGGTAACAAGAAGGCATGACACAGGTCAGAGAATTTCCCCAAAATAATTCCTAGAGCATATCTTTTAGAAAAATGTCTCATCAGTAATGGAGAATTCACTACAACCCTTGGCAAATTGTTCCAATGGTTAATTACCCTTACCATTAAAAATTACCCCTTATTTCCTGATGCTACCCTTTTTGGGGGGCAAGGCTATTGGCACCATGGTGGAGAAACATCTCTTGCAATGTTTGGAGTCTTCTGTTACCTTAGATCCATCAATGTAATTGAAAGCCTTAATATGGTATTAAAGACTTCATTAGTTTCATTGGCATTATGATCTCCTCTCAGTCTGAGGTGGCAGAGCTGCTGTCATTGGCTCTTGTCATGGTCTAAGAGCTCCCAGGTGTTGAGGTCAACATTGCCAGATTGAAGGTTGGCCTTGAGAGTGTCTTTGTAATGTTTTCTTGGTTTGCCCCTAAAACGAGTGCCAGTCTGCAATTCTCCATAAAAGACTGCCTTTAGTATTCTACTATCATGTATATGGACCACATAATTTCAGCAAAGAATAAGGATCATAGACCAGCACAAAGAGTTGTTTGAATTGGTACTAGGATGTGCATGACTAGTTGCACTCTCTCGTCCTTGTTGTCCATTTTGTCCACTAGGGGAGAAGGTTGCAGTAGGCGTGTCAGCTGACAAACGAAGATGCAGCAGTTTGTGAGGTTCAAGTGAAGTAGTTGAGACAGTCTCATGCAGAACTCTTAAAGGCCAAAGTGACCACAGCCAACTGCCTGGCCTGTGCAGCTGTGCCAAAGCTTGCTTGCTATTGCCACTGTAGACTGAAGCAGAGAGCAGTTGTTACACTGAGGTTCATTCCCCATGACTGCCTAGCAGGCTGTACAGCCCCATTTTGAATACAGAGTATATCTTCTCCTAGACCAACTCCCTAGCGGGGCTAAGTAGTCCGGTCAACCACAATAATGGACTGCCTTTTTTCTGGTCCCTAACCTCTAACCTGTCTGGCTGGAGTGGCCATACCAGGGGTTAAACTCCTGCCGGTATAGCTATCAGGGTCATTGGAACTCACAAACTTGCTCATTGAGTCAAGGTGCAGCCCCCAGGGAAGGAGACAGCATTGTAGATAGCTTATTTTCCAACACAAACATTTTCTCTTGCAGGTTTCCCAGGATACTGTTCTGCTTTCCTCATTTGACATGAATGTGCAATCTATTGCCATCAATACATGGTGAGACACAGCTGTATAAGGCCTTCTCGCCTGACCCAGATGTTGCAGTACCTCCATGCTGGATTGGCTTGCAAAATGATGCATTAAGAAGGAGATAAAATGTTTAAGATGTATCAACATACACCAAAATAAATCAAAAACAGCCCAACAAATTATAGGTAGAGCTTGTTGAGATGGTGCCAAATTATTAGGAATTGCGGTGATTGATATGGATAAATGTGGCAAGCATGAGTTTGGTATGGCTTGGTATATCTGAACCTACTAGAAGATTCTGGGAGCAGGATCCTCTTAGCATTAGACAAATGGAGTGGAATAGTACTGAAGGTGCTGAAACTGCACTGGAATGGTTAACAATGACTCGATGGGCGTGTGTGTTTTAACCCCGAACTTTGGAATATATCAGAGAATCCACCATACACAAAACCAGCAGAAACCTGCCTCTCCAAGAGCATCCCAGCATCAGAAAGTAAAAAACACATAAGATCATGTGATCAGTGAGCTTGGTGACATGGCTGACATGGGTCAGAATTACCCTTTTGGGATAACCTCACGCTAAGAGCTTGAGTGAATGATTTATGAGAGGGTAAACTATGAATGAGCTTTGGTCTGTCTGTGTGTCCACTTTGCAGTCCCTTCCAAAATTATGAAGTAAACCAGTAATAAACGCCTACAAGGTATATTTCTGGACCATGTGACTCCTTTGAGAACAAAAAGGGTATCTAAATGCTAAGCAAAGGGAATGAAATCAGATCAATTCCCCAATTAACATCTGAAGAGGTTCAAGACTGTGAGACAGAAGTCGTCGGGGTAACCAAGGCTCCGCCTCGAGGGACCTTAGAACCAGAGGTTGTCAGGGTAACCAAGGCCCTGCTTTGAGGAACAGACCAAGTGCCTGAGAGGGGAAAGAAGAAAGAGAAGTAGTCTCCATCTAGATCTGGTAGATATATCTGCTTTGTTTGCCAATCAGAATACTGTGTAAGGCCAACATAGTTACTGAGAATTTATGCTTGGGGAGCTGAGGCTTACGGAAAATAATGTATACTAAGTAACCTTAACTGCTTGTGCGATTCTCTCTCAAATAAATGACTGTGCATTAAGCATATTGGTTTCTGAATTCTCACTGGTATTGGCAAACACCTGACCAACTGTGGGCCATTACAAATCCACTTCAACAGAGCTGTCACTCATTATCCAAGAACAATCAAGTTATTTACAACTAAATCTTAAGATTTCCATCCTAAAACTATTTCTATCCCTTTTTCCCAGGTTTCTGCTGCTAGGCTTTGAAGATATTTGGCAGAAGTCTTATGTGGCCTCAGATTCCGCCGATTGCAAATTCTTGCACCTGTACCCTTCATCTAACCACAGTTGGGCAAGTTAGGTTCTAATGACTGCTCATAACTAATAAATATCTGGTAAATTCCCTTTCCAGACCTGGACACAGAGTGTACACAGAGACCACCTTGTTACATCCCCTGCTCCTTAATAGGCAAAATCTATTTCTGATTTTCTCATTTCTTCAGACCCATCCAAGGACATGATCTGTGCTTTTATGCTTGTTTCCTGCTCTATGCCTCACCTTGCACTGTTTAGATTGTAGGTCTAAAAGCCACCTGGCAATGAATGCTTTTTTGCCCCACTTCTTATTAATTCCCGTCAGTGGATGGTGACCTGTAATAAGTGTGAAAGTGATGCCTAGGAGGTAATAACTCAATGTTGCCACTTCAAAATAAGACATTATTTTCAGCTCTACTGTACTGTTTCTTCATTAGTCAACAATTTTCTATACGGCAGAGAATATTGTTCTTCTCCTTTCTCCGGGCACAAAACTGCTTCCAAACCTACCTCTAATGTGCTTGCCTGCTCTGTGAAAGGTTTAGTACAGTCCAACTTAATAAAAAGCGATTCTGAATTCAGAGTATCACAAATTATGTGGTATTCCTTTGTCCAGCTTGCCACTTTCCTCTTTTAAGCTCATCTATTAAAAGTGGAGGCTGTTGGCTAAGTGACACAGAGATATATTTATGTCAGCCACTGGACTGACTATCTTGTATTTCAGATTGGTTATAATAATGTTGTATTGTTTACATTTTGCAGATACGATGGGTGCATTTCTTAAATTGGAATTAAAGAGCCATGGCTTTATTTACAGACTTGCCCAATCACCTAAATAAATCCATAGCTAACCATACAGCTGTTGAAAGTCTGCCATAAAAGAGATGGAGAAAAGTTGTTTTCTCTTGCCACAGAGGGCAGGACAAGAAGCAATGGGTTCAAACTACAGCATAGCAGATTTATATTAAATCTCGAGAAAAACTTCCTTACTGCAAGAACAGCAGGACAATGGAACAGACTGCTTAAGGAGGTTATGGAAACTCCTTCATCATAGGTGCTGGAACTAAGGGTGCTGGGGGTTCTGCCACACCTCCTGGCTTGAAGTGGTAATAACAACCACTTACATGGTTTCTGCCTTTAGCATCCCTCTATAAACATTGTTCCAGCACCACTGTCCTTCACTGCAGGTTTTCAAAAGGAGGCTGGATAGCCGCCTGTCTTGCATGGCTTAGATACAACAGATCCTGCATTTTGACAGGGGGTTAGACTCACTGACCCTTGCAGACCCTTCTAGCCCTATGGTTCTATGATTCTATATCAGTGAATCAATCTCAAGCACTTTCCAGAATACATACAATGGGGAGTGGACAGAGAACTTATTGTAATGAAGGGGCTTGACTCTCTCTCTTCCATCTGATTCTTACTGATTGATTAGAGGCTTTTCTCTTGATTGAGAAAGGTCAGGGCTTGGGACAATTCTCCTGAAGTCTGTGGCAAAGCTCCCATGACCCTTTCAGCCCTACATTTCTATGATTCTGTGTACTGCACTGAGAACTATATTGGGCACCAGTGATTCTGATACATTTGCTGCTTCTACCAGCCTTTCTTGTCCAGCTAAATAGAACACTTCTAGTGCGGTGAAGGTCAATAGCTTGTTGCTGCAGTGCATTCAAATGGAATTCCCTGTCCTATTTGTCTTAACCTGCAAACAACATATATTTCTGAGTTTCAGATGTTGCTTTCATTTGATGCATCTTATATGGACTCTGTCATTTTATCTTCAAAGGTAACAACATTGATTTGCTGTGTTTAAGGAGCAGCTGTGGATCAAAACCAGAGACTCTCTTCCCTTGAAAGGATGTGCATTTGAAGAGCTAGAGACTGGAAAGAGGTAGATTATTGCAGATCTTTTGATGTTTTCATGTTTAAAACAGCAAACATCACCTGTAATAATTGGGTATCTAGTGTATACCTATACAGTGTAAGAAGGTATACGCTCTAAAGTTATTCTGTGCCCAAGAACTCATGTTATTTTTTATTAATATGCATTTACCCAAACCATCAGACTGTATGGCATAAGTGCCTAGGGATCACTTTTATGCAGTCTCCCTCACCAGTGCAATGCCATTCACATTCTGGTTCATTTTATTCCTAATCCACAGCAAATTGTTTCTTATGCAAAGAATATTTTAATTTTTTTACATAAATCAGGTCCCAAGACAAATTCATATACATTTTACCTGAATCTCATTTACTCACCCATTTTAATATTCAATAAACCTAGATATTCTGCCTCCTAGCTTCTTTTTCCTTTCAAATTAAATTGCTTTATTTCTTGCAGCCTGTTAATGATGCTCAGCCCAAGAGGGACTGAGATTGTATCTTCCTGGAAGCTCTGCTCTGCATCATCTTCAATGAATATATGTCTTATGACAAGTTTGCTTTTCAGCACCTTTCACATTCCGGTAAAAGTGATCTCCTTATTAGAGTTCTGAGGCTTAATACTGTGCTTTGTGTACATCTGATTAATTATCAGCTGGCTGGTATTGCAAGATTGTAGCTCACTATTATTAACAACTACTCTAATGAGCTAATTCATTTCTTAAAAGTAAACAGCAGGATTTTTGCTGACGGTGTGATAGTGAATTGATAATACATTTCGCACACTTAATTTGAAAAGATAAATGAATTTCAGAGACATTAATCCACATGGAGGTCCAATTTAGGAGAGGATTTAAAATGAAACCCCCAAAGACAGACATGGAGAATGTCCATCTATATCAATATAAGAAACAAATATAAATGTGTGTCTGTGCAAGAATGTATCCCTAACCTAAAATGCCGCATCTTCAAAGGCACTTAGGAACGATGTGTTTGTGCACTGCCTCACACAATGGGAGCTTGATCTCAGCTGGTGCCTGTAGGTGCTACAGTAATACAAATAATAACCACTAACAGAAGGGGAGAAACAATGTATTTTGAAATCCATGCAACACTGTGCTTCATTTCAGAATATCGCTACCAAAAACAAAACAGTCTGGTCTCTTATTTATGAACCACATTAGGTCAGTTGTCACACACGACTTGTGACAAGTGGCTTATCCAAACTGATATCCATTTGTAGCAATTAGGGATGGAAAAGACTTCTTAAATCATCAGTCCATCCCCTCAGGGAATAGTGCTTCATATGCACAATGATCAAACATCAGATCTTTGGCCCAGGTTGTAAATAGCTCTGATGCTGCCTCTCAGACAGAAACAATACTAAAGGTAAGATCTGTCTTTCTGACAATATAAATGGAAAGGAGTTGCATAGTGCTCTCACTGTGCTGATGTCTCGAAGTTACACATTGCTGTTACCATAACTATGCTGCTCAAAGGAAGCTACACTCTCTCCAGCAGAAGTTGCCCATAAGGATAATTGTTTAAGGGTAACATTACGTGATAAGGCAGGAATTCAGTTTTTGCTACACTAAACTGAAATGATAGGCAATCGGCTACCAAAGAGTAGCTGGTTTGGAGGTTTAGAGAGTAATCCTGACAGTATGAAGTCCTAAAATGAAGCAATTATGAGTTTCCTCAGCACTTTAAAAAGTAATTGCCTAACTACGCTGAAGCAGAAATGGATCTAACCAACAGTGTTCTTACTTCACCCATTCAAGTGATGAGGTGCTATATGTTGCTTGTCTTCCAAAAATTCCCACCAACTTTAGAAGAAGTTAGTGCTGGGGGTTCTGCTGCCAAACAATATCTTCAAATATAGTTACCCTATTGCTAGCAATCAATGATCAGAGCTACAGTGGTGCTGAAGTGACCTGTCTGAATAAGCTTACCAGAATATCAGTGCTACTTGCAGGCCTCCAGATACCCTCATGTAGGAGGTTCCTTCACCACCACCATCTCATCTGCACTATAAATGGCACTAAGCCTTTCTATGGAAAATCATTCATTGTATTAATTTCGTGACAAGCGAAAGCATAAAACAATATGAAATAGTGATACTTATTTGAAAACCTGGGGTTTTTTTCTTGCTCCATACACTGCCGCCTCTTAGATACATTAACGTGTTCAGACTTTTAAGGATTTAGAACTTATAATGATCTTTAGGACAGAGAAAATTAGATTTAGAAGCTACTAAAATCAATGCCCGGTATAATCTGTGAAACTTGAAACAAATAATAGGCTACATAACAGAGGAAAACTGGGAATATTGTCAGCAAGCACTTTCAAATCATCTGACCAAACTGCCAAAAATTTGTGAAGGTTTGTTCTTAGCAGCAATATTTTGCTCAAATAAATATGTAGTACTGTCCAGATTTCCTGCAGGAGATGCAGCAATGAGCAGCTAGCTACCCTGAAATCACTGCTGACACTAACATTCATCATGGTAACACCAGAGCTCGGCTTTGATATCATCTTGCCAAATGGAATGTTACCTTTTACAAATCCTAGTGTGTAGGGTCAGCTTAGTTTTCATGTTTATTTAATACAGGGTCTCTGTGGGTGAGAGAGAATTAGATTCAGTAGCAGTCACCATCAACCTACTGTCGAGGAAATTAAGATTTGTTTTTTGAGCACCTGTGTTCTTTGATGTCTGAATCATTTATGCCACTTTACGCACCTGAAATTTTAAGTGTTTGGCAGCTGGAATGAACTTGAAGGTAATCCTGTTAATTGTTTAATAAAACTATCTCCTGAGCAAAATGCTTTGTTATTTGAAGGGTGGACCTTTGTCTTATAAACACTTCTAAATTGAAATGTTTGGTAAATATTGTAAAAAGAAAGAGACTTTAGCCAGAAGAAGGAAAGAAAAACATAGTAAAAGGGACTGGGGGTGCCTATAGTTCTTGCCCATAGAGATATTGACCATGTATGTGTCTGTACTGTGATAGAGTGATCCTTCTGGGCTAAGTGCGGACCTGGTGACCGCCTGTTACAATGCCATTTAAAAAGCCTGCATCTGTTACCTGCCACATAAAAAGAAGCAGCATATGATGTCACGTTGATCAGGGAAATAAAGGGCTTGAACAGGAAAAAATACAGGCATTGTCATAGCCAAACCCAGATTCAGACTCAAGGTAGTTAGAACAGCTTTTAATTTTCTATCTATATGAAAGGCAAAGAAAAGTCCAACTTCTTTCTGCCTTGGAAGCAAATTAAACGGTGTAGGCTGGGATTTTCAAAAGAACCTTAGTGAGTTAGATCCCCAATTCCCTCTGAAATCCAATGGGAGTTGGGCACCTAACTCCCCTTAGGCTGGGATTTTCAAAGGCGCCTAAATCAGTACAGAATTAGAGACCAGGTGTGCTCCAAAGGCAGCTGTGCTCCATTCCAGGGCAATAACATTTTATCATTGTTTTAGAAAGGGACTCCCAGAAACATTCCACTCACCCTGGGCCTGTTCAAAGCCCACTGAGAGAGTTTTCCCACTAAGTTCAGTGGACTTTGGATAAGGTCCCTACTCCATTTGCTTGCTAAGCAGGGCCGGCTCCAGGCACCAGCATAGCAAGCAGGTGCCTGGGGCGGCCAATGAAGATGGGGACGGCACGTCCGGCCATTCGGCGGCGGGGCTGTCACTCCCTCTCGGAGCGAAGGACCTGCCGCCAAATTGCCACCGTAGAATGAAGCGGCGGTAGAGCTGCCGCCGATTGCGATCGTGGCTTTTCTTTTTTTTTTTTTTCCCTGCTTGGAGCGGCAAAAACACTAGAGCTGGCCCTGTTGCAAAGAAGTAGGGTGAAAGAGTGGGAATCTATGTATTTGTTGTCCCATTTATAAAAACATTTAGTCTTCACCAAAGAAGAAGGCAAAGCACTTAGGCAAACATATTAAGGGCATTGTAGGGCAAAGTTTGTAACATAAAATATACAGATAGTACAGCACACAATTCAACCTGTTCGATTTGAAAAGAAAGTTATGCTCCTTTTCAAAGTAAAGGCAGGGCTTGGCTTGGAGGGCAAGGGCTTGGAGGCAGGGTCTTATTATTTTTATGCAGTCTGGTGCATTTCAAAAGCAAAATGTTTACTCTTCTAAAATGTTTTCTGAGCCTTAGGAAAGTTCTCCCTGGATTTAACAGTATACAGAGAAAGCTGAACTGAATCAGAAGCAGGAAATTATAGAATTATGCTTTCATTTTGATAGAGCAAATTTCAACAGGGGGCACCCAAGAGCTACTTCCGGCACACCATAGTTCCTGGGGGAGGAAGTGTTTCATGTTCCTTAATAATAGGGATGGCTTTGTATTTGGACTTGGAATATACTCAGATTCAGAGGTCCCAATATTCAGGTACCTGCATCTAAGTATTATGGTATTGTTGTGGATTGGATTAAACCTTGTTGTTATGAGTCTGGCATAACTGCCACCTTTCATTCAGGATAAATGTAAAGATGCCATTGTAAGCAAGTGGATCAAACAATAGGGGTAGCACATGGAAAAGCCCAAATAGAAGCTGAACCATTCGGCATCAGGAGTTTCCCAGGGTACTGATAGCAAATGCAGGGGCTAGGGCTTTGATTGGTGGAAATGTTTTTGTCTCTGTGTTGGAGAAAGAAGGGGCGAAGAAGCAGAAGTGGCCAGGAAGACAATCAGACAGTAACAGAAGTGCTGGTAATATGGCCCTGAGACAAAGCAAAGAGAGTTATTTAGGCAGAGTGCTGGCTGGAAAGCAGGCTTGGAGCAGTGAACCAAGTACTGTCTCCTGCTGTTTGATTCTTACTATGTTCAAGGAAACAAGACTTTGTATGTAATCTTTGTAAACAAACAAGACTGCATCAAAGAAAATAGCTGGCTATATCCTCACTTTCTCCTCCTAGTGGAAACAACCCACAGGGCCCTGAACTTTGGATATCTGTTCAAGTGAAAAAGAGATAACAGTTATTTATCCAAAACTCACTTTCACACACACACACACACACACATAGACACACACACTCACTCACTCACTCACTGTCGCCCAGAGATAAAGCCTGCATTTTCTAGGTAATATTGTGGGAAACAATTCTACATAAAGAAGAACATAGAAAAAGCAGGAACTTCTTGACATACAGTTGGCTTATCAGAGATCACTGACACAATGTTTAAAGTATGCAGACAGTATGTGGGCTTTTTGTCTTTCCCTTATCTACATTAAGTTAGCAAAGTCACCACTTGAGATTTTTAATGAGTCATTCTCCATCTAAATACTGCTCCTTGGTCACCAAGGCTTGGTGTCAGACTGATTCATAAGCAGGGAAATTCTTTCTCTTGTATCTTCTAGACCTACAGTTTCATAAGAAGTTACTGCAGAAATCCCTTACTAACACATTGGATTCCGTTTTGGCTCATAATTGCTATGGCTGACTGATCTTACTTTAATATCATTTCAATGAGTCATTCTCCATCTAAATACTGCTTCTTGGTGTCAAACTGATTCATAAGCAGGAAAATTCTTTGTCTTGTATCTTCTAGACCTACAGTTTCATAAGAAGTTACTGCATAAACCCCTTAATAACACATTGGATACTATTTTGCCTCATAATTGCTACTGCTGACTGATCTTACTTCAATATCAAATAGCTTTGAGCATTGCAACTGACCAGTTTGGCTTTATCTGATTTAAAAGTCACTTTTATAAGGGGTGATCAGTATTTATATCCATGGCTGCTAAAGAGACCTCCGCTGCATGGAGTTAATATAGGAATTTTCCAGATTTAACTTCAGTTATCATTTGATAAAACTGAGCAGCATTTTTGACTAGTCACTTGCTTCTATTATTGTTAAATATAAAGCTATATGATATCTTCAAATGTTGCTTTCTCTGTTCCAGGGAAAAAATCACACAATGTATGGAGTTTTATACAACTGATTATTTTTAGAATTTTTATACACTGTAAAATTATACAAAGCTCAATTAAATATCTCATCTAGCTAAACTGCTGGGCATGCATACTTATTGTACTTCTAATAAAAAAGTATATAAGGGCACTTTTCAATAATCTTTTTATTTATATGAGCCTTATTGCCATAGTATCTGAGCATCTCACAACTTTTAGTAGATTTATCCTTACAACACCTGTTGTGGATAATTGGACCTACATATGTACACTTAGGATATGTCTATACTACGAAATTAGGTCGATTTTATAGAAGTTGATTTTTAGAAATAGATTTTATACAGTCGATTGCGTATGTCCCCACTAAGTGCATTAATTCGGCTGAGTGCGTCCTCACTACCGTGGCTAGCATCGACTTACAGAGTGGTGCACTGTGGGTAGCTATCCCACAGTTCCTGCAGTCTCCCCTGCCCATTGGAATTCTGGGTTAAGCTGATGGGGCAAAAACATTGTCACAGGTAGTTTTGGGTACATGCCGTCAGTCGCCCCTCCTTCCATGAAAGTAACGTCAGACAATCGTTTCGCGCCTTTTTTCCTGGGTTACCCTTGCAGACGCCATACCACAGCAAGCACGGAGCCCACTCAGCTCTCCGTCACTGCTGCTGTTGTGAGCATTGTAAACACCTCGCGCATTATCCTGGAGTATATATAGAACTGGGCTAAGAGACGCCAGCATGAGGAGGATTTTGATGAGGACATGGACACAGATGTTCCCGAAAGGTNCCCTAACTGTGGTGGGGCGATAGATGGAATGCATATTCCCATCTTGGCACTGGACCATCTTGCCAACCAGTACGTGAACCGCAAGAGGTACTTCTCAATGGTGCTGCAAGCACTGGTGGATCACAAGTGACATTTCACTGACATCAACGTGGGATGGCCAGGAAAGCTGCATGACGCTCGCATATTTAGGAACTCCGGGCTGTTCGAGCAGCTGCAAGAAGAGACTTACTTCCCAGACCATAAAATTACCGTTGGGGATGTTGAGATGCCTATAGTTATCCTTGGGGACCCAGCCTACCCCTTGCTCCCATGGCTCATGAAGCCTTACACAGGCAGCCTGGACAGTAGTAAGGAGCAGTTCAACTATAGGCTGAGCAAGTGCAGAATGGTGGTAGAATGTTCCTTTGGACGTTTAAAAGCTCGCTGGCGCTGTTTGCTGACTAGGTTAGACCTCAGCACAACCAATATTCCCATTGTTATTGCTGCTTGCTGTGTGCTGCATAGTAGCGGTGAGAGTAAGGGGGAGATGTTTATGGCGGGGTGGGAGGTTGAGGCAAACCGCCTGGCATCTGATTTTGAGCAGCCAGACACCAGGGCGATTAGAAGAGCACAGCAAGGTGCTCATCATTATTAGAAGAGCGCATCAGAGAGGCTTTGAAAACCAGTTTCATGACTGGCCAGGCTTCAGTGTGACAGTTGTGTGTGTTTCTCCTTGATGCAAACCCACCCCCTTTGTTGATTTTAATTCCCTGTAAGCCAACCACGCTCCCCACTTCGAAATAAAGTAACTATTGTTTTGAAACCATGCATTCCTTCTTTATTAATTAAAAAAAATGAGATAACGGACAAGGTAGCCCGGGTGGGGAGGGGGAGGAGGGAAGGACAAGGCCACATTGTTTACTGTAGCCACACTAAAAATCAAACTGTTTGAATGACAGCCTACTGTTGCTTGGGCCATCCTCTGGAGTGGAGTGGCTGGGTGCCCGGAGCTCCTCCCCCCCGCGTTCTTGGGCGTCTGGGTGAGGCAGATATGGAACTTGGGGAGGAGGGTAGGTGGTTATACAGTGGATGCAGCGGTGGTCTGTGCTCTTGTTGGCTTTCCTGCAGCTCCAACAGATGGTTCATCATGTCCGTTTGCTCCCCTATTAGCTTCAGCATCNCTGTTGCTTGGGCCATCCTCTGGAGTGGAGTGGCTGGGTGCCCGGAGCTCCTCCCCCCCGCCTTCTTGGGCGTCTGGGTGAGGCAGATATGGAACTTGGGGAGGAGGGTAGGCGGTTATACAGTGGATGCAGCGGCGGTCTGTGCTCTTGTTGGCTTTCCTGCAGCTCCAACAGATGCTTCATCATGTCCGTTTGCTCCCCTATTAGCTTCAGCATTGCGTCCTGCCTCCGCTCTTCGTGCTCACTTAATTTGTTCCTGGCCTCTGCCACTGAATGCCTCCATGCATTAAGCTGTGTCCTATCAGTGCGGGAGGACTGCATGAGCTTGGAAAACATGTCATCGCGAGTGCGTTTTTTTCGCCTTCTGATCTGTGATAACCTCAGGGATGGAGATGATAGGGGGAGCATAGAAACATTTGCACCTGGGGGAGATAAAAAGGGAGAGTAAAATTTAAGATGATACATTTATGAGAAAAAAAGGGAGACTCTTTCACAGTGAATCAAGCAATTCACAGCAGACAGCACATGTGCTTTAGGTACAAGGTCACATTTTGCCTTTTATATTGAGCGCCTGCCGGTATGGTGACACATCACACACGGCTGGGTAACAGCCATGGTAAGCCTTTTGGTATGCGGGGTTGGCTTCTTATGCCTTCATAACATGTGGGAATGTTTTCAAACTGCAGCGCCCTCCTTTCCCAGAGCAAGCAATGGGTTGGGTTTCACATTTAAAAAGAGGGGATGTGGTTTTCGGGTGGATGTGCAGCACACACCTACCCCCACCCCACCGCGTGGCTATTCTCTGGGATGATCACTTCTCCCCTCCCCAGACATGTGAACAGACTTTTCCAGTAGATGTACTGGCCGCGAATGCATCCCAATTCTTCAGGGCAAATCAAACATTAAACACTATTGCTTTTAAACCCTGTACTGTAGTTACAAATCTGCACTCAGCATAGGTGCCTTCTCCGGCTTCAGGGTTGGGGATCCCACCTTGGGAGGGTATTGGCTCCAGGGTGATGAAAAGGTCCTGGCTGCCGGGGAGAATGAATTCACCACTTGCCTGCTGCACATTCTCCTCCTCCTCCTCCTCCTCTTCCTCTTCCACAAAATCCTCCTCCCTGTTGCATGAGACTGCCCCCTTGCAGGTGTCAACAGACAGTGGTGGGATAGTGGTAGGGTCCCCCGCTAGAATGCCATGCAGCTGATCACAGAAGCGGCATTTATGGGGCTCTGACCCAGAGCGACCATTTGCCTCCTTTGCCTTTTGGTAGGCTTGCCTGAGCTCCTTAACTTTCACGTGGCACTGCTGTGTGTCCCTGTTGTAGCCTCTGTCCAACATGCCCTGTGAGATTTTGGCAAATATATTTGCATTTCTTCTTTTTGATCAGAGTTAGGCCTGCACAGATGCTTCTCCCTGCACAGCAATCAGATCCAGTGTCTCCCTTTCGGTCCATGCTGGAGCTCGTTTGCGATTCTGGGGGGACTGCATGGTCACCTCTGCTGCTGAGCTTGCCACGCTGACCAAACAGGAAATTAAATTCAAAAGTTCCCGGGGCTTTTCCTGTGTACCTGGCTAGTGCATTGGAGTTCAAAGTGATGTCCAGAGCAGTCACAATGGAGCACTCTGGGATAGCTCCCGGAGGCCAATACCGTCGATTTGCGTCCACACTACCCCAAATTAGACCCAGCAAGGTCGATTTTAGCGCTACTCCCCTAGTCGGGGAGGAGTACAGAAGTCGATTTTAAGAGCCCTTTAGGTTGACGGAATGGGGTTGGTTGTGTGGACGCAGTCATTTTTAAATCGACCTAACGCGGCTAAATACGACCTAACCCCATAGTATAGACCAGGCCTTATTGTAAGCTCACCTGGTGAAAAGTGGTGTAAGGTCCATGAATTATCACAATGATCTGTTATATAAAACTGTTTAAGAAAATATGTGAGAAGGTGACAGCCTGAATTAATTTAAACAAAAAAAGGTTTACCTACAGCACTCAAGGACTGTGTTAAGATTATGGTTGGTAAACAAGAGGAACAGAAAATCAGAAATCAAGGAACCAAAAATGATATGTTAGAAATTAGGCCTAACTGGTGGACAAAGTAATGAAAGGAAGGGCTATTTCACTCCATATTCCCTCCTGAGATCCTTAAAAAGAGACTTTGGGGGAGTACAGGGATAGCTCTTTTACCAACACTGCCTCGGAAGGATTGTTGCTATGACACCAGACCTTGATACTCCAGTGGGGGTGCTTGACCATCATCGCTGCACCAACAAGAACTCTAACCTGATACATGTGAGATCTTGCTCTCTCTTCCCTTATCTTGTGTGCTTCTTTCTGTCCCCCTATCTTCTTCCAGTCCTGTCTCTCTCTTTCAACTTTTCACTGGGTAATGAAATCTACTGTACTGTACTGCAAGGTGCCAGCCTGGTAACAAGCGACAGCCGATCCAGTGCTGCCCACCTGAGAAGGACCAGTGAAAGAGAGGAACCTGACCAGACCAACCAGATTATGTCCCCAACTGGGGAGGCAGGGGTGAAAGTGAGCCGGTACAGGCCGGTACTCCATACTGGTAAGAACCCGCACCGGCCCATACCCAGCCCACATTAAAGCGCTGCTTTAATGGTCCGTACTGGCAGGGCTGCTGCCGGGGGGCGGGAGGGCCAGGCGGCCTGAAAGGGCTGGTTGGGGGATGCTGACCCCAGCCCCGCCCCTTCCACCCGAAGCCCCGCCCCTTCTGGTGGCCGGAGCCCCTGGCCCATACCGGTAAGTGGCCTAACTTACTTTCACCCCTGTGGGGAGGTGAGCTGGTGGCCCGAACAACAGTTTTCATGAGCAACCTGCCAGCCCAAAGCATCTGTCTGTGACTGACCAGCCACCCTGCATCCTGAGAAAATCAGCAAAAGAGGTATTTTCCTCATTTTTATTATCTTTCCTTTCTGTGTCTGTCTGTTTGGTCTAAGGTAGGAATGTGACTACCATTCTCAATTTAGAATTGAGCAATAGAACTAACCCTTTCTCCATCACCAAGAAGGGCTGTTTGAATCAATAAGAAACTTTATATTAACTGTCTCCAGAATGGACTTGGATAGGTTTTGATTAAATTTGTTTTGCATAAACAATCAATTTCAGTCCCGGTGCTACCTCACTTTGATTCTATTCCTTTTGTGTATTTTAAATCAATGAATTTCTAGTCTGACTTTCATAGTGTGTTTGCCATGGTATTAAGTAGGCTGGGGTCTCTATATATCAAACCCTGGACCTTACTAATACTGTTTAATGTTGGGTAGTGACTGAGTTAACATCTTTAGCCCATGTATTCCAAATAAATTAATGCAACACACAATCTAAGATGCTAGATTGAACAGCTACAAAATAGCCTGTGGGCTGATACCTTCCAGTACAATAAAAAAAAAAGCCACTGGATTCTTTATCTTATGGTTTTAATATATTGTGTCTCATTGTCCTTTACACTTAGGCCACTTTACACCACTCTGGAAGAGTAGAGTTCTTAAAGTGAGTGCAATATAATTTATGCCCAATTAAGGCCCTCTTACACTAAGAATACAGGAACATAAGAACTATCATCCTGGGTCAGACCAACGGTCCATCGAGCCCAGTATCCCATCTTCTGACAGTGGCCAGAACCACAGCTTCAGTGGGGGTGTACAGAACAGGGCAAATTTGGATAAATCAACCCGTTTTCTCCTCCCAGCTTCTGGCAGTCAGAGTTTTAGTCATCCAAGCATGGGCTAGCATCCCTGACCATCTTTGCCAATACCCATTGATGGCCCTATCCTCCATACATTTTTTTGAACCCAGTTATAATTTTGGCCATCACAGTGTCTCATGGCAATGAGTTCTACAGGTTAGTTATGTATTGTGTGAGAAAGTGCTTCTTCTTTGTATTAAACCTCATGCCTATTCATAGAATCATAGAAGATTAGGATTGGAAGAGACCTCGGGAGGTCTTCTAGTCCAACCCCCTACTCAAGGCAGGACCAACACCAACTAAATCATCCCAGCCAGGGCTTTGTCAAGCCAGGCATTAAACACCTCTAAGGATGGAGATTCCACCACCTCCCTAGGTAACCCATTCCAGTGCTTCACCACCCTCCTAGTGAAATAGTGTTTCCTAATATCCAACCTAGATCTCCCCCACTGCAACTTGAGACCATTGCTCCTTGTTCTGTCATCTACCAGCGCTGAGAACAGCCTAGCTCCATCCTCTTTGGAACCCACCGTCAGGTAGTTGAAGGCTGCTATCAAATCCCCCCTCACTCTTCTCTTCTGCAGACTAAACAAGCTCAGTTCCCTCCGCCTCTCCTCATAAGTCATGTGCCTCAGCCCCCTAATCATTTTCGTTGCCCTCCGCTGGACTCCCTCCAATTTGTCCACATCGTTTCTGTAGTGGGGGGCCCAAAACTGGACTCCAGATGTGACCTCACCAGTGCCGAATAGAGGGGAATAATCACTTCCCTCAATCTGCTGACAATGCTCCTACTAATGCAGCCCAATATGCCGTTAGCCTTCTTGGCAGCAAGGGCACACTGCTGACTCATATCCAGCTTCTCATCCACTGTAATCCCCAGGTCCTTTTCTGCAGAACTGCTGCTTAGCCAGTCAGTCCCCAGCCTGTAGCGGTGCATGGGATTCTTCCGTCCTAAGTGCAGGACTCTGCACTTGTCCTTGTTGAACCTCATCAGATTTCCTTTGGCCCAATCCTCCAATTTGTCTACGTCACTCTGGACCCTATCCCTACCCCCCAGCATATCTACCTCTCCCCACAGCGTAGTGTCATCTGCAAACTTGCTGAGGATGCAATCCATCCCATCATCCAGATCATTAATAAAGATGTTGAACAAAACCAGCCCTGGGACCGACCCCTGGGGCACTCCGCTTGATACTGGCTGCCAACTAGATATCGAGCCATTGATCACTACCTGTTGAGCCCGACAATCTAGCCAGCTTTCTATCGACCTTATATTCATCCAATCCATACTTTTTTAACTTGCTGGCAAGAATACTAATTTCATTGGGTGACCCTTGGCTTTTGTACTGACAAATTTTGTGTAAAGTGGCCTTTATGTGTGTGAGAATCAGGCACCTTGTGTTTCTATCTAAGGCCTGGTCTACACTACGGAGTTAGGTCTATATAAGCCACCTTGCATTGACCTAGTTGTGCGCATGTTTAAATTTAAATTTGTCTCCCACTGTTGTAAGTAACCCATTATGCCAACATAGAAACATCACTGCATTACCTATGTTGACCCTAACAGTTCTCCAGCTGCTGTCCCACAATGCCCAACGCTGGCTGCTCTGGTCAATTATTAACAATTGTTGACTCCAGTTTTCGGGGATCAGGTAGACAGGAAGCCCCCAATGCCCTCCCTTTATTGTCCAGTTGAGCAAGCATGCCTAGCAGATCTCCATTGTTGCATGCAACTGCCCCACTGACCAGGTTGGCTACATGCTCCAGATGTCCTCCTGCCTGGAGTAGAGAGGAGATATTGGATCTTCTGGGCCTGTGGGGAGAAGAGGCTGTGCAAGCACAGCTATGGACCAGTCATCAACATCTATGCGCAGATTGGTTGGGGGATGCAGGAGGGATATGATAGGGATCACTAGCAGTGCCATACCAGAAGGCCAGGGAGGTCAACAATTGATCAGGTGCTGAGCTGCATATCTGCCGCTTTAATAAAGAGCTGTATGCCCTACTTGGTGGAGACCCCACCATGACTCCACACACCATTGAGGATACCTTCTTAAACCTTTTTTCTAGATCATTTTTGACTATGCTTAACAGCACTGGCCCCAGTCCAGATGGTTGGGGGACCACCCACCCCTCACCATTTACCTCTCCCCATTCTGAACATGGACCATTTATTCCTACTCTTTGTTTCCTATCTCTTAGTTCACAATTCTTCAATGGATATTTGTCTGAAGAAATTCAAATACTGTGGATTGTACATGAATTGGGTGGTTGTGATTTGTTATTTCTGTCATGTAACTGGCTCTCTAAATCACAAGATATTATTTTTGTTTGTTGATTGGATGAACTGTGAGTCATAAACCGGAGTCCCATATTCTCTTCACATCACAAGTGTTTTTTTTTTTTATTATACACAAATTTCTCTCTCTTGGTAATTAAGAAATCTTGTGTAAATAAAAAAAGTTTTCCAAAGCAGCTGCAACAGCTCTTCCGATATATAAACTCTCACAAGTAATTATTTAGTCTGGTATTCATACTGCTTTAGCTCTACACAGATTTTGTACTGTGTAACTTGGTTAATTTAGACTTACTGATATGTTTAAAGTGGTACAATCTCCATCCTGTAGGAAGTCATGCCAGTATAAAGGGTGCCTTATAGCAGGAGCGCTCATTCTCCTTCCCATACAGCAATAGCTTTATACCAATAAAACTACATCCACACTAGGTGGGTTGTACTACTTTAACTATACCAGTATAGTTATATATATATACCAGTATAGTTAAAGGGACACAATATATTCATACCCTAAGATGATTCTTGTGATTCTGAGGGTTTCCTGTCTACCTGTCACTCACTTGAATGTTCATAAATAAAGCAAATAAAAGGATAATGGATGACAGCAAAGTGGATTTACAAGTTTTATTAATAAAAAAGCTACAGAACTAAGGGCTTGTCTTCACAGAGAAGCAATGTGCTCTACAATGTTGTCATTTCTAAATTGTACTAACATGTTATGCATTAACTGGTCCGTGTAGAGCCTGCTGGTTGCCACCAACCGTGCTATGTTAAAGCACACTAGGAAACTTTTAGTGCACGCCAGCAGAATCCACACGGACACATTGGTGCGCTTTAGAAATCACACCCCTATAGTGCACATTACCCTACTGCATAGACAGGTGCTAATTGTTGGTGCATTTGCCCAGCTCTTCTACTGGTCACATGCTATAGTTCTGGCTGAGTGCCATTCACTCTAGAACCTTATTTTCATTTGCTCAGATTATTGTCAAAAATACCTGTGTAGCTAAAGCTCCACATTGATTATCTCAGATGAATGGTGAATTATTTTTTAGAAAGTGTGAGGGGGGAAAGTGACTCTGCTGATTTTGAGTTATATGAGCCTTAGGAGCCTAAGTGCTTAAGTCATTTTGAAAATGGAGTTTAGGCTCTCCTGATAGTTTTATCTAAAGTTCCTACATGCATGTTTAGTAAAGGCAGTGAAAGCATAGATTTTTTCCAGAGGTAGGCAATTCAGCAAACAAAAATATTTACTTCTTTAAACATTAGGAGTCCCTTAATTAGTGTCTGACCACTATTCAATATTATACCAATATTGATAACACAGAAGGGAGTTTGACATAGATCCAGAAAAGGATAAACAAACTTTCACAGGAACTGCCATTTCAATGCGGACCACAGGTCTTCTTGTCCGGCATGACATACGTCATTTTTACATGTTATTAATGGTCATAAAACTGCCACAGGAGGCTACATTTTAAAGGACTGGATAGTAAGTTCCAATAATTGTATTTGAGGCAGTAATTATTAATGTTACTCAGCTGAATTATATAACAGGGAAAGACAGTTTAGATTTTTCTCCTGAATCTATAAACAGAGAAACATCAACCGCAGATGTGTAATAAGTAGTTTAAGTAAAGGAAGGGTGAAGAAAGTTGAAGCAGCCATTCTGTATATAATTTCGTGGCCAGCTTTACACAAAGCAGAGTATATATTAAAAACACAATATGAAATGTTCCTTGTAGAACATAACTAGAAAAGACTCCTGGTGGGATGCAATGGTTTAAGCAGAATGAGTAATCTACATCATAAGTGGAATTTTAGAGATGATAACCATCAACAGGAGTAAGCGTCGTTCAAATGTAATCAGACTTTTGGAACTTATTGGAAATCAGCAATCAATCTCTAAGTAAGGCTAGATTCTGATACCCTTACTCAGGTTTAGCAGTTCCTTCATCCATTACTCAACTCTGTAGCCTCTGGAAGTACAAAGTATCAGAATCTGGCAGCTGCATAATTTATGTGATCCTGAATTACATCTGCAGAATCTGGCCCTTAGCAAATAAGGCTTTGTCTACACTGCCCTGCGGTTTGGATTATGGGGATGTGAATAGCAGTGTGCACCAGCATGCTGCACTGCAACTCCCCTGTGTGGACGCTGCAGATGTGAACTAAAAGGTTCCTAGTTTGCATTAATGTAGGACTGTTTGAAAAGGACTATGTTAACTGTGACAGGGCAAGGCCAGATGGCTATAGAAAAGTAGTGGGAGATAGATATATTAGCCCCAGGTTAAACAAATCCCTGGTACCAGGATAAGTAAATGGCAGCTGCTCCAGGTCAATTAAGACACCTGGGGCCAATTAAGAGCTTTCCAGAAGACAGGGAGGATGCTAGGTTGATTGGGACACCTGAAGCCAATCAGGGGCTGGCTGAAACTAGTTAAAAGCTTCCCAGTTAGTCAGGTGGGTGTGCATGTCAGGAGCTGTGAGAGGAAGTTGTGCTGTTGGAGAGACTGAGCTGTACATACCATATTAGGCACAAGGAAGGAGGCCCTGAGGTAAGGGTGAAGTGGAGCTTGAGGAAGTGGGGGCTGCTGTGTGGAAGTAGCTCAGGGAATTGTACGTGTCCTGTTCCTAAAAGGTCAGCTACCATAGCTGATACTATTAGGGTCTCTGGGCTGGAGCCCAGAGTAGAGGGTGGTCCCGGGCTCCCCCCCTTTTGCCCCCCTGATTAATCACTGAGACTGGGAGACAACAGAGTCCGTGCAAGGGAGGATAGCTTCTCCTCACCTCCCTCGCTGGCTTATGATGAAAATGGCTCAGTAGACTGTGACCCTTGTCTCTAGAAAGAGAAGGGTTAAGTGGAGGGCCACAGTGAGCCTCTGAGGCTAGTGAAATCCATCAGGAAACGCAGGACCCACGGAAACAAGGACAGAGCTTTGTCACATAACATGAACTAGGAACCTTTTAGTTCATGCCTGCAGTGTCCATAGGGGTGGGGGAGATATGCACTGTGGTGTGCAGTTGTGCACTGCTATTCACTTTCCTATAGTTCAAACTGCGTGGTAGTATATATAAGCCCTGAACTAAGCTATCTCTACACTGGCATTTCAACCATCAGTGCAAACCATAAGTATAAACACAATTCAAACATGTAAAATGCTATTTGCATTGGTGCTGCTTACTTTGGTTTCAAACTGGAGTGAGCAGCACCACTGTGTCTATACTGGAGGTTTGCACTGCTGCAGCTATACCACTGGCTGAAATCCCTGTTATAGACAAGACCATAGAATGATACTGTAGATACAGAATTGACTTGACGGTAATGCAGAGTAAGCGGCTGTCAAGTATTCAGACTGAGCATAGTGCTTACCTGCTCTTGATACAACAATCTTGAGTCAGGAGAATGCAGCCTGCTCAGCTACTCTGCAGATCTTTTATTTATAGCAGTTCTTTCAAAGTGGCATTAAGCCAAGTTTTTCTTTACAAGTGTATCCTCTGTGCTAGGATACATGAAGCCTGGGATTTATGCCAACTGCACAAATAGGACCTTAACCTAGTTCAGGCCGTGAGGCGCTATCATATAAATGTTAAATAATAATGTTCCTCATGGCTCCACTATGTACAATGAGTTAACATTTTGGAACTAATCAGATGCACAAACAGAAATGTTATCAAGTTGAGTGTTGGACCTTGCTTTGCTTGACCAAAAGAAGAGTATTATTGGTCTTACCATCATAAGAATAATTTAAGAAATGAAGTTTAAACAGATGATGCAGGATCAGGATAGGTAGGTCAAATTTTATCAATCTATGACATTTCTGCTTTTCGTTACACATTAATGTATAAAGATGGAAAATAATTGTGCAGATGGAATTAATCATCAACTGACCTGAAAGAAAACAAGAGATTTAACTAACCTATAAATCTTTAGCCAAATGAAAGAGAAAAAGTATTCTCTCTATTTTTATGACTGTATTTTACTAACACTTCTATAGTTGACTGACTGTCTCACAGGTGGAAGATACATGTTAGCTTAGATACACAGGTATCTTGAAAAATCTGCTAATACGCATACATTAAGAAGTACTCCTGCCCATATATATGAGCAGATAGCATGTATGTTCCTCCATATTTGGGGGTCATAATTTGACTGTAATGATATTTATCTAGTTTGCAGTTTTGTGCTGCTGTTTCATGGTGGACTCCTGCTGTTGTGTAACATTTCAACTGTAGAATTACACAGTAATATCTGTTGAAAAAAATGTTGTAATTTCCTTCAAAAAAATTCTAGGAAAGTAACATAAGAAACAGTTTGTAATATAATATTGAAGTGATGATTTTTAGAAGACATCCATGTTCAGGAAGGGCGCTTAGGCACATGCTTAAATCCCACTGAAGTAAATGAGACTAAAGCATGTGTTTAATTTTAAGCACATACTTAAGCCTGACCCATACTAGGAAAAGCATAATTTAAGATTTACATAGTACTTTTAGCTCACCCACATTGCACATATGCAGTACTTTGGATCACTTACTTTGCAGTTAAACGTATACAGGTCTGTCTCATCTTACACTGGGGTTACGTTCCGCGGTCAGCGCCTAAAGCGAAAACCGCGTATAGTCAAAATTACATTGAGTGTAATGGCGGGCAGAATCGCCCGCACTACAGAAACAGTATTTAAATTGTTATTTTTCTCTTTTTTGGGGGTTTTTTTTTCTTGTTTTTGCCGACCGCATAAAGCTGAAATCGCACATGTTAAATGCGACCTGTACCTTCATATACGATAAGTAGAACTGGTGAGTTAACACTGATGTAAAAAATATAAAATATATTATGAGTTTTATTATGCAATAGAGAATAATTTAGGGTTTTATATATATATATATATATATACAGAGCATTTCATATTCAATGCATCTTAAAATGCTGGTACAGTAACCATTTAAGCAGATGGGGACTATTATGTCCTTGTGATAGGGTGCTCAGACAGCCAGGTGGCCTAGCTGTGAGCACATCTGACTTCCAGACGCTTACTTGTCTGACCAGGTAGCACAGGTGCCTGATTCCTGACCTTAGACCAGGAATCTTCAGGACTCCACCACATCTGGGTCTCAGCCCTTAAGGGTGCATGGTGGGGGACCAGGTCCTCCCTCTCCACCAGGTCCCAGCCCAGGGCTCTGTGGGAAGCAAGAGCAGTAGGATCCCCCAGCAGTGAGGCCAAATCCACTGCCCTGGGCTATTTTCTACCTATGTCCCTTCAGCTTGGGTCATGGTCCCTATCATCGAAACAGTCTGTAGGGGCTCACCTAGAGCAGCACTCCCTTGTGGGCAGAGGCAGCATACCTGTGGGCAGAGGCAGATGTAAGGTTGGAGGGGCCTCCACCCACAATGTCCTTAAAGTCAAAAGAGTTAAGTTGACTCACTGCTAGGTGCTCCCCAGTCTCCCTCAGTTAGGGGTGCAGTGCTTCTCCCCCAGCAGCAATCTGGCTTGTAGTGATGCTCCCCTCACATAGAGAGGCAGAGCTACCTACTGCCTCTTTACCAGCCAGCCCTGAACTGAGCCGGGTTCTCTCCTTTTCTTCCCCATCCTGTTCTGGCATTGGCTGCAGGTGTAGCAGGGTAGGGCTAGCTGGGCCCACAAGTTCTCTTTAACCCCTTTTCCGCTGGTGTGAGGTTTTTCTGCTCCATCACACTCCCCAATTCAGCAAAGCACTTATGTACATGCTTAAGTCCATCCTTATGAAGCAAAAATGTGAACAGGTACTGAACTTTGAGTACCTGCAGAAGCCCTATTAAAAACAGTGCTATTGTAGTACCTGGGAGGCACAAGTTTAAGTGTTCTGCTGATTTGGGCTGTGTGGTAGAGAAATCTCAATACTGATGCAAAATGGTTATTCATAATAATAATGTGTTTTTATAATGTTATGTCATTACAAACTTTCCTGGGCTTTTACTGAATGTAAGAAAATACCTGCAATTAACTTTTACATGATGCTTGGAGAAAAGTAGTCCACATGCTTACATTTTTGCTTATTTAATTATTTGAAATGTCCAAGCTAATAATCGCTAGGAATTCTGTTGTCTGTCAATATGACTGACTCGCCAGTCGATAAGGAAATGTACACCATGTTTTTACTACCCCTAAAAGCATTTATACAAAATCTAAAATTCATTTTTTATAATTCCTGTTTTACTTTAAATCCATATTGTTGGCTTTAATGCTGTGGTTGAAAAATATAACCAATGATCATTATGATTTGTGTTTTGTATAAAACATTTAATAAGAAGTTTTAGTTGCAAGTTGTGAATGCTATGGCAGATCATACCTCTAAGGCTATGTGCTGGCAGCCACTTCTTGCAGCCCCCATTGGCCTGGGATGGCGAACCACGGCCAGTGGGAGCTGCGATTGGCCGAACCTGTGGATGCTGCAGGTAAACAAACCGTCCCGGCCCACCAGCGGATTTCCCTGACGGGCCACGTGCCAAAGGTTGCCAATCCCTGCTCTAAGGAGAGTTTGATCAAAAGACAGACAAAAACCAAAAAAACAACAACAAAGTATGGTTAAAAAAAAATCCTCTCCTTGTATGAGGTATCTGTTTGATATTTAGATAATCCTTATTTCAGGAAAACATAAAAAGAGCTTGTGATAAATGAAGGGGGAGGGAGGTAGCTCCTTTCTATGGACACCCAGCCAGACCGTTAGCTATAAAGTCCTTCTTGGTAGCTGTTCTCTACTTGCTTTACTTGTAAAGGGTTAAACAAGTCCAGGTAAAAGGAAGGGAGTGGGCACCTGACCAAAAGAGCCAATGGGAAGGCTAGAGCTTTTTAAAATTGTGAAAAAAACTTTCCCTTTGTCTGTTTGTTGTTGTCCTCTGGGAAAGAGGGGAACAGGGAGCAATTATGTTGTGAAGCTGAGGGCCAGATATGAAAATCATCAGAACATATCTAGAACTACTTATTTAACAACCCAGACATGTAAGTAGATCAGGATGCGATTAGGTTTATTTCTGTTTATTTCTTATTAGCTTGTGGACTCCTCTGTACTAAACTCAGATGCTTGTAATCTTTAAGCTTGTAACCTTTGTTTTGCTTGTAACCTTTAAGCTGAACCTCAAGAGAGCTATCTTGATGTTTAATTTTTATAATTGTTTCTTTTAAGATCTAGCAAAAAGCCTAAGTTCCAAATGTATTTCCTTTCTTTTTGCCTTTAATACAATTTATCTTTTTTAAGAACAGGATTGGATTTTTGTGTCCTAAGAGGTTTGTGCATATATTGTTTAATTAGCTGGTGGCAACAGCTGATTTCCTTTGTTTTTCTTTCTCAGCTCTTCCCCAGAGGGGGGGGGGGTGAAAGGGCTTGAGGGTACCCCACAGGAAGGAATTCCCAAGTAGACCTTTCTAATTTCCAAGGGTTTTTTTGCACTTGGGTGGTGGCAGCATCTACCCATCCAAGGGCAGAGAGAAGCTGTAACCTTGGGAGTTTAGTACAAGCCTGGAGTGGCCAGTATTAATTTTTAAAATCCTTGTGGGCCCCCACCTTCTGCACTCAAACTGACAGAGTGGGGAATCAGCCTTGACAGAGCTAATTGAGTAAAATAAAGTAAAAGTGTTTCTTCTTTGTGATACCTCAGAAAGGAATGTAACAATGTGTTATCAAGACCACAAAAGAAGGTCATAAAGTGGATTTCTTTGCATCCCTCCCTGTGGGGAAAAACAAACAAAACCCACAACAAAAAACAATTAAAACCCTACAAAAATCTTAGGGAAACTAATGCTTTTATGAGCACTTTAAGATACCTTATCTTGAAAACTGTAAGAAAAAAAAGTACAGCTGGGAAATGTTTTGTAGAAAACGTGTTTAGCTCTTAAATGTTAAAATGGCAAGCCCTCTTGAAATGCACATATACATATATTTTAGCTAATGGCAAAGCTTGTAATTTCATAATGTCATTGCTATATAGATGGTAAAATGCTTTACATACCAATGTAGAATCTAATAACCTTACTAAATTGATTACGGATACAAAATCCATTTAACTAGATATGGGAAATAATTAATTGTTTGACAATACTTAAGAAATTCCCTCACCCAATTCGAAAAGACAAAAAAAAATCACCTCTGCAAAGATTGTTTAAAAAAAAAAAAAAAAGCAACAATGACTTCTTGAATGTCTATTTGGGTTTGAAGACCCTCTGAGAATTACTTGATTTCAAGGGGCTACTTTAAGAGCTAAAATCTTTTATGTGAATAACAGGATTGTTTGGACTCTTTAAAATCAGAATTTCAATTCCTATTGATACCTAATGAAACTGAAGAAATATTTTAGAAAACTAACTGAAGAAAAATAATTTAAAATGCTAACTTTAAAAGGGATGTGCTGAAAATCTCCCAGCATAAGATAAAAACAAAAAACAAAAAAAGTCAAGGCAATCTGAGTAACCATGTGGATTTTAGAGCACTGAGAAGAGTTGAGATTTAAATGGATAGCTTCTTTAAAACTTCGCTAAAGCAGACCTGGTGGTCCATGCTAATTGCACGTCTGATGCACATTCCTCAAGCTGACTGCATGTTGAGGAGCTGAAGGTATCACCAAAAGCAACCGACAAAAAAGCATTGAGTCAATGAAAGGATATCATCAGCCAATTTTAAGTCTAAACAAGCCCTAAAAGAGGTGTGTTTTCCCCTTTCATGAAATTAGAGAGAGGGGTCTAAAACTCTCTCAGCCTTGAATAAGCAGCACTCTCTCTGTGCTCACACCTTATACAACAATCAGCACAGCTCATCTCTGTAAGCAAGACAGCAGCTACAAAATGTCAAAGGAGAAGAACAAAAGAAGCCTCAAAGAAGCAACCTTCCAAATGACATCCTCAAGACTTCAGCATGAATGAGTAAAATGAAGTTAGCTAAAGCACTAGCAAGGAGTTAGGTTTAAAAATTCTTGTAATGATTTTATTGGGGTAGGGAAATGCTATTGTAACTTAAAACATTAGCAGTTTCTCCTGTTAAATCTGTTAGACCATGTGTTCCTGGTGAGGAGATAGGGGATCAACACTGGTAAACAGAGACACAGTGCGATTTGATTTGGATTTAAGATTCTTAATATTTGTTATTTGGCCTGTCTTAAGACAACTCTGTAAATGACTTCTTCTAAGTAACTGATTTAAATACTTTTTTGATTTGATTGGATTTAGTTAAGATTACTTACTTTGCTCGTTTATCAACTGTTTAGGTTATCTATAATAAACCCAACAAGACTCCCCTGCTCTTAAACAAAACTCTTGTTCCCATCTATAAACTGTTTTAGTGTCTATGATACACAAGACTGCACTCACTAGCAAGTTTGGAAAATAATGTGCTTTGATCTTAACTTACCAAAAGAAGAGTTCCCACCAAAAGCAGGCTCATTCTCAAAAGCACAATCTCTGTTAAAAGCTCTCCACTAAGAGACACACACAAAAAGATTATAACAGAAACAACCCTTGTTTGTTGTGTTTAATATTTTCTTTTCCTTTCTTTAATAATAAAATAGCCATGGTTAATAAATGTAATGGTTTTGCTTGTTTTTTATCATGTTTTAAAATCGTGTTTCTCTAGACTGTATATTTTTTAGCAATTTGGGGTTAGATTCTCAAAGAAACATAGGCATTGTAACATGGAGCATCATCACATCTCACTTTTAGGTACTTATAAAATAACCAGGATTCACAAAGCCTGAGTTAGGCACCTACACTCACTATACAATGAATTGGGTGAGATAGGCACCTCAGAATGGGATTCACAAAAGCCAGTGTAACACCGACAGACCCTGGCCGTCGGCGGGCGGGATCGAACGTGGGGCCTCTGGAGCTTTAGTGCATGAGTCTCTACCGCATGAGCTAAAAGCCACCTGGCTGCTAGCTAAGGCTGTAGGGCAGATTCATTTTATTTCTCTCTCTACGTGGTCTTGGTGCCACTAGATGGTTCAGAACACCATACCCTGGAGTGTGTGGGTTATACCAGTATGCTAGATGGCTCCTTCCCTAAGTTAGCCAATGGGAGAGGCCAAGCCAAGGGGTGTGTGCTAAGCCCTGCCCCGTTTCGGAGGCAGGCATCTCCCTTGGTTTAGGATTCTCAGCTGCAAATCCTCTCTTGCAGTTAGGTGCCTATGCTATTTTAGAAAGAAGCTGGGAGGAGTGTATGGGGGAAGTGCAGCTCCTTCATAATGTTGAGCCAATGGTTAGAGTACTCCCCCAGATTGGAGGAGACCCCCAGTTCAAGTCTGCTCTGCCTGTGGGGCAGAATGGATGTGAACTGGGCTCTGCTACCTCTCAGATCTCTGCTCTAACCACTGATATACGGGAGGGCCCTCAATCTGTCCTGTCCAGTCAAAGCTGTTCCCCTGCAGTATCAGAGTTTTCACCACAGGAAGGCTGTGTTTAGCTGACCTCTGTAATTTAATTTTATCATGCCTTTATAAACTAGAAGGAGAAACACTGTACATTTATCTGTCTTGGTGTGCAGAATCACTGTGTCTGTAGTTAGGAAAACAGGCCCAGCATGCAGGCAGGTTTGTTGTCTTTATTGTTGTTGCCTTAGGCAAAATATTCTACTGATAGCAATTCCATCTTAAAGTCTAAGTTATTATTATTCACTTTATTTTGCAGGCCACCATACGCTGGCTGTCAGGCCACACACAAACACAGCAGCAGAGGACTGTAACATAGTTTATTCCTCAGTCATTCTGCAGTGGGTGATTATATCTATATGTGTATTCTAAGCTGAAGCCAAGAGGCATCCCCAAAAGATAGAATTTAAGCAGGAAAAACAATGCCAGGAGATAATGATGCAACACTAAGGCATTTAGATCAATCATCTTGCTGCATTTCCCAGTGGCTAGTCACTGTTGCACAGAGAAGCTAATGTGATTGTCATTAAGCAGCAAATAGTGATCAGGGACAAATAGCAGGCCTGATCCTGCAGCCCTTACTCCTATGAGGAGACGCCCTGAAGATAATTCAAGTAATTAAAGGCTGCAAGAATTATGCCCAATAGCGATGCCATGGGATGAGATGGACAAGGATAAGTACAATCGCTTTCTTGCTATGTGTGCCAAAAATACACAGCATTCCTCCATCTCGTTTTTCTCATTCCACTCCTTTATTTCAGCTTCAGGGATCACTCCATGATTTGCAGTTAAGAGAAAAAATGTACAAGCAAAATGTACAATGTACACAGTATAGAAATACATAGGACACACATCTTGCCTCGTGAGACACCCAGTTTACGTGGAAGCAGACCCACTTGCCAAAGCCGGAGCAGCTTGATTACTTCCATCAGACTCCGGAGTCTGCCTATGGAACCCTAGGGAGAGTCTCTCCTTCAGGGGGAGGGTACAATATTAAACTCAATATCAGTCACTGAAAGAAAGGGAAAATATGTATTTCATATTGAACAGGGTAAAAGGTTGTAAGGCCACTTTCTGCAGATCTGAAATGAAATACAGTAGTAGTGTAATTTCAAATATGTAGCATTTTAAAATAATATTTTATTGCACCGGTCTGAAGATCTCTTCAGACAAAGACCCTGATATCAGTGTTCTATGAACACTAATTGCTCAGAAATGTCCTGAATATGTGGATCTTCAGGACACCTCTCTGGTAGGGCCTCTGAGGAGGGAGGGGGAACAGGGCTGGAGAGAGAGGAATCAGATTATGTTTTTTGCTGTTGCATTCATTGTTGGTATAGTTATCTGTATTGAGGGTAGGGTTGCCAATTTTGGTTGGAGGTATTCCTGGAGGTTTCATCACATGACATAATCTCTAATTAAAGATTAATCTGTAATTCCTGGAGACTCCAGGGCAATACAGGAGGATTGGCAACCCTAATTGAGGGTTGATATAGGGTGACATTCTTATATGGATATGAATCTAATTACTGCCAGGGCACTGAGAGCTGGTGTATAGATTTCCGTTTGCATTGTTAAACCCAATAATCAATCATTAAAATAATTCCCACAACATCATTCTTGTAAAATGCTATCATTGTCCATTTTACAAATTGGCAAAGTGATGGGACAAGGGAAGTTAAGTGACTTTCCCAGGGTCTCAAAGGAAGCCAGTGTCTCATAGACTTTAAGGTCAGAAGGGACCGTTATGATCGTCTAGTCTGACCTCCTGCACATCGCTGGGAACAGAAGCCAGAAATCCTCACTCTCAATTTACTAAAAGCACTGAACCGTGCTCATTTTTTCCTTCTCACACAATTCTCTTAACGTACCTGCCAAAAGCTCCATTTACAGCATAGGACACGGCAAGTGCCTCCTCCATCTCTATGCAGATGATCTCGAAAGCATGCACGTTTAATTAAGAGATACTGCATTTTAATATGAAGAAATCATTTCAGATTAACATATCAGCCCTCTGGGAGCTGTGAGGTGAGAGTCCACCTTTCTCTTCATAAATGCTGCTTGCTCTATTTTGCTTTTCATTGTAGGCCAAAACCGGTACACCTGTTCCTCTCTGGAAAGGGAGGGCCATGATTTTAGCATGTTGCATAAAGACTTTGTTCTCCAATGTGCAAAAAAATTTGACGGGCCGGGCGACTTCATGACTCTGCAAATCTCCCAGTGGCTTTACTTGCAAAGGGGAAGAACGACATCTGTGCAATGGGAATCAAACAGCTCCACAGCCTGGCGTACCTCTGCAGAGTTCCTCCATGCACAACCCAATCATTTGGATACTAGAGTGGTTTTGGGACTTGGGCCTTAGTTTTCATCAAGTTGTTTCAATCATTGATCTCAGATAAGGGTTGTACATCTCCAGGATATCACTTCAGCAGCAATGACTATTGTTTAGCAATCAATGTCTATTGCCCATTGCTTGCTCAAGGAAGGAGGTTTGAGCAGAGAGGCCCACTTATTTTAACTAATCAATCATCTTCATCCTATTAATGGGCAATGATTTAAAGATGGCACGTTGCTGCTACTGCTGCTCTTACAGTCCGATTTTCACTGCAGCCATTGTGGCTTTTAGTTTGCCGGAGGTTCTCTTCTGCCAGGCTGAGGAGGAGTCTGAATGGCTAGTCCCACTTTCCAAATTTTCTGATCAATTGTTTTGTAGTGACTCAAAGAATTAGAAAGTTCTAGAAAGCTGGAAGTTTACTTTACATTTCCCATTATATCGCTGCCTGGGAGGGAGTAGATTATTGATTATTTTTTTTTAATTGCACTTACATTTAATTTTATTTTGGTTTGTAATTTTTTCTTAGCACTGCAGAATCTTGGGCCATATTTTCAAAGGTATTTAGGAATCAAAAGATGCAGATAGGTGCCTAATGGGATTTAGAAGCCTAGTGGGATAAATAGGAGTTAGGTACTTTTAAAAATCCCACTAGGGTCCTATCTGCATCTTTAGGGATCCAAATACGTTTGAAAATCTGGTCCTTTTTAGCTTGGCCTTCCCTTGCCACGTGTGCCCAATAGTGCTCATCATTTATTATTTGGGCTCAGATCCTGCATCGAGAACCATACGGGTAGCCCACTATTGATTGTAATGGGGCTCAATGCAGGTGCAAGGCACCCACTCGGACAGTTCTCAGTGCATGGATTGCGTCTATATGTATGTGTCTATAAAACTGTTTGGGGGAATGGGACTCTGTCTAGCTGTGTTTTTTGTAAAGCACCACGTACAAGTTCCCTCAGACCCTGTGGGAGGTAGCTAGAGATGGACCGATGCTGATATGCCTAGCTGGATCAGGCTACTGTTCTTATCCTAAAACAGGCAATCACACCAGCTTGTTACTATGATAAAGAAAGGTCAAGGTCCCAATTCTACTTTCACCACAGTGGAGTTATTCCTGATGTGCATGGTACTAATGAGAGCAAAATTAGGCACCAAGGGTGAAATCCTGGTCTCAGTGAAGTGATTGGCAAAACTCCCCTTGACTTCAGTGGGGCCAGGATTGCACCCCATGTGTTTAATTCTAGCATTTATTAAGCCAAGGTCCCAATCCTGCTCCCAGTGGATGCTTTAGCTTTGACTTCAGTGGAAAGGAATCAGGGCCAGTGCTGGCTGTACTCTCTTTACCTTTACTTACTGCTGACACAGGAAGATCAGAAGGGGGAATTCCCCACCACACACACTTCTTTGGACTATGGAACGGGATAAGATGAGAGGAGTGGGAAGAAAGGAATGATTTTGAACCGTGTTGTGGTGATCACTCTCCCTCCACAGGCCCAGAGCCTTCTCACAAAGGATGGCACTGGCACACACTACAGTTCTGAATGATGGCAGGCAGATGTTTCATCTTGTATTTACTTGTTAGTGAACCAAAAAAGAGTTACCTACATCTACTGGCACCAAGATAATAATTATAATTAAGAATCCTTTTCCATACCTCACTCAGTGCTTGAATGAAAAGCCACAACTCCCACGCCCTCTGAATGCTAAATAATTATCCAACTCCCACAGCATTCTCGGCAAACCGAGCAGCACATGGCAAATTAGATTAGGTGGCACCTGCTCCATCAAGGGCTTATGTAGTTGATTGTTTAACAGCTGTGGGTCTAGGGATTTCAAGGGGAAGGAACCTGCACAGTCTGCATTAGAGAGACTTGCAGGAATTGCTGTCAGGAAGCTTCTCTTTCTGATGGTTTCCTCACCGCCCCCCCTCCAATAGTCTGATATTTGTGAGCTCGAGATTAGTTATACACTTACAGCTCATGGAGCTCACTCAGCTACACGGCATCAAAAGGTGGAAAAAAATGGGAATGAGAAGATTGTAGAGGTGACTTTAAAAACAGTGTGTTACAGACAGATACCAAGAACAGACTTCTGGCTTCAAGGAACCTTATAAAATATTTATCTTTAGTTCAACTCAATATGCTGCTACTCTTTATCTATTTTTTTTTTAAATACTCACTTTCTCTAGTAAAGGTTCAAAATAGTACAGCTCACAGTAGAACTATTGCAGTTCTGGGCCATGATTATAAAGAATATCGGTGTATTGTTATTTTTTACATCATGCTATAGATCAGTGGCTCCAATGGAATAGGCACACGCTTTGTCCTAGACCTGTTGTTCACAGCAGGCAACTGTTTAGTCACATATGCTAATATATGAAACAGAGTTTGAGATCAGTTTTACTAAAGGTGTGTGAGATCCACACAAAAGAACAATGTCAGTTTTTATTTCAAAATCAGGCAGTCACTGGCACTTTTCATGCCACTAACACGTGAGCAAGCGGGGAAGCTACAATCTGGAAAGACTGATGCTATCTGTTCATCTTTCCTCTGTAAGCTGGTTACCTTACCCTAGAATGGAAATGTTGTTTTCATTATTCCTGTTTTCTACCTTTTTTTCTTTAAAAAAAACAACAAAAAACCTCTTTTTTTTTTTAGTGTCCTGTTGCTAAAATGCATATGAGTGTTTGGAAAAACAACCTGTTTAGACAGTAAACTTCATAACTTTGTTCCCGCACCTTCTGTTGTGAACAATGAACAGAATAAACTAGGATGCTAAAAGAAAAGTTTATAACTTTTTGACATTAAAAGCAGTCAACTCCTTTTGAAAAACAATTGCATGAGATTTCATCTGACACTTGTTTGGAATAGGAGATGTGAGGAAATTTATCCACCTAACACAAGACATGCCTGGAAAGCATAAACTATATTTTTTGCCATTTCAAGCTATCCTGACTGAGAAGTTCATGACAGATTATTATTGTTTAAAATAAAAAGCCCCCCACCCACAATGGCATGATTTATTGAGTGGCATTTACGTACCAATAGTTATCTAAGACCTGTGCACTAGCTCACTTTTCTGGTGATATAGTATTGTCTAGTAGCTTCTCACACTGACATTTAGAAAAGTATATGATATAACTGCATCTTTGTGATCATCCCTTAAAAGAATATGTAAGAACATCTGTATACCTGTTTTATGGTATGCATTTTTAATGTGATATATTAAGTACATTATATGATGATCAAAAATGTTTTTGAATTCTTAGGTCTGATCCTCTCTTTTCAGGGTAGAACTTGTAGGAGGCAGCTCTGGTGGAAGAACACTCCATGGAGATCCTCTCACAGTGCTCCCCTAGCTTTCTGCTTGCGGGGATGGGGTTAGCTACAAGATCTGAATGTCCAAACCTGGCATGTTCCCAGGGATTCATACAGAACACCCACGGAGTTTGCCAGCTCTTGGAACTCTGGACTGAGCCTCTATGGACAGCAACAATAATGGCTCTCAGAGCCCTCGGACTGCAGCATCTATGAAGTGAGGGGTGGGGGTCAGAATGAAGTAGAAACTCCTGCTGAGGCTAATTAGGAGGCCTTTGCATAGGGTGATATGGACAAGCTGTTTGTTGGGTCGATGAGCCAGGGCTGCCCAGCCCCTCAGTGGGAAGGGACAGCCCAACTCAGGAACAAAGAGACTAGTTTTAGTCTAAGTTTTGAGCTTTGAAGTTGGAGCTGAGAAAGAAGCAGAACAGCTCAGGGAGTCTCTGATTAATTCCCCCTCCCTCCACACAGAGGGAGTCTTGAAACTGCGGTGGGATCTAGCGCACGGGCCAGGCAGTTCCAGCCGTGCAGAGACCAGTGTCCAGAGTAGCAGAGATCTGACCAGGCATCTGCTACCATGAGCCAGTCAAGACCTTCACTAGACTCCAGATCAGGGAGCCAGGAGAGGACCCTGCCCCACCCAGAGTGAAGACACAGTAAATGGACCCTTTTATTTTGTTTAATCCGGCCAATGTTCACAGTGCTGCAGCACTCATTTCCGGACTTATCCCCAACATACCGGAGCTGGATTTTGGGAAGAGTTGTGAGTGTGGGAAGATGGGAGATTTACTGATGTTTAGTACTTATTAGTTGCCCTTAACCCTCTCCTTCCCCAGATCTGATTTTTCTGTTCCAGTGAAGTCCCCCTTTGTTATATTGTTGGTTTTGGGTGTGTCATTTCTTTGCTGGGATTTGTGTTGATGTATTTTATTGTTTCTTGTGTACCGGGTTTTACACTCCTTGCTGGAATTGGTAGCCTTATTCATTTCCCCAAGGGACACCACCCCTTGTGTCTTGGGCACAGTGCGGAGCCACCTTGGGCGGAGGCATCAGCTATGACTAAAACCAAAAAAAACCTCAGGGCCAATCCCCTGCAAGGAGAGGGGAGAAGCTACTCCAAGTAGCAAGCACTGGGGAGGAAGCTTGAGCCCCCTTTCAGAGGAGGGCCTATACATGTATCTGTTTCACTGAAACTTTTGCTGGGTAGGTTTCTCAGCTCCAGAATGGAATTTCTGGTCCAAACCAGAAAGAGACTCACTCCATAATTCCCAGTAGGCTAGGCCTCTCAACACGGATGTGGAAGACCCACTTCAAGTCCCTACTTTGAATGAAAAAGAGCAGGGACTTGAATGTTGGTCTCTCACTTCCCAAATGAGTCCTTTAGCCATTCTGGCATAGGTCTCTTGCTTTCTCTCAAATTTCACAGTTCCAGTTTCTTCCCAATGCAGAACAAAAGCTCAGCTTTTTTCCTGAAACAGAATTCTTGTTTTCTGGACAGCCCTACTGACAGACTCCCCAGGATCCTGCCACATATCTCTGTTCACTGATCTTCTTCTGGATGCACTTGCCTATATATCTCATGCTTCAGCAGCAGCTTCCATGGTAGACTGTTCCCAGGGAAAACTTTCTGCTGCCACTGCTGCAGCCGTCCTTTGCTGGGGCAGATTGCACTATCCTCTACTGTAGCCTTCCTTTCAACTGGCGTTCAGTCTCCCCCTTGCAGTGACTCCTAGACGTACAGGCAACACTGTGCAAGTTCTCCATTCACAAGAGAACATTTTATTTCACCAGCAGGCTGTGAGACCTCTTTTTGATTTGTCTTCAGTTCTCATTTGAGGTTACTGCAAAATGATTGCCTATAACATTTTCTGGTTCAAGTCTGTGCAAAATAACTATTGCTACTTTTATAGCTTTGCATCTTTCCTTAGGGGAAGAGATTAAGAGGACACCAACTGAGCAGTATTTAAGTGAGTACTGCCCTCCCCTGGTCCCCCATCCCCTCAAAAAGCAAACAGCATTGCTATTCTGTCATGGTGCAGAGCTAATAATTTCTTGTTTGCTCCAAAGAATCATAATAAACATGGAAGTTACTATTTCTTTATTGGGAAATCCAATTTTGGGACTAACACACACAACATAGAGTAAGAGCAGCAAAGAATCCTGTGGCACCTTATAGACTAACAGAGGTTTTGCAGCATGAGCTTTTGTGGGTGAATACCCACTTCTTCGGATGCAAGTAGTGGAAATCTCCAGGGGCAGGTATATATATGCAAGCAAGAAGCAAGCTAGAGATAACGANTGCAGCAAAAAAACTTCAGGACCAGACTTCAAAGAGAAACTGCTGAGCTTCAGTTCATCTGCAAATTTGACACCATCAGCTCAGGATTAAACAAAGACTATGAATGGCTTGCCAACTACAGAACCAGTTTCTCCTCCCTTGGTTTTCACACCTCTACTGCTAGAACAGGACCTCACCCTCCCTGATTGAACTAAACTCGTTATCTCTAACTTGCTTCTTGCTTGCATATATATACCTGCCCCTGGAGATTTCCACTACTTGCATCCGAAGAAGTGGGTATTCACCAACGAAAGCTCATGCTGCAAAACCTCTGTTAGTCTATAAGGTGCCACAGGATTCTTTGCTGCTTTTACAGATCCAGACTAACACGGCTACCGCTCTGATACTTAACATAGAGTAAGTAATTAGATAAACTAATGACCTAAACAAAAACCAATAACACCCTAACCCATGTAAAAAACAAAGCACCAAGGATGAAATTCTCTACTGCTGTAAAGCAGCGTAACTCCATTGACTTCAATGGAGTCAGTACAGTCTGTGGAGTAAGTAATAAGAAAGTTCAAAGTTTGTTAGTACAGGGAAATGGAAGCTCACAGCAGTTTGGGACCCAGTAGCGCTGTTAGACCAGATTATCAAAGGTAGGTGCAGAGGTAGCAGAAATAGGAAAGGAGCAGAGGATTTAGGACTGGGAATTGGGAAAATTAGGCTACGATGGGAGTGGTGAAATCAGGCTTGCATCCAGTGTGCACAGGCAGGATCAAGAAGTTTAGAGGTTGGTGTGATGCTTATCTGAGCTGAACAGATGAAATCTGATGTTTGGGACATCTCACATGGTGGAGTAGCTGATAAACTAAACAGAACCTCTTTTGTACAGTGTTTATAAGTTTTAGGAACAGATCTGCAGCTGGTGTAAATCACCATAGAACAATTAATGTCAAGGGGCCTACACTGATTTGCACCGGCTGAAAATCTGGCCCTTTAACAAATTCAGCTAAGTCTTTTTCTCATATAGACGTGCCAGATTTTCAGCCGGTGTAAATCAGTGTAGGTCCCTTGACGTTAATGCCTCTATGCTGATTTAGAATAGCTGAGGATCTGGCAGTAAAACTTGTATAAGCACTGTCCTTTTGAACAGGCAGATACTAAGAAAGGATTAACTCTTGGTGGGTGCTTCCCTTTCTCAAAGTGAACACAATACTCAGGCAGAGTATTTCTGAATATTACCACAATACAGCAAAATGCTTTGGTACAAAATGCTGTATGTTTCATTACAAAAATATGTATTTCCTAGTGAACACTAGCCTAAACATTGTGTTCATACTGGGTGACATTCACTTCTAAGCCCCATAATATTTAGGCTGAGAATTAGCTATTTCAAGGGTTAGTGGTGCATTGTATTGGCCTCTGAGACTGGGGTGAATTTCACCCATTTTAGGCCTTGCCTAGACTAAGAAAATGAGGTATGTTCAGAAAACGTGACCTAACCCATGCTAACTTAACGCGTTTTTAAACACCTGCTACTTTTGACAAAGATAGTGCCGGCTGGTTACCCCTTCATTTTCTTAGGCTATGGCTACACTGTGCACCTTACAGCGGCACAGCTGTGCCGCTAAAGCCTTGCCACTGTAAGGCACGCAGTGTGGCCGCTCTTTGTCGGCAGGAGAGAGCTCTCGTGCCAACAAAATACCCCCACCCCCATGAGGGGATGTAGGTTTGTTGGTGGGAGAGCGTCTCCCGCCGACAAAGCAGTGTCCACATCGGCATTTTTCGTCGGTAAAACTTTTGTCGGTCAGGGATGTGTTTTTTCACACCCCTGAGTGACAAAAGTTTTACCGATGAAAGTGAAGCATAGACAAAGCCTTAGGCTATGTCTACACTGGCAATTGAACAACAAAACTTTTGTCTTTCAAAGGTGTTAACCCCATCCCCAAAAGACACAAGTTTTGCTGCGACAAGTGCCAGTGTGGACAGCTGCTCATTGGGGGTAGAAGTTTTTTGTTGGCAGGAGAGTCAACAAACAGTGGCTCCACTGCGCGACTTTGAGTGGCACGGCTGTGGTGACACAACCATGTTGCTAGAAGCTGTGGCGTGTAGACATAGCCTTAGTCTAGGCAGAGCCTCACGGTAAAACAGGGCCTTAGAGTATAAGGATAAAAATACTGAGCATTTTCCTGCAAACACTTTCTCACATGAGTTCTCCTCCTGACTGATGCAAATAGAGGCCTTGCAGTGAATGGGTTAACTCCCATGAGTCAGGGCTATTGCTCAGGTAAGAAAGGGTTTGCAGGATCTGCCCTCCCCACCACATGCCCTAAGGATCCAGTATTTTTAATCCTATTTATTTATGCCCTGGGGTAAACAACAACAACAAAAAATCAGGGAGGGGAAATAAAATAAAGAATCAACCGAAATGACTGACAGTCCAGGCTCGTAGAGAAGGCCATGGTGCAGAAGAGGATAAAGAAGAAAAGGAGCACTTTCAGATTTTAAGAAGGATGGCTGGCTGGCGGAGCAGGTAGAAAGAAATAGAGCAGCTAAATAAGATGAATCAAGCATGTGCTCTGTCCATCACAGACACGCACCTGCCCAGGCCTTTTTGTGTCTCAGTTTTAGATTTTACCACCTTTGCAATCATTGTGGTCCCCAAGGAAAAAGCTTCTCAACCAAAACAAAGCTCAACCTAAATACTCTTTTCCGAAATGATCGCAGATTGCTCACTTAGAGCAGAATGAATGCAGTTGCAGGAGATGAGCACTGTAGGCTCCCACAAGGAGTGCTGTTGCACATTATGTGGTATGCAGCTGGAGATAAAAATCTTTTTTAAGCTAAAAACAAAATATTAATTTTGACCTTGCTTCAAAATTATTCCAGGAAGGAAGTGTGTTCCTGTAATTGCCTGATTTCAGTTGTTAGACACTAAAATGTTCACATCTCTTTGTCAAATCTGACAGGACTTTCCACAAAGGCAGAAATCCTAATTAAAAGATGGTCAGTCAGTCTACACTGCAAAAAACAGACACACAAACCGGGTGGGCACATAGTCTCCGAGCCCAGGTCAACTGAGTCAGGCTCACGTTATGAGGTCAACAGTAGCAGTGTAGATGTTTCCACTTGAGCTGGAGCCTGGACTCTGAAATCCAGTGAGGTGGGGGCGGAAACGTCTTCACTGCTAATTTTAGCCCTGCGGTGTTAGCCCAAGTCAGTTGACCCAGTCTCTGAGACTCACTGCCATGGGGCTTTATTTGCAATGTAGACATACCCTTAGCGTTATATCCATTCTACTTGGTTATCTACAGCTATCCTTTAAATACCTACATATCTCCACGCAGCCCACCCTGAAATCTATATTGATGTCAATGAAAGAACTATTGCTTCTGTGATGGAGTGGGAATTTTCTGTAATATTTTGTATGAATACCATGTGTGCCTCAGTTTCCCTTATATGCTGCATTGTTAACTAGGTGGTGGGAAAGGGCTGTTTACCTTCTGCACAGGCCCAGAGGTGCAGGTGTGACTGATGCCTACTTATCTTGTGTTTGGGGCCCAGGTCAATGGAGAGTCTGTGAAGACCATGGCAAATCCAGTCACTGAGAGATTTGAACTAACCGCCACGGATGGCCCATCCTCCTTAAGAAGCCAACAGTGTTTGACCAGCTGGAGAACAAAGGAGTGAGAAGAGGCCAGTCGGGCGATGCTCACCTGGGAATTGGGACAAACAGCAGACAGAGAGACAGAATGGGAGTCCAGGAGTTCTCTACAGCTTAGCTGGGGCTCTGGGTTAACCAGAAGGAACTATACTGTAACTTTCTTTTCTCTATGCTAACCAAGGACTTCTTACGCTGTGCCCAGTTTACTAATAAACCCTACTGTTTTTACAATGCTGACAGAGTGTTACTCCAAATGTTGAAGTGCATTGCTCCCTAAGCTCGTACAAGTTTCCTTCAGGGGTTTGTCTCAGTTGGACTTGACGAAAGGAGCTCATGGTGTGAAGCCGGGGTGCTGAAGGAGCAGAGGTCCAGCCTAAGGAAGCGATGAAGCTGCCTGGCTTACACTAGAGGAAGAGTGAGACCCCTAGCTGGTCTGGCACACTGATGAGGTTCCTCCCAGAGGCTTTTCCAAGGACTGGTCCTGTGGATCCATGACAACTTCTAAAAACAATACTTCCTGTAGTGGTGTCATTCAAGGCACTGTCATGCTGCTGCAGCAAGGATTGATCAATTGGATAAACACGCTACCCTATTACTTTATGTGGATACCTCTATATTTGGAAGTATCCAAATGTTCCTGAACATGATAGGTCAAACTTCAACTAATGCCCCTAAAACGTGTAGTAATAAAGAAATTATGCTCCTTTCTTTTAGCTCTGGGTGAATGGAATTTAAACTAGCCACACTGGAGTTTGTCAAGAATGAATGTTAACTTTACAAGTCTGAATTCAGTAGACAGTGTTCTGCTGGGAAGGTATTTTCCTTATGACACCAATACCAATGCATTGTGTTAGCACTTCAAGGTCCCATCTCCAGAGCATAGGGGGACCTTCAAATTTGCTGAATTTTAGTTGGATTAGAACCCAGACACAGTGAGACCTGCTGATATTTTATGTTCTTTTTTCTTTAGTTTATAGAATTTCCAAAATACATGGGTGATGTGACCTAATGTCTTTAAAATTCACTTGGCTTGACAGCATTGACCTGTAAAATAATATTAATAGGTCAAAACGACCTCTTAAAAACTAAGAGAGACTACCTCTGGATAGCAGCAGAAAATCTTTCACATATAGAAACTCCTCTGTATTCTCTTCTTAATCCTAGCATAAAGAGATGCTGATACTCCATGGGAACTTTATAAAACATTCCGTGTAGAAAGAATTCTGCTTCTTTAATCATAGAATGATTTTCCATAGAAAAGACACAAGCAACATAGTGGGATGACTGGAATCCTGTGAGATTGTCATCACAGTGGGTGGTAATGATTACATTAAAAAAAAAAAAGAAGAAGATAGTGACCATAATACACCTCTGCCACCATGTCCGTAAGAAGCCAGCCAGTTAATGATGGCTAGGTTGAGGGACAGATATGGATAGCTGGGATTTTTTCATATATATATGAAATGCAAGTGTATAATATATAAAAACTGAATATGTTTGATTCTATCCCTTCCCTCCACCCCCTTATGAGTTATTTGTTTCCTTAGTCAGATTGTATCATAGAAATATAGGGCTGGAAGAGATCTTGAAAGGTCATCTAGTCTAGCCCCCTGCACTGAAGCAGGGGGGAAATGTACCAAGACTAGGGTGACCAGATGTCCCATTTTTAAAAGGACAGTCCCAGTTTTTGGGACTTTTTCTTATATAGGCGCCTATTACCCCTCACCCCCTGTCCCGTTTTTTCACAGTTGCTATCTGGGCACCCTAACCAAGACCATCCCTGACAGGTGTTTGTCCAACCTATTCTTAGTCCCCTGATCCTACGATTAGCTCCAGGAGGGCCAACCCCAAAGAAGTCAGAGGGGCTCCAGCTACCCACCTGCATGGAGCTCATTGCAGGACTGGGAACTTAGCATCTTAGCATCTTAGTTCCTTGTGGCCGTAACTAGGTGGGGCAAAAGGGGCAGTTGCCCAGGATGCCGAGTTGGGGGAATGCAAAAATGAGACAGTGCAGGATCGGGCACAGCAGCGTCAGTCCCTCCTCCCACAGGATTGGGCCTAGCAGCCTCGCTGGACTCCATGGGTGTAGTTGAGGGTAGGGGGACATTCTGGGCTGGGAGCAGAGTGGGGTGGCCCACAGCTGCTTCACCTGCCAGGAGCTCGCTGCCTGTGCAGCTGGACGCCGCCTCCTGGGTCCTAGTGCCGGTCATCTTCCCCTTCTGTGTGCTGGGTGCCCTATATGGCCACCATCCTGTTTTCTGTACAACAATGAGTGCTCATGGGAGAGCAGAGCAAGGGGGCGGGGTCTGGAGGATATGTGGGGAGGAGGGGAGGTCGGGGAAAAAGGCAGTGGGAAAGGAAAAGGGATAGTGAATGGGGTGGGGGAGAGGGATGTGAGAGTGGAAGATGGAGTAGGGGACGGTGGGGAGAGGAAAGAGAATGGCGTGGGGAGAGGGAGGGCAGTGTCGAAGGGGAATCCAATGGGGAGAGGTGAATGGGGGGGAATGGGAGCCCCACATTAAGTATCCCCTCAGCAGCAGCAGCAGCTGGAGCTCCCCCGTTAAATTGGCCCATCCTCCCCCAGCATTGGCATCCCACCACCAGTGGGTACCCCTGCCACAGGTACCTCCTCCAAATACACACTTCAGCACTCCCCAATATCCTTCCCAATACACAGACACCTCTCCAGCACCCCCAAATATCTGCTCCAACTCCTCATCTCCCTCCCCCCGGCAGCATCCTCTATTTGGGAACTTGAAATATGGTAACCCTAGAGGTCATTCTGTTCTCATGACCTTGGTTTCTGGAACTGGTGGGGTTCAGTCCATCCTGCCAGCAGCCGCCTTCCCCCAGCGCCTGGGCTGGGCACTGGGCTCCAGTGGCCAAGCTCAGAGTTCGGGCTGTGTCACCGTGAGCCTGGTAGCCACGGGGCTGGGGCAGGGCAGCCAAGGGGAGCAAGGGGTGGTTCCACTCTGCAGGCAGTGAGTGCGGGGAGAGTGATTCAGCTGCAATGGCAGGTCCCTGGGCAGGAGCTGGGGTGTGACCAGGCTGAGATGCAGGTGCCCAAGGGGAATGAGTATTCCAGGGAACACCTCGGGGAGCATCTCATCACAGCCAGGCTCCATGGGCAGGGGCCAGATCCAGGGGGTGTTGCCAGCCAGCGCCGAGCTCCTTGAGGGCAGAGGCAAGAGTATGTCAGGGGCACAGCTCAGAGCTGTACCACTCACCCTGCCTGGGGAACTCACGGCTGTGCAGAGGTGGCCTGGCTTGGGGAGCAGTGCCCCAGCCAGTGCCCCAGCTCCCACAGCATGGAAAACCAGAGGCCTTAGCAGACCGGGCAGCTCCCACCAGCTTCCGATCTGCTGGGTCCTTAGGGGGATGTGCCCCACAGTTTGAAAATCTCTGTGCTAAATGGGAGGCAGAAATCTGGGTGGGTACATGATCCTGCTGACCACCCCACGCGTCACCTCTAGGGGGAACAAATATGATTGCTTATCATGGGTGCTAAAATGCTTAGTTACAGTTCTGCTAGATCTCTCCTGCTACCTCCATTCCTCATTTTGTTCTACTTTTGTCAAGCTTGGTCAAGGATTAGTTGATGAGGATACTGACAGCTAGATTATCTCTTCACCTCCACAGCATACACAGATCATAGAATATTAGGGTTGGAAGGGACCTCAGGAGGTCATCTNTCCCCCCCCCCCCTTTTTTTTTTTTTTTTTTTTTTTTTTTTTTTACACACACAAGGAACTGACTTCTAAAGAGCGAGAAAAATGAAAAAGGTGCTAAGATGAGCCTTACAGTCAATTATTAAGAGGTAAGAGGACAATTAGTGCATTCTTCTGGAGCTGACATATGGTTTACAAAATGAACAGAACTTGACACTAAAGAAAAACAAAATCTGTGAATTTAATACCATTGGCAGAGAGCAGTAATAGTTTCAGGATATAAAATCACTATTTGCCTGGTATTTGTTTAATCATTGCCTTCAGGTGCAGCAGAAGGAGGCACTGATGATATAATTTGATCGTCTTCTCTACTTTTCTCTCTTTTCAGATAGTGATGACTTGTTGTGGGAAACCTGATTGAAAGGCTTTAGGCCTGATTCTGATCTCAGCGACACCAGTTTCATACCTGTGTGCAGGGCTGGCCCACAACATTTTGGCACCTGAGGCGGGGAGCTCAAATGACGCCCCCACGCCTCCTCGCTTGGGCCAAAATTTTGAAAGGTCTCAATTCTGCCTTCTTCCTCTTCTACTCCTCTCATGGTCCTGCTCTGCTACCTACCCCAATAAAGGAGAACTAACAGCTTAAAATGCCTTGTTCAAAAATTTTAAGTAACACTTAACTTTCAAACGCCTGAACAACAAATGTAATTTTTCTTGTCTGCATAGTAAACACTGGCATTTTTATCTGTTTGAATAATCAAATTGGTGCTTTCCACGCCTTCTTGGTTGCAAAGATTTGAACTGCTTCCTGAAGGTACACAGTCTGGCTAGATCAAGCTCTATTGAGATGGTTGCAAGGCTGACCAGCCTCTCCTGTGTCACTGTGGTGCGTAGATGTGTTTTTATTAACTTCAGCTTGGAGAAGCTGCGTTCTTCACTGGCAACTGTTACAAGAAGTGTTAGAAGTATGTGCAGAGCAACAAAAGCATTTGGAAACAGGGTGGTCATCTTATTTGTGCACATATATTACAGAACAGCCTTTGGAATTGATCCTGCTGAAATGTATCTTGAAAGGGCTTTTAGTTCATCACCTAAATCACTCGCATCATCGCGCATGTCATCATGTGTCAACACTGTCTCTAGTGCCCTGCATTGCTGGTGTAGGTCTTCTACAGGTATAGTGAGGAGTTTTGGAATATCATACAACATCCCAAATATACTGCTGTGTTCCTTGAGCTGCATGAAACGTTCTTCTGCATGAAACGTTCAACTGACTGTATTGCACAATCTAGCACCTGGTTAAAGAATTCAACTTTGAATTGTTGTTTGGGGTCTCTTATGGGATTATCCCGTGCCTTGTAATCAAAATATCTTCTTCTTCAGTGATTCTTGTATTCTTGAATGGGTGGGAAAATAGCTTCAGTGTGAAGTTCCTCTGCCAACTTCTGTGCACTCTTCAGAACGTTTTGAAATCCCTCATCTGACCGGTAAACTGTAGGTATGACTTTGCTTGGTCCAGTTGTTCCATTGTTCCAGATATATCAAGGTCAACACCTTGGAGTCTCTTGCTTACAACATTTATTTCAAACAGCATGTCATACCACAACACTAAGCCACACAGAAATTTGAAGTTATGTATGTTTCTGGTGATTCCATTTCCCTCTGCCACTGTTCTCCCACAAACAGTTCCTGTTATAGCATTATCCTCCATAATGGCAACTATGGCATCATCTATCTTCCCAATTTGGTGTTTGATAGGCTTTATCACCTCCACTCGACTTTACCATCATGTGGCACTCAGTGGTTTCAGTGTCAGAGAGGATGTTCCCAGATGTTGCTTCAAAATTTGCCATCGATGAGTTGATGCAGAGAAAAATACATAGATGCTTTGAATTACATTAAAAAATTCAGCAGCCTCACTAGAAACTGATGCTGCATCACTGACCACCACTGACCACCAAGTTCAATGAATGAGAACTGCATGGGACAAAAAAAGCTTGAGGGTTTAACTCTCGGATCTGTGTCTGCACTCCTCTGTCCTTTCCTCTCACGTTGGCACCATTATCGTAGCCCTGACCTCTCATGTCAGCTATCGCAATTCCCGTATCTTCCAGCTTTTTAAGAAGCACATTTGTCATACCAGCTCCTGTAGTATCATCAATGTCAATAAATTCTAGAAAATGCTCTCTGACAGTCACCATTGCAGGGACATTTTCACTACGTTCTGTTGTAGTTACAAAACGTACCATTAAAGTCATTTGTTCCATATGGCTGATGTCAGGTGTGCAGTCCAGAATAACAGAGGAATATCTTGCTGACTTCAGATCTGCCACAATCTTCTGTTTGACTTTTGTTGCCAATAACTGTATGATCTCATTTTGAATTGTTTTCCCAAGGTAGTGGTGTGTGTACATTTCTTGGGTGGTGACTCTTCTTAGATGCTCCTGGAGTACAGCATCAAACTCCGCCATCAGCTCCACAATTTTAAGGAAGTTTCCATTGTCTGGCACATACAGCTAATCGGAAGTGCCATGCAGTGCTAGGTTTTGGGTAGCTAGCATTCTCACAATGGCAATGAACCTTTTTAGAACATTTTGCCAGTAAAGAGACTCTGATGCAATCTTCTCTTGATGCTGATCATCTATGGTGGCCTTTAACCTTAGTCTCATCTCAAGATCTTTCCCCCTGTGGAATGCTCTCTGGTGATTTGCTGCCTTCTCCTGGCATGCCAGATTTCTAGCTAGATTTTCCCAGTCCTGTGTTCATGTAGAAACCAATGGGGCTGGAACGTTAGACTGGAAGAGTTTGCAACAAAAACAGCATTCAGCATTCTGGGTTTTTGAGTACATAAGCCATGGCCTCTCCACTTTGTTACCATTGGGGATTTCATGCCAGTAATGTGTTGGATGGAAACTTCTATTTTCATTGTCTTTGGGGAACCTGAAGTTTTTCACTTGCTGTGGCCCATGCAGTACAAGGAAGTCCCTCGGGATACTGCTCAAGTGGGTCCACAGTCCTGGATCATCTAGAAATAAGGAACTAAACTCAGCAGCAGCTGTTTCTTGCGCCTCCACCACACTCTTCTCTGATCTACACTTTTCTTCCGGAATGTGCATGGTTACATCCGTTTGAGATGGGGATATGGATGCTGCAGTAGCTGCCAGCTCACCTGCACTCTGACTAACTGGAAGATCAGGCATCTCCTCACCACTCACATCCTCACTGGGGCCGGAAGGCTCACCGTGAACATTTGTGCCTATGTATCTAAGGAGAGCTCCTTCTTGCTTAGATAGAAAAGCTTCCTTTGCTTTCTTTCTTTTTCTGAATGCTGCCCCAGAGGAGCGTTTTCTTCTTTCACTCATGACTGCTGTTCTGTGCCAGCTATAGTGGCTCTCAAGCGGACAAATTGAAGGGGACAAATAAGCAGGCTGGTAGCAGGGCCTGAGTGAGGGAAGATATCAGCGTCTTAAGGGCCTAACTGGCTCCTACTACTTTAGCTGACTGCCTGTTCTCCTCAAGTGGGTTCAGGGAGGCAGCAGGAAACAGGAAGCTCCCTGAGAAGCTGGTGTTAATCAGGCCAGACTCCGGGGGGTGCTAGAGAGGGACATAAGAGGCTCCTCCTCCTCTCTCTCCCTGAAGCTCCTGCTGCTTTCTGTTATTCCCTCTCACCTTTTCTCCTGCCTGCCTGTTATGTCTCTTGTGCCCTCCTTCCTCCAGCACAGCACTCCATCTCTGTACATCTAGAGCAGAGAGAATACAGATGCACCAGCAGCAGACACAATTTGCCACACTCTGGGTCCTAGTGGCGCCCCCCCCGCGCAGTCTGGCACCTGAGGTGGCCGCCTCAGTTCACCTCATGGTAAGGCCAGCCCTACCTGTGTGACACCATTAACTTCAGTGCAATTGCTCCTGGGTTAGAAAACTCCATTTGATCTGTTAATGTCCAATTAAAGGTAGTCTCTTTTGGGGCTTTCATCTCCCTAAAGAAGGGTTGTTGGGAATCTGGATCCCTGCTACTAGAACAGCCTGAACATAGCGGTAATCTCTCCTATCACAGCTCCCAGCATCAGCCTTGGTTTCTGGTGCAACCTACAGCTCATTCCCCACTTTTTCCTAGGCTACCAGAGTCCTATTAAATTATTCATCCAACAGGACTATGCCCTGGTGGGGTCACCCTAGCCCAGTATTGCTCTATTCCTTTCCTGGGTTCAGTGTGGGTTCTGTAGACCCCATCACAATTCAAGAAGGCAAAGGCAAAGAAATGCATCTTGAACTTGAAGGAGGTGGTAACATTTGTGATGGTCCTTAATTCCTTTGAGAGTTTGTTCCACAGTCTTGGTCCAGCCCTTACTGTTGTTATAGAGAGGAGTGGAGTTGTTGACCACAGTCTTCATCCCAGGTGGTCTTTTGGATAATCCTGGGCTTGGGCCATTGAGTGCCTTCAAGTTAAGGACTTGATTCCATATCTCATGGAAAGCCTGTGTAAAGAGCAGAGGACAGATCTGATGAGTTTGTAATGGCCTATGCTGCTGAACAACATACTAGAGTGTTCTATACTAGGTGCAGTTTCCTAAGGGCTAATGGCTTCATGCCCACCTATGTTGGATTTATGTGATCCATGCAGAAAGTGATAAAGGCATGGCTAACTGAGTCTAGGTCATTTCCCACTAGGATGGGATAGAATCTCCTAGCCACCAGGAGGTAGTAGAAATCATTACTCATGGATGCTACTATATGAGCACTCCCTGTCAGCAAGGAACCCAAGAGCACTCCCTTTAGCTACAAATCGAATTGACTGCTTATAGGTGTAAGCCTTCAGCCAAAGGATACTACTCTATGGCTACAAACTCTTCAAAGTGCTTTCCTTGTCCCAGCAGCATAACCAGTCTTGCACAAGTTCAGCTTCAGCTAGCTGTTTTTTCATCTATAAGATGATCTTGTCCAAGCATTCGGCCCTCTTGATGGTACTGGTGTGGTCGTATGTGGTGAAGGATAGGTAGAGGTGTGTGTCAGCTGGATATTGCTGGCACTTCAGTCCATGTCGTCTAACCAGTTCAATTGGTGGCTGCATGAAGATGTTGAACATGACCAGAGAGAAAATTAATCCTTTCGGAAATGAGGCAAGTGAGGAGATGAGGTTTGGGGCTTTTATAACTGTGGCCTTGTTGATGTACGTGTTAAAATCTCCCGGGACCAGTCTGGGCTAATATGGTGGCAAAACAACAATGGAAAAGTGTCAGCGAGCTCCTTTATGAATTCTTTAGGCTCTGGTGGTCTGTAAATGAGATCTATGTTACCTCTGGCTCAGGTTTCTATTGTTAGATTCACAAATTCAAATGAACTTATCTTACCTGAGGCATCTCCCTTGGGTCTGATATTTGCAGAGAAGATTAATGCAATGTGCCTGCCTTCTTGTACTGTGGGTCAGTGACGTATCAAATATCCTGGGGAGAATGTGAGCTAGCACGGATCTAGGTGTCGTCTAGGTGTATTATTTATTGTTTGCAGGCAGGAGATCTTGAGTTGATCAGATCAGTTTAAGTTCATGTTGATTTGTGCTGTCTGCTTTCAGCTTGTGCCCAGGTAATTGTCTTGTTCAGGGTATAGGAATTAGATGTCTGGAATATGGTTTTATGCTCTTTTGTTTCTTTAGAAAGTTCCTCCCTATTTGTACTGTGATAAATGAAGTAGTGCAAGGGGATGATCTGAATGGAGAACAGTTGTCTAGGTCACCAAATGCCCTGGGAAAGGTAGGTGTGATGGATGCCTTTTGGAACTGTAATCTGGTTGAGCCCCAGAAACAGGGGTATCTGGACTGATCTGTTCCTAGATTAGTGACGGTATGTTGGTGGCATAACAGCAATGGAAATAATAATAATAATAATAATAATAATAATAATTAATAATAGGTAGTGATGAACTCAACAAAAAGGGGGTGTCATTAGCATCAGGACTCCATTTCCTTGTAAGACAAGATAGATCAGGATTTGTAGAAGGAATGCATGGAAACAAAAAACAAACAGGATCAAAGTCAACCTTCATAACTGTCAAATCAGTGATAGAAGATGTGAAAATAGGAGAAGTTAACCCCCTAAAAATGGTGGAATGGATAAAATGAGGTGTTGGTGACATACAAAAAGCTAAAATAATGCAGGGTGGAGATCTAGTGATAGAATGTACATGTAAGGAGCAAGCTGAAATACTTCTTAAAAGCGTAACATTAAGGAAAATGAAAATTACTTGTGAACTGCCTAAATTCCTGATGTAAGCAAGAAGGGTTATGTATGGAGTGCTGCTAGGATTGTCTGAGGATGACTTCAGTATAGGTGAAGATGAAGTATTGTTTGTTAAATGGCTGTTTAGTAGGCGAGAGGGAGAAAACCAGCCATCTATGACTCTATGCATAACACTTAAAAGTCGCAGACTTTCACACAGGATCCAAATAGGGCATCAGTCTTTCCACGTTAAACCATATATTCCCCTCTCTCCTCCCTGGGTGAAGTGCTATAATTGTGAAAGGTTTGGACATGAAAGTGCCATTTGTAAGGGACCAATGAGGTGGAGGAAATCACTTATGAGAACTGTGTAGAAGGAACAGAACCTAAATGCAGGAATAACAGGGGAAAACACAGTGCAACATGTGAAGGATGTGCTAAAGAAACAAGCTAAAGAAATACAAAAATTAAAATAATTCAAAAAGTATCATATGTGGAGGCTATCAAAAGGTACCCACTGCAGAAAATAGAAAAAGAGAAATACTCAAGTAAGAGAAAATGTACAGGGGAAGCAAAATACATGACTGGTCAGGAAGGAGAATATGAGAGGAATGGGAGATGATATATTGCATGTAGGTAAAGAAAAATTGATAATGTTCATTATAGAAGTAATTAACAGCACCTTGCAGATGGGGAAAAAACTGAAAGGATTAAAATCATAGCAAAAGCAAAGAAAAATATCTAAAGACTGCATTCACATGATTTTAAATTAAAGCAATAATACAGCTTAAATATCATGCTTTTAATGACCATTAGCTGGAATGCACATAGTTTAATAATGCAAGGACAGGCATTTAAGAAAGCCATCTTTGAAATGGTAAAAAAAAGTCAGATGTAAAATGTGTGCAAGAAACATGGCTAATAAGTAAACTTGTGTTCAATCTACCAGGATATGATAAACTCCAGAGGGATCGAGAGGCTCCAGAGGGATCTAGAGGTTATAATGGATGTGCAGAAACTAAATTTTGAACATAACATTACTGAGATTCCCATGCAGGAAAAAACACATATATGGATTTGTAATGTTTATAATCCAAGTAAAAATAATTATTTTAGAATTAGAAAAAATAGTTAATGTCAAAAACCCATTAATAATTTGCAGAGACTTTAATAGTCATAATGAGCTATGGAGGAGTAAGAAAATTGACCTAAATAGTAAATGCTTAGAACAATGTATTGATATGCATAACCTTGTAACATTGAATACAGGAGCGCCTACTAGATTTATTTCAGTGGATGGATTCTTTTCAGTTTTTAATTTGTGGCAATTCCCAAATCCTATAACCAGTAAATGAAGCTGGTAAAATTATAAAGAAGTAATGGGAAGTGATCACTTCCATACACTTATTGAGTACCAAAGCCAAGCTGTCATAAACATACAGCTAAGGGTAGCATAAAATCCCTCCTTTACCTGTAAAGGGTTAAGAAGCTCAAATAACCTGGTTGGCACCTGACCAAAAGGACCAATAAGGGGGGAAGATACTTTCAAATCTGTGGGGGAAGATTTTTCTTTTGTTCTCTTTGTGTGTTCTCTCTGGGTCAGCGAGGAACCAGGGCAGGGAAAATACATTTCCTAAAGCCATACCTGAACTAAGCATCTAAGATTACAAATTGTAAGTAATAGGAAGGTAATGCGTTAGACGATCTTTTATTTTAGCTTGTGAATTTTCCCTAGGCTAAGAGGGAGGTTTATTCCTGGGTTTTTTTTGTAACTTTAAAGTTTTGCCTAGAGGGGAATCCTCTGTGTTTTGAATCTGATTACCCTGTAAAATTACCTTCCATCCTGATTTTACAGAGGTGCTTCTTTTACTTTTTTCTTTATAATAAAGTTCTGTTTTTAAGAATCTGATTGGATTTTTAGTGTCCTAAAAACCCAAGGGTCTGGTCTGTGCTCACCTTGGGTACCTATTTGGTTGGTATATTATTCTCAAGCCTCCCCAGGAAAGGGGGTGAAGGGGCTTGGGGGGATATTTTGGGGAAACAGGAACTCCAAGTGGTCCTTTTCCTGAATATTTGTCTAACTCACTTGGTGGTGGCAGCGATACCATCCCAGGGCAAGGAATTTGTGCCTTGGGGAAGTTTTTAACCTAAGCTGGTGGAATATAAGCTTAGGGGGTCTTTCATGCAGGTCCCCACATCTGTACCCCAGAGTTCAGAGTGGGGAGGGAACCCTGACACAAGCAAATGTCAAAAACACAAAAAATTGTTCCTAACTGGAATTTTCGGAAAGCTGATTGGGATCTTTTCAAGATCAAATGTGATGAATATTTATGTAGTAACTGTCCAAGTGACAACCTAGGAGCATTCTCTAACAACTTAATAAAAGGAATTACAGCAGCAGCTGATCTGTCCATCTACAAAAAATCAAATTCCTCCAGTGTAGAAATCAGATTCTCTGATGGAATAAGGATTGTAAATTAGCAATCAGGAAAAGAAGTAAGTCATACAAGAAAGCAAAACACACAATGAATAGTAAAGACTTAATTATAAAAGATGTAAGGCGGCGCAAAAAGGATTATCAAAAAGACAAAAAAAAGAGAGCTGGCAAATTGAACAAAGATTCAAAGCTTTTGGAAATATATAAGAAAATTCAAAGAACGAATGGAATTCAAAGTAAATGTATACTGGTCTTATTATAAACAATGAAATTGAGGTCTCCATCTTAGGAAAGACAGACATTTTAGCAAAAGTATTCCAAAATGTCAGTATAAATCAAAACAATATGTTTCATGAGGGCAGGAAAGAGGTTCCTTGAGGAGAGCCAGGACCGGCTCTAGGAACCCAGCAAAGCAAGCACGTGCTTGGGGCACAATTCCAGGGGCGGCATTTCGGTCATTCTATTTTTTTTTTGCTTGGCTAGTTGCGCTCTCAGAGATTTATTTATTTATTTATTTATTGCTTGGGCAGTTGCGCTCTCGGAGCTTGGGGCGGCAAATTTTTTGCTTGGGGCGACAAAAAACCTAGAGTTGGCCCTGAGGAGAACTCTGAACTATTAAATGTTGGGAGAGAATATACCAATGATGTGTTACGTTTTAGTCTGTAGTAGCTTATTGCAACCATTAGAAAAAGGAAAAATACAGCTCCAGGTAAAGATACTATAAGTAATGAAATGCTTCAACGGTTGTCTGAAGGGAGTCTAAAGATTCTGTTGTGGTTATGTAATGTTGTATGGGAAAAAGGACTGCTGCCAGTAGAATGGAAACAAGCATTGGTGATAGTAATTAGGTAACCAGGCAAGGTATATACAAAACCTGATGCTTATTGTCTGTTGCCCTCAGATAATGTATGGGGAAATTCACGGAAAAAATGATAAATGTAAAACTACTGGAATACTGGAGGAAAATAATATTATAACCGGGGTACAAAGTGGCTTCAGAAGAGGAAGATGCACAGTTGACCATATAATGGGACTAGAAATGGAGGTACAAAACAAGCATGAGGACTATGAACTTTATGGTAAGTCTTCATGGACATTGAAAAAGCATATGGCATGCTATGGAAGGAAGGCCTCATATATAAAATAGCCAAAATTGGAATAAAAGGGAGATTTTTTTGGTGGATAAGGGACTTTTTAAGTGACAGGCTTATACAAGGTAAAGTGGGAACAGCTTTATCAAAAATCTACAGGCTTACAAATGGAATTCCACAAAAGAGTATCATCAGCCCTACTTTCATTTCCATTATGATAAATGACCTGTCAGAAAGCATGCAGGCAAGAATAGGGAAGACTGGGACTCATTTCTTTATGGTGAAAAAATTCAGATAGTTCAAAGGTTTCCGTTCCTAGGAGTAGTGTTTGATAATAAATTAACTTGAGAAGGTCACATAGATAATATCATACAAAAGTGTAAAAATAGGATGAACTTACCTAAAAGTGTAGCTGGAAACAAGTGGGGTACAGATATGAAGGTATTGATGATGATGTATAGAGCACGGATAAGATTAATTTTAAACTATGGATGCCAAGCTTTTGGTTCAGCCTCAAAAACAACTGTTAGAAACTTGGAACTACGCCACGCCCAAGCTTTGTGACTGTCATGTGGCACAATGATAACAACAGCAGTGTGTGTGTGTGCTGTAAATAGCCACTGGAGAAGCATCTGTAAATCTAAGGCTGAAACTATTAGATCTAATGGGCAAAGGTAAAAGGGAACCATGAAAATAGAAGTACACAACAGATGTATGAGGATTGCTGGGACCTTAGTAGACAAAATGTTATGGATTGCCACAGACTTCCTCATCCAATCAGCGTCAAAAAATGGGTAAAGGAGATATGTAAAAAAATAAAAAGTGAGAGAAATAAAAATTTTTAGTCATGGGAAATCAAATTACAGCTGGACAGTTATTCCCCCATTTGTGGATTTGGAATTATATGAAAAAAACCAAGGGAAGGAAAAACACATTATGACCAATGAAATTTCTCAATTTATTTATGAAAAATGGGGACAACTTTGTCAAGTCTATATAGATGGCTCAAAAGATGATGGCATGGGTAGAGTGGGAACAGCCTTCTGTGTTCCTAGACTTGGAATCCAGAAATCTAAAAGGCTATCAAATTATGTGACCATTCTGATAGCTGAACTAATGGGGGTGATGTTGACACTAACCGGGATTAGAGATGTGTGACTGGCTGCAGCTGTAATTGTATCTGATTCCTCGTCAGGCATTATGACAATCAGAATGGGGACTTTGGAAAGCAAAAATGACATAAGTGAAATAATGTTCCTAACTACAGAAATAATGAAAGCAGGTATCTGTGTAACAATAGGATTGTGTGACAGGGTCCTACCACACTCTGCCCCAGAAAAGGAGCAGTGAAGGTGGGTCCTCCAGGCCTGCCTAGAAAGGCTGCAGGGAAGCAGCCAATCGGAGTGCAGCAGGCTCAGTTAAAAGGATCTGTATGGCCTGAGCAGGTCAGTTCCTGGCTGGGATCAGAAAAGCGCTCCAGGAAAACAGGGAACAGACAGAGATCCCAAGGACCATAACCTTAAGGTAACATGCAGCAGCAGCAACTGTTAAAGGAATCAGCACATGTCTGCTATTTGTAAGGTCCCTGGGTTGTGACCTGGATTAGTGGGTGGGCGTGGATCCCCCCACTGGCGAAGTGGCCAAAGCCCCGAGAAGGGCACAAGTTTTGTTTTGGAACTCAAGCAAAGGGCTGGATCTTCCACTCTCTGGTGTAGGAGAAAGGCTGGAGAGGGGAACCAACAAGAAAGTGTGCCAAAGCAGGCGGCATGGAGGAACTCATGCATTGAGTAGTGGAACAGCAGGAAGAGTTGCAGAAATCCCTCCAAGTGTTTCAGCAGGCCCAGTGACAAGAGAAATAGTCCCTGTTATCCTGGCAGGCAGCAGCTACAGCAATTCAGTACGGGCCAGGTGCAGGTGCAACAACAGCTTGGAGAATATGGTGAGTCCCAGACGGAGCGATAATCTGGCAGAGGGCATAAAGCTGTGTGAAATGGGCCTTACGGATGATCCAGACACCTTTTTGTTAACATTTGAGAGGATGTCATCAAGAGTAGGCTGGAAGAAGAGGGTATAGGCCCTCCAATTGGCTCCCTAACACTCAGGAGAGGCACAAGGTACGTATATGGCACTGGGAGTGGTTCACAAGCTGCTGACGATGATATAGTAAAGCAGCCATTCTAGATCAAATGGGGCTACCTGCCAAATGGTACAGAAGTTTTGCTCAGTAAGGTGGTCGGTGGGATATGAGCTAGGGCCTTTGCCCAGAAAGTATCNGGGCCAGGTGCAGGTGCAACAACAGCTTGGAGAATATGGTGAGTCCCAGACGGAGCGATAATCTGGCAGAGGGCATAAAGCTGTGTGAAATGGGCCTTACGGATGATCCAGACACCTTTTTGTTAACATTTGAGAGGATGTCATCAAGAGTAGGCTGGAAGAAGAGGGTATAGGCCCTCCAATTGGCTCCCTAACACTCGGGAGAAGCACAAGGTACGTATATGGCACTGGGAGTGGTTCACAAGCTGCTGCTGATGATATAGTAAAGCAGCCATTCTAGATCAAATGGGGCTACCTGCCAAATAGTACAGAAGTTTTGCTCAGTAAGGTGGTCGGTGGGATATGAGCTAGGGCCTTTGCCCAGAAAGTATCACTGGGCCAGTAGGTGGCTGAGGCCAGATGACAGAGGATTTGGGGAGGTCATGGATTCTATTATTTTGAAGCAACTATTACAGAGGTCTCCCTGATGTCACTAGAGTTTGGGTGTGACACCAACATGCTACATTGCCATAAAATTCACTGAGGAGTTTGTGGATGTGTGTATCCCGAATAAACCAACCCATCCATGTAGAGAACACAACCCAGGGAGGAAAGGCAGGGAGCCAATGATGATAAAGACACTAGAAAAGACGATGGAGGACAGGAAGGAGACTCTCTCCACACACCGTCAAATCGTGTGTTACGAGTGTGGGGATTTGGGATGTTTGAAAAGGGATTGCCCCATATGGATTGTAATTTTTTCTGAGTTCTGTGGGTGGACAGAAACTCTTGGGAGACAGTCAGAATAAACACTCACTATCTCCACAAGACTGGGGTGCCAACAAGGGATGTCCCTGATAGACTCTGCCACATGGTGCTCATTGGCCAGGAGGGTCTGGGTGAAACCCTACTGGATGGTGCTGGGAGAAAAATTAAGACTGATCTGTATGCACAGTCTCACTTTCACATTTTAGAAAATCTCTCATTTTCTCATTTCTGTTTGCAAATGTTTCAAAAGTGAACAACGGTCACTGCCTTGCTGCTTCTGGGGGCATGTGGGGTGGCTGGAGCTGGTTCCCATTGCTGCTGTGTCCCTGTTGGTGAGAGGGAGGATATTCAGGATTTGCCTTTTCCTGCATCTCTATTGTCTTTATATACTAGATGTAGGCCCACACTGAGAAGTTTGAATCTAGAATCAATCTAAATTGGAACTCTCTTGGAATGGATTCAGTTTTGAGGTCCAGGCCATTACAGAGGGGAACTGAGTTATAAACTCAGATTTGGATTAAGATATAAACTTCTGAAATTCAAGTGGTAAAGATCCAGAATTCTAATTTGAATCCACACAAACTCTCTTTACTTTATTTCCCTTACAATTAGCTCAGGAAGAAATCCACCTGGCCAAAATGTAACTCCGTTCTCTGTTTGGGGGTTGTATTTGATACTTCCCTTTTTCTAAGATGTTGAACCATTGCAAGAAAAATCCAAGTGTTTTCAGCTTTCAGACAGCACCAATACACAATGTGGAAGCAAAAGGATAAGAGGGTACAGGTATAAACAATTTTTGAAGTAGAGAGCTTTTCATTTTAATAGCATTTTCTTTAGAGATGGGTAGATTTTGAAAAACCTTTCAGGAAGCCTTGGCTGAAAACAGAGAAACTAGGTGGGTGCGGTAATATCTTTTGTTGGACCAACTTCTGTTGGTGAAAGAAAGAAGCTTTTGAGCAACACAGAGCTCTTCGGGTCAACCCCCGATCTAAAGAAGAGTTCTGTGTAGCTCAAAAGCTTGTGTCTCTCACCAACAGAAGTTGGTCCAATAAAAGATATTACCTCACCCACCTTGTCTCTATAAATATCCTGGGACCAACACGGCTACAGCAACATTGGCTTAAAACTGACATACTGCTTAAGTAAATGAATACTAAAGCCTGCCTAGCATTTAGAAAAATATGAATTGGGAATTTAGGTCAAAATTTTCAAACTTGTTGCCTAAAGTTAACCATCTTAATACATGGGCTGCATGATTGTCAAAAGTGCTGAGCAGCTGCAGCTCCCATAGCCTTCAGGAGGTATTGCGCGTGCTCAGCATATCTGAGGGTATGTCTACACTAGGAATGTAAGTTGACCTATACTAAGTTGACTTACAGCCACCTGAGTAATTACTGCAGTGGTGCATGTCCACACTACCCTCCTTGGGTTGGTGGTGAGCATCATCACCAGAAGCGTTTCCACCGACCTAAGAAAGGGAGTGGGTGGAGTTGAGACCAGATATGACTGTGTAGAACAGGGAGCTGTGCATCTTTAGAATCCCCGGTCAGAAGAGAATAAGATATGGGTATCTGCCCAGGACAGGTGACAGCTGAGAGACAGAAACCCTTAAGAGCTTGCCCTCGAAGGATCACAGAGGGGGAAACACAGGTGCAGTTTTATCCTGAAACTATGACAGAGTATTCAAGGAGCTGAATTGTTTCCTTACAGAATGTAAATGTTGTTGTTTCCTTACAGAATGTAAATGTTGCTTTATTGCATTTTCCCCCTTATCGTTTTCCTAGCACAAATATTCTGTGTATAGTCTCCAACAAATTCTTCTCACAGGTACTGTCAAGTTGATTTAAGGATGGCTTTTTTGAACTCCTTTGCACAGTCTAATATTGAGCTCTCAAACGATGTTTAAAAAAATGCACTGCATGAGAATACAGCTGTCTCATCCAGTAGCACAGAGCAGGCATTTAGTTGCAAGTAATTATGTTAGGCCAGTATTGCCTTAATATCATAGTCAAAGCTCAGTTTCCTTGCTGCTGAAGGTACTGCCACTTGCAACTTGACTTTAATATTTGCAGGTGCAGCCCAAATAGTTCTATCTTGCTGTTGAATAACTTGAGTAAGAAATGATATAATAAGCAAGCATGTATGAGCAGCAAATCGTATCTGAAACTGGGTTGAGATTAGAATTTCTCTCTCCCACCCTTTGCACAGTCTTTTTTAATTGATAATTGTTTTAAGCGTTTCATAGATTCATAGAGTTTAAACCCAGAAGGGGTCATTAGATCATCTAGTCTAATCTGTATAGCACAGGCTATTAAATTTTACCCAATAGCTTGTGTTTGGCTAAAGCATTTTGTGCTTGAGTGTACTACCTTTGAAGGGCCAGCTAGGAGCTTCAGTCAGAACCACCTACATATAATTAAGGAGACCCCTATCCCTAGACCTGCTCCACCTGAGGACTGGCCCATTTAAAACAGAAAGAGGAAGCTGAGCAGGGGTTGGAGACAGAAACCAAGGGTTTGTCTACACTTAAAACACTGCAGCGATACAGGGCAGCACTTCAGTGAAGACACTACCTGCACTGATGGGAGGGCTTCTCCTATTGCCATAGGTATTCCACCTTCCCAAGAGGCAATAGCTAGGTCAATGGGACAATTCTCCCATCAGCCTAGTTCTGGTCTTCCCCAGGGGTAAGCTCTGTATTGTTGCATCTCTCGGGGATGTGGATTTTCCACATCCCTCAGAGACATGCTATACCGAAGTAAATTCCTAGTGTAGACCAGGCCTGGGAGCGGCACAACTGGGAAAGAGAAGTGATCTCTATCCAGATCCCTGAAGACTGGCCTGACCAGACACAGAGACTTTTGTTTTGGAGTTGTAAATGGGGGCTCTTAGGAAAGGACTTCTTTCTTGGGGCTTCAATAAAGAGAGACATAGTTATATTCATTCGGGTGTTTGGTTTTGTTTTGCCCTGGGCTGTTAAAATGAACCCATTGCTGCACAATTGAAGGGAAAACTGAGGCAGGCCTCAGCAGAGACACGCTTGGCCAGAATGAGGTGCTACAGGGCAGGCATGCCTTCCTACACATCTTCCAGAAAGGCATCCAGTCTTGATTTGAAGACATTGAGAGTTGGAGAATCCAGTCCCACAGGTTCATCACCTTCATTGTTAAAAGTATATGCCTTATTTCTAATCTGAATTTCTCTGGCTTCAGTTTCCAGCCACTTTTTCTTATTTCGCCTTTCTTTGCTAGATTAAAGAACCCTTTAGTTCCCACTGTTTTCTCCCCATGAAGGTACTTGTGTACTAGAATCAAATCTCTTCTTAATCTTCTTTTTTGATAAAATAATAGATTGATCTCTTTAAGTCTCTTAATGTGTGTCTACACAGCTGCTGGGAGTGAATCTAACTGCCCAAGGTTATAGATTTGTGTTAGTGAGGCTCACATTACCATGCTAAAAATAGCCAAGTGGACGTTCTGGCTGGGTTGGGAGCTTGGGTTGTGAAGCTTAGGGGTGAGCTAGCGCAAGTCTGTTGACCTGGTCTGCAAGACCCAATCCAGCAGCTGTGTAGACATACCCTTGGTGTAAGGCATTTTCTCCAACCCTCAAATTATTTTACGGCTTTTTTTTCTTCGCCTTCTTTGGATTTACACCCCCCACCCCCAACATCTTTTTAAAATATGGACACAAGAACTGGATGCAACATTCCAGTGTTGGTCTCACCAATGCTGTTTACAGAGGTAAAATCACCTCCCTGCTCACTATTTCTCTGTTGATACATCCAAGGATTGTATTACCCCTTTTGGTCACAGCATCGCATAGGGAGCTCATGTTCAGTTGCTTGTCCACTATGATCCCTAAATCCCTTGCAGAGTCACTGCTTTGCAGGATACAGTCTCCCATTCATCACTTTAGCAGCCAGCTCAGCTGCTTGGTCTGTGTGACAATGGAAAAGGGAACTGAAAGGTCACCAAGGAAACAGTTCACATTACAAAGCGGGGAGTAGAAAAGGAATTATTGAAGCATACTACTACTCCTTTTTACATTAATTTAAATGTAAAAATGGCAGAGTTATATAAGTTATGTTACTATCATAAAATGTATTAAAGTATCATTGCTTTTTTACTTTTTTTTTAAAAAGTTAAAATGCCTAAAATCTGTGTTTTTTGCTTGGGCAGGGAACATATATATATTCTGGAGTTCCATTATTATAGAATTTTTAAATAAATCCACATCTGAATCTGATAAACTATTGGCTCCAGCAATATCTTCTTCATCTTGTCTACTATTTAGGTTATTGGGGACTGCTAAAATTAATCCAAACCTGAATGTTGAAAACGTTTGACCTCCAAAGCAAATATGCATCTTTAGCAGGAAATGGGACTAGCTATTGAGACAACATTGTTTAATTCTAATTAAAGAGCCATTAATACTTTTCTTCTTCCCTCATTAATGTGCAATATCAGGAAAGAGTGAACATACTGTCCCAGGAATAATATACCATGCTGTGTCCAAACAATAGATGTTGCAGATCTGTCTTTTTAAACAGATCCAGAACTGGACTGTGATCACAATTATGATCAGTGACTTTAATGCTGGTGCTCCCAATTGGTCCTCCTTAACCCCAAATACATGTGAATTAGTTTCTGATCACAATTTCTAATTTACACTTCAGGGATACATTTTTTTCTCAACATTGTCCAGTTCTACTGACATAATCCCAAATTTAGGGGGGGGGGGATTACTATTAATCAGACTCAGATGAGATTAAGGCAAAATATAAAATGCTGGCCCTGTTTTCAGTTAGGGAGAGGTGCCTGGGGACTTGAGAGCCTCTTCCTTGGGAAGAATGAAGAGCAGACTGGGCTGTTAGATCCTCAATGCCAGAAGTCAGGGAAAGAGTTTAAGGGGCTCAAGGACTAAACCATGGTGACCAAGGATAGAACAGGGTGAATGTGGGGAGGAGCCAAGATTAAAACTCCTGACTGCAGGGGTGAAGGAGAAGAAGATGGTGAGTGGGCTGGGGACATCCTGGAAGTAGTATGAATCTGAGGGGACAGCCCGGAATTCCTGCACCAAGGGACAGCCCTGGAACTTCAGCGAAGGGTTTGGGGAAACCTGGCTACAAGGAAAAAAGATCTGTGGATGTTTTGGAACTGATGTTTGAAGACTTAAGTGAGTCATAAGGAAGAAGGATTTTTTTAAAACTCTGAAATATGATAAAGCAGGGAAAACTGACACAGCTGCCCTATGCTAACAATACGGAGGTGGCATGTGGTGTAACACTGCATCTCTACAACTAGGATATTATTGCCTACTCCTGCCTGTTGTGAAGATTAGTTACTGACTGAACATGCTTAAGTGCTAAGTATTATTATGATTAAGTGTTAATGAGGATGTCAGATGGTAAAACACTACTAATAATAATGCAAGTCATCCACAATGATTGACTTTCTAATCTGGAAAGGCAAAGACAAAAAACCCTCCCTTCGTAAGGACACCACATATTTGAGGGAACTGAGTATTCACCTTGAGATAGGAGTTCCTCTTGTACAAGAATTTGAACCACAAGTAATTCAAGCACATGCCACGTGAATACCACTGTCTCAGAGTAATTAGAATTGGGAATACCCACTTATAATGAATGATAGACTTTATTAATAAAAAAATGTACTGTGCATCTCTGTTAAATATGAAGCAAGAGCAATGTAAAATAAACGCATAAGAAAAACCACTAAATGGTCAGACAACCTTCTTACTGGGAGAAAAATGGGAGAGAGAAAATGTGAGGTCAGAGAGGAGCTTCTTTAAGGCCCAAACACTAACGTGTAACTTTATGATCATGCCAAGCCTGAGAGGCAGTGAAACCAATGTGGTTCACCTTCGCCTACACTGGCTCCCCTCTGTGGTGGGAGGCAGACCGTGAAGAGCCAATGCAGAGATGGTCCCATCTCACGGTATATGGTGGAGCCATGTCTATGTGAATTCCACAGTGGAAGCACCATCAGCGGTTAAGAGGTAAGAGGGTACAATTGGTGAACAAACAACTCTACCATTGATCAGCCAAGCCCTCCCACATGGAGGGAGCACGGTGGCTGTGGAGCAGTTCTGTTGACATGCCTTCAGCTCGAAGCGAAATTCTGTTTCCTCCATTCCTCCCCAGTGCACTCACATATGGAGCCAATTAACTGAGCACAGGAACGGTGGATTTGAGCCTGACGGATTTCCTGACATTTTCCCTAGAACATGAAGTAAAGTACAGGTTAGATTAGAGGAAAGGATACAATGGGAGTTTACTAATAAATAAAGGCTATGTATAAACAGAAATAAGTATTAGCATGTCATTCTAATGTAGAGCTCGATCCAGTGTCCAGAAATCAATTTCCATTGACTTCAAAGGGGTGCTAGATCAGGGACCACAACCCTAAAGTTAAGAGAAGACAATGGTTTTCTTTTTCCTTTGTAACATCACTCTGACAGACACTTACATTGATACTGCATTTATTTAAATGGAACATACACCACTTTGGTGACTCAAATGTTATTTTCATACATATGGGAGCTTACAGAAAGCATGATTAGGATACATAAAGTAATATAAATGAACTCAACACATTCATGCAATATACATTAATTGGTAAAGTAGTGCAGAGGCTGCTCGAAAATGAATAATGGAGCCACCAAAAAGCCCTGTGTCTCTTAAGAATAACTTTGGTTTTATCTGCTATCAGAATTCAGTGAGAGAGAACTATGCTGTTGTAAACAGATTTTGGTATGTGAGAGGTCTTGATTAAATATCTCTGGTAAAGGTCATTTTAAAGGATTGATGTTAAGGAAGGCTTGAATTGGCCAGAAGGAGGGTGGGAGGAAGATTTTTATCCAAGGGAAATATAATGCAAAAGGCCAGATTTAAGATAAAGCTTACTAAACCTGCAGCTACCAGTGCTAATTACCTACCAGTACAGATCAAAGCCTATCAGAAATATCTCCTCTATCTTTAATACTATCAAAAAAGGAGAGCTCTAAACACTGCTATCGAATCTCTACACTTCTCCCATTATACAAATACCATAGTTTAAATGAGTGATTGTCTGCAAAAAGTTTGCTTAGATTAATCGATATGACCCAGTCAAAGGACATAGGCCCAGATCCGCACTGAAATCAGTGGAAGTTAGGAGTCTTAATATCTTCTGTAGATCTGGGCTGTAGTGCTGTAAGTTAAGATCATAAGAATAGCCATATTGGGTCAGACCAATGATCCGTCTAGCCCAACAGCCTGTCTTCCGACAGTGACGAATGCCAGGTACTTCAGAGGGAAGGAACAGAACAGGCAATCATCAATTGATCCCTGTCATCTACTCCCAGCTTCTGGCACTCAGAGGCTAGGGACACACAGACCATGCAGTTGCATACCTGACCATCTTGGCTAATAGCCATTGATGGACCCATCTTCCATGAACTTATCTAGTTCTTTCTTGGATCCCATTATAGTTTTGGCCTTCACAACATCCCCTGGCAATGAGTTCCACAGGTTGACTGTGCTTTGTGTGAAGAAATACTTCCTTTTATTTGTTTTAAACCTGCTGCCTATTAATTTCATGAGGTAACTCCTGATTCTTATGTTATGTGAAGGAGTAAATAACATTTCCTTATTCACTTTCTCCACACCAGTCATGATTTTATAGACCTCTATCATATCCACCCCCCCCACCTTAGTAGTCTCTTTTCCAAGATGAGAAGTCCTTGTCCTTTTAATCTTTCCTCATATGGAAGCTGTTCCATACCCCTAATAATTTTTGTTGTTATCTGTACCTTTTCCAATTCTAATATATCTTTTTTGAGATGGGGCAACCAGAACTGCATGCAGTATTCAAGGTGTGGGCATACCATTAATTTCTATAGTAACATTATGATAGTTTCTGTGCTATTATCTAATCCTTTCCTAATGGTTCCTAACATGCTATTAGCTTTTTTGACTGCTTCTGCACATTGAGAGGATGTTTTCAGAGAACTATCCAGGATGACTGCAAGATCTCTCTCTTGAGCGGTAACAGCTAATTTAGACTACATCATTTTGAAGATATAATTGGGATTATGTTTTCCAATGTGCATTACTTTGCATTTATCAACATTGAATTTAATCTGCCATTTTGTCGCCCAGTCACCCAGTTTTGTGAGATCCATTTGTAGCTCTTCACAGAACGTAACTATCTTGAGTCATTTTATATTGTCTGCAAGCTTTGACACCTCACTGTTTACCCCTTTTTACAGATCATTTATGAATATGTCGAACAGCACTGGTCACAGCACAGATCCGTGGGGTACACCACTATTTACCTCTCTCCATTCTGAAAACTATTTATTCCTACCCTTTGTTTTCTGTCTTTTAACCAGTTACTGATCCATGAGAGGACCTTCCCTCTTATCCCATGACAGCTTACTTTGCTAAAGAGCCTTTGGTGAGGGACCTTGTCCAAGGCTTTCTGAAAGTCCAAATACACTATACCCACTGGAGTACCCTTACCCACATGTTTGTTCCCCATCAAAGTTACTATACTGTTCCACAGTAGGGCTTTATTTGGTAAAATAGCATAAGAGAGAAATGGAGCCAGTCGCCCCATTGCCTTGTATGAAAAAGATATAGCAAATTGGCTAATACAGCTGTATCACTAATCTACATGCATCCTGAAGTGTTAAGCCATATCAGAGAAGATACAAATGTATGAAATAACAAGAAAGATATCATATATAATAGTCTAATTACTGTGATCTTTGAATCATGCTCCTTCAATTGGTCATTCATGAAAATATTAACCAAAGTGTAACAATCATCATCTGTGGTTTGAGGAGGTAGAGTTTATCTTACACACTCCATCACAGAAGCATCCTGAGCATTGTCAAGGCAAACTAGACCTTTGCATTCAAACAAATTACTGGATTTTTTTTTCACTATTCACTCAGCTCTAGTAACACCACCTGCCTTTGCTCTCTAAAGAAAATCCTGTGAAACAAATCCCTTAGCTTAGTTACAATGCATCTCTGCTGTTTATCACTGCTGCATTTATTTCCCCCTTTTTTACAGTGAAAGAAAATGAAAGTATTTCTGGACTAAAGGTATTAACTCAATAATATACTAGTCATTGTGCAGCACAAGCAATGGAACTCAAGGACAGCAGACGGTAATATCTGTAATAATTCTAACTGCTGCACATTATATGTATAGTAATTACCATAGGAGTGACTGTGACAGCTGTACACAGACACCAGCACACAAATTCCAACTGCAGTGCTTAAAGGGTATGTCTACACTGCAATTAAAAACCTGTAGCTGGCCCGTGCCAGCTGACTTGAGCTCATGGGGCTTGGGCTAAGGCTGGAGCCTCCCTTCGGGGAGGTCAGCCCCCAGTTCTGCCCCCTCTGCCCACAACCCCCCCCCCCCCCGTGGCCGAAGCCCCAAGCTCCCCTGCCGTCCCCCCAGCCAGAACCAGGAGCTGCCCCTGCCTGAAGGAGCCCAGAGTCCCCTCCCACCCTCGGCCAGAGGAGCCCTGGGATAGCTCGAGCTCTGAGCACCCCAACCCTGTAGCCAGCGGAGCCCCAGGCCAGCTGGAGCCCTGAGCCCCCTCCCCGCAACCAGAGGAGCCTGGGCCAGCTGGAGCCCCCCCAGCCACACCGCGCTTTCCCAGACCCCAAGCTGCCCCATGGGAAAATCTCTTGTTTCTTCTCTTCCGGAAGGAGAACCTGAGGTTTTGATATGCGGCATGCAGGTTCTGAGGCAGCTGAGGAGGCAGTATGTATTACTCAGTTTCCTGAGTTCATCAGTAATCTCCCTGCTACCTGAATAGCAGATACCGCCGCCTTGGCAGCCCCAGAACCTGAGTGGGGCATAATAATAAGCAAAAACTTCCCTCGCTAAACCCACAACCAGCATCTGGCAGCCGCGCCAGGGCAGGCTTAGCTATTATACCCATCGCCCATGGGCTAAGGGGCTGTTTAACTGTGGTGTAGACATTCAGGCTCAGGCTGCAGCTCAAGCTCTGGACCCTCCCATCCCGCAGGGTCCTAGAGCCTGGCCCCCAGACTGAACCCAAAATCTACACTGCAATTAAACAGGCCCTTAACCCAAGCCCCGTGAGTCTATGTCAGCTGGCATGGGCCAGCCATGTGTTTCTGATCACAATGTAGACATACCCTTAGGTACCTACATATGGATTTAGGTGACAAAGTTTAAGCACTTAATTTTGAGCCCAGGTGACTTTTCCTTTGCCACTCAGTAAATAAGTATCAGAATACTTGAGTTCTTTGCTCACAGCACCATGTCTGGCTCAATCCTGCTAGATCAGAAATTATTACTCCCTCCCGGTCCTAAAAAATTGTATAATATTCTTGTTGCAAAATGACTGCTGTGTTCCAACCCCAGCTGAATTTCAGTTGCATTTGGAGCAAAATTAAAAGCGTTCCCTGGTACAGTAGTGTTGCACTGCAAAACTGAATGGAACGACAAATAACTTACTCAACACAATGCAAAGAAACAGGTAGAGAGCCAATCTCACAGCAAACCTCTATTTCCCTTGAGCTAGAAACAGAGAGGAAAAGAATAGAAAATTGCTCACCCAGTAAGTACCAGTTGAAGCGTTATTATACTCTGCACTCCACAGGTGATTCAGGAGAATGCTCAGTCAAAGATAATTCATGTGAATACATGTTCTTAAAGACTTCTAAAAGCTTTGGGGTACACTCCTCTTAAAAAGGAAGAAAATAAATACGCAAAATTGCTTTCCTTTAGAATTCACACAATGTTCTATGCTCAGAGTAAACAAGTGCCAGTTGCCCTCAGAACAAATTATAAACCTATTTCACTCTGAGAAAGTGCACTCCAGCCCTCCCCTTTCTCAACCCATCATGGAAAATACTAGGTTAGAAGATTCCAAATGCCAGAGAAAGCAAATTCCTATCTTCATTGTATAGGACAACCACTTACAAACAGACAAACCAACCAATTAACCCTATAGCTACACCTCTAGCAATATGTTATAACAAAGATATTACTGAATGCAACATATAAACTGGTAGTGAGTGTGTAGGACGATTTTCTGACCAGATGCTCACTATTTGGCTCTTTGAACCCACTTATCAGAAATGACTTCCAATTTTGTACTTACATTTTTGTAAGTACATTGCACAGCATGTAACTTGCAGGGTCAACTTGAATTTAGACTTCTAAGTGCTATAAAATATGCTCTCAAAAATAAGGGGTAAATTGAGGACCTTGTGCAAATCAGCCTTAGCAAATATCTAATCTGGAATATGGCCAGCAAATAAGAGAAGATGTTAACTCAAAAGAGAGAACATCCTAAACTTTTAATATCCTGAACGATTACTGTTCTTTTGTACTGTATATTTTAAGTCACACTCTCCATTATAAAATCATTAAAAGATAAGATTTCTCACAGGATACAATTAATTTCCCAATTAAGAGATTGAATGAAGAGATTATTTGTTAAAATAAACAGAAACTGAATCAATTTTAAGGAAGGCCAACAGCTCTGTCTTCAGATATTTTACTACTATCAGTAAATGTTGATTTTTTTTAAATGCATTTTTCTCTAGAGAGCCATATGGGTCCATTGACTGGAAGGAAATTATCAACCCATATAAAATGCAGCAGTGCGGTGCCATCTGGGTAAGGGTTAACCAACTGCTTTCTTGAGTGCTGAATTTAAACATGGAACGGAGCATCCTTTTTTTTAATATTTAGTAGGTTTGAAATTATCAATACATTACGCCTCACAGACTACAGGGTTGTGGCACCTATATTTAAACTTTAGGTAATATAACCACATGCCTAAACAAGCTAAATGACAGTATAACTACATGATTTCTCTTTCTAAACAGTCAATATCTTCGCAATAAAGTTTACAGATTTCTTGGGTAATACTCAAGATGATGGGAAGCTAACAGTGTATATGACCAGCACTCTACCTGAATGGTGTTCAGGAGAAGTAGAGCAGGAAGTGCACATTTTACAGTGACTTCCCATATCTTTCCTCTAAAAGGATCCTAAAGCACTTTACAAACTATGGATCCAAGCCTGGACTGAATTCTTTATAGGTACAGCAGTCTGCCAGCTTGGAGTTCAATGAAGAATCAAGGCGTATATACACCAGGGGGACAAAACTTAGATGCAGTCCTTTATCTCATCCATTGTGTACTAAAGACTGAGGGCCAAACTCTCTGCTGGTGTAATGCCATTGTCTCTAATGGAGTTATGCCAGCAGAGAATTTGTACATTGATATCCAAAACCTAATGAGACTGTTAGGTGCATATGTATACATCTAAATGTATTCCTCACGTTTGCAAGTCCATTAACTCTAAATTGTTTAGAGATATGAGGCCAGATTCTAGTCTGAGTTATACTTGACTCCACTGACTTCAGTGAAGTTACGCCAGATGTACTTCAATGTAATCGGGAGCATAATTTGACCCACACTTTGCAAACAAACAATAAAGCACTGTTTTGTATGATAAGACACCTACACTTCTTAACACCAGCATTCAAATTGAACTGGGCATAAAAATGGAGAGTTGCACAATAAGTATGCAGAAAGAAAATATTGCATTCACTTTATCAGAGAGGGAGACAGTTTTAACAGATGTTAAGGTGGCAATTTTGCAACAGAAAAGCTTCAAAAACAGACTCCAACGAGAAGCTGCTGAACTTGAATTAATATGCAAACTAGATACCATTAACTTAGGTTTGAACAGAGACTGGGAATGGCTCGGTCATTACACTAATTGAATCTATTTCCCCATGTTGAAGTAGCCTCACACTTTCGTGTCAACTGTCCGAAATGGGCCATCTTGATTATCACTTCAAAAGTTTTTCTCCCCTGCTGTTAATAGCTTCTCTTAATTAATTAGCCTCTTACAGTTGGTATGGCTACTTCCACCTTCTCATGTTCTCTGTATGTATAAATATCTTCTTACTGTATGTTCCATTCTATGCATCCGAAGAAGTGGTCTGTAGCCCACGAAAGTTTATGCTCAAATAAATTTGTTAGTCTCTAAGGTGCCACAAGTACTCCTGTTCATTTTGCTGATACAGACTAACACGGCTGCTACTCTGAAACCTTACAATGCAAACACATCTTTGAAAACGGGCATGGGAAATGGATTGGAAATTGAAATGCAGAAATTCAAAAGGCTATTAGTAAAAGACATTTTAATAGCCAGGCTTCCCACTGAAACATTTTAAATAATTGATGAGGTCAGGTGTGACAGCATATGAATCAGACTTTGGTCAGTGAACAGGGTCCTGGAGTTTTAGAGGCACAAAATAAAGTGTAGCCACCTTCAGATCTTCATAAAACTGCCAAGTAAGTAATGTCGGCAGTGCTTTAGCAAAGACTCCTGATGGAAGCTCCTTTGTTGGACACTCTTCCAGAGAAATTGTTCATCGGAAGCTTTGTGACTAATAAAACTGAGAAAAAAAATTATCTTAAGACTTCAGCCTATATGTGTCTAATATTGACCATCTACCTCTCACATAGTCCAATCCTTGTTTAAAATACTCACATCTGAGGTCTAAACATTTACAATTTCCTTTGCACATAACTGCTGTTACAACAGTATGGAGAATGCTGCATGTACTAAACTTGGGGACTACAATGAATGATGTGATGACAAAGGCTGGAATTTTCAATGGGACGTCTGACCCTACATCATTCAGGTGCTTTTGAAAATCCCACCAGTTATCTATTTGCAAGGCAAAACTGTAAAGATTTTAATGCCAATCGAGCTCAGTCTTAGCAAGTGATTAGTGTTTCATGGGAACCATCAACTCCCTGTGGGTTTTGAACTTTTCCATTTTACAACATTTTACCCCATTTCTGATGTGGCACAAGCCAACATGACTCAATAATGATTACTTTTTCATTTTTGCACCAGGGTCTTATTCAAAGACCTTTATAGTAAATAAAATAACTCTCATTGACTTCTATAGGTTTTGGATTTGGCTATGATTTCAGCACAACCCCGCCAATATAGTGTGTAGGGTACTCTGCACTCTCTTCTTTGGCCATGTGGTTGATAACCATATTGCATTGTGGACTCTCTACATATTGTATCGTGTAGAAATGGTCTGTCAATGGAGTATTGTCTCTGTAGTGTAATGTCATTGTCTTATTCACTGCGTCACCCTAACTACAGTGACATAAGCCTTATACCCATGGAGGTGGAGTTATTATGTCACTGTAGTAGGGCACTGAGGCCTTGTCTACACTACATGGGTAAGTTGATCTAAGTTATGCAATTTGAGTTACATTAGTAGTGTAACTCAACTCTCATTATATTGTGAAGCTCAGCTTGATCCTGGGGACAGCTGCAGCAAGGAGTCAGCTCTGGCATCAAGGCTCCAGTGGGTGGGGTGGGATCTGGGCACAAGAGCACAGGACCTCCAAATGGATGGCCTTTGCTTCCTGGGTTCCAGACAGGATAATGTGAAGGGATCTCTTTAAAGGGATCCTTGTGGAGATTGCCTCCCACTAAATCTCTTTCCATGGGTTTTTCCTTTAGAAGGATAGCCTATGTAAAATTACTCATATGCGTAAGTGTTCACAGATCCTTAGTGAGTGGTCCCAGTCATGAATGAGTTCTCCTCAGGAGAAATGTCAAGGTCAAACCTGTGACCTTGTGAGGTCTGGATCATCCACAGAGTTAACCAAATGAAATTTTCAGTGTGGTCCAGAACATTGATTCACAACTCTGCCTGAGACTTCCTCATCTCTAGTTAGGCTACGGTGATGATTTCTTTGCTTTTCCTAATATCATTAGCTTAATTTGACCTTGGTGTATTTTTCTTTTCTTTTCTTTCCTTTTTTATTTTTTATTTGTGTGAGTGTGGTTATGTTGCAAAGATAAACCATAGAGTTTAAAAAAAAAAGTTCATTCTTTTCTTTCTTGAAACCCTTATTGTAATTGATGCAAGCTGTTAGATGAGACCATTTAAACTAATGGACTGCTGACAGGGCCGGCTCCAGGCACCAGCTTAACAAGCAGGTGCTTGGGGCAGCCTCTCGGGAGAGGGGCAGCACGTCCAGGTATTCGGCGAAGGGTCCCTCACTCCCGCCCGGAGCGAAGGACCTCCCGCCGAATTGCTGCCGCAGATTGCGATCGTGATCGCGGCTTTTTTTTTTTTTTTTTTTGGTTTTTGGCTGCCTGGGGCGGCAAAAACCCTGGAGCCGGCGCTGACTGCTGAGTTAAAAATCAGCTCAGTGTGGGAAGGGCAATCCACTGCTGGAAAATGGCTTCCTGTCAACAAGTCCCTATCAGTCATGGAAGGAACTGTTGTGTTAGTATAATTGACATTGCAAGTGCATCAGCAAACAATCAATCAGGGATATCTCTCTGAAGCATACATCTTCATTGAGGCCACCTCACACTCGGGAAAATCATTGAGCCATAAATTTCAGTTGTTTGTACCATGAACTGGATTGATCTTTGCACATATAATTATTCATTTTAGCATGCCTAGAATTATTTTGTGATAGCATCCTTACTGAAATATTCTCTGTTCTTTCAGACAGTTGCACTATAAATACTTTGGCAATCTGCTAAAGGATAAATATGCACTGCAAAAATATTAATGTATATGCATAAAATCATAGCAGCAGCAGCATATTTTCCACATTAGTGGGTAACATTCTCTGTAGCATCACTTTTTAACAGCTGAATGATTCAGAAAAGACAAAATAATAGTAATAAAATAAGCAATCATTTCAGTTAGCCATATAGATTTTCTGCTTTAAACCTTGACAACAACTTACTTTTAAATAATAAATAACTGGTAATAGAAATGAAGTACTTTACAATAGAGACTTTGTGATCCACTCTTCCACCTTTAATATATTAAATAATCTTTATTTAGAGAAAACGAAGGAATATCCCTTGGGAAAGATAGCTCTCTCAGAAAATCTGCAAAAGTGTTTACCACAGCCCATTCCAAACCAGCTGACACTGTCTTTTCTTTCCCAAACAATTGGGAGTAGTATTGTACCTTGATTTAGGGCCTGTTCCCATCCTCATCAAAGTTGATGGGGATCTCTCTATCTATGGGTTTTACACTGTTAGCCTTCACCAAAATATCTGAGCACCTTTAAAATCAATAGCACTAGTGAAGTCCCTAGTGGACTTTATGGAGTCCCTGGAACTTTTGACTTTTTGGGGTAAAAACTCTACTTGGGATTCATAGATTCACAGATTCCAAGGCCAAAAGGGACCATTGTGGTCATCTAATCTGACTTCCTGTATTACACAGGCCATAGAACTTTCCCAAAATAATCCCTAGAGTATATCCTTTTGAAAAACATCTAGGGTAAGGGTTTTGCTTTTGATATGCCTAGATTTTATTAATTTACTATTGGGGTGGGGTGTGATTTGGGGCCTGGTCTTCAATGGGAGCCGAAGCAGACTTTTAATTTGTTTTTCATTTTTAAATTAAAAGTTTCTCCAACTCTTTCACAATCCTGATTCCCACAGGCCCTGCCTTTCTATTTATGAAGGAGAGATGAATCACTCCTCCTGTGCAGTTTATAAGTGCCTCAAAAACTTGGATATGAATTTAAAGAATAAATTATACAAAGTATATCCAATATTAGATACTTTTTCTGACTCCAAGAAAATTTTATTTCTTAGAGGAAAAAAACATATTATATATAACAATTACAGTACCAGGCTAACTCACTTCTGTCCCCTCCTGGTTTCTTTGAGTCCACCCCATTTTAGGCCTCAAGCTGTCACCTGTCTCAGGGTGGAATGACACAATTCTCCTACACTCAGATTGGGCCTTAAGATTCGTCCCCTGTGATCAACTGTGAGTACCTCAGTAGGTCTGCCTTATGCTCAGTACCTGCAATTTTCTTCCCTTTGGGACCAGTGACAGTGGTATCCAGTAACCAAACAGCCTTCTGCAAGCAAAGTATTATTTATTTAGAACCAAAGCATTTATGAGAAAAACATATTAAAAATAATAAATCAATCTATTTTCACGCTTGTCTTCCCCTAAGGTTTATCACTTCCTAGATCTGGTGGAAGGCCCAACTTCTTTACGCTCCCTGCACAGAGTCTCTCCCCATGTCCACCCGTCTCCCTAGAGAGCTCCTGACTACATCATCTCATTTGAGAAGACCTTTTTAACAGTTGAGTGTTCTTTTGATCTCTTCGTTCCCAGCATTGGCAGATCAGGTGTTCTGCTTCAGCCAGGGGCCTGAAAATATGCTATTATCCTGTAACTGCTTCTGCTCTCCCAGCCCCCAGGGTTTGCTGGGGGGTTGCTTATCTATAGTTATTTTGTTACTTCCCTGCTTGTTTTTCCCTCAGTCCCCTATTAAGCTAAAACAATACATTCATACAGGAAAGTCTTATAACCCAATATACTATAACTTTACCTCACTGACCAGGTCACATATGGTATTCCTAAATTATTACATCTCAGTATTCTTAGATTATTACATAGCATCACCATGTCTGTCACACCAGAAACAATTCATAGATTACTGTAGCGGTTTTGACATTCAGTGACTTTTTTTTTTTTAAGAACTAGTATTTAGGAAGTTTCAACAGGTTTACAACTCAGCCCCCTATAAGCATCAGAAATAAAATGTCAATCATTACAACACTGAGCCTATATTTTTGTTTAGAGAAACATTATGCAGTAATATAATCATCGAATCTTTCTATTTCGCAATGTGGTACCATTGTACAGAGTGAGCCCTTTTTCACCATCAAAACATTCAGCAGGGATGCTGTGTTTCTGCAGATAAATGTACTTGGTCTGAGTCTTGACCAAATGGTAACAAAAGTGCTGTCTGGCTAGTTTTATAATTATTTTTTTCTGTTTATAATGGTAAAAATTCACAGTCACATCTCTAGAGCTGTTATGAGACTCAGATGAAGGGAACAATGTCCTATGCACTTTTACTTCTTCCAGAGAGCTTGGATTTAACAACAATATATTTATCAGATGTATCAGATGAGGTTTTTGCCTTCGAAACTTTCAAGCAACCCCTTAATTTTAATGTTGTTACTCATCTCTCTATTTTCTNCTCTGCTTTCTTGGAGGGGGTGGGGGGTTAGGGTTTTGATGGAGGCAGATTACTTTGTTGTCCCCTCAGAGCTCTGGTTTCAGGTAGCCATCTTAGTTTAGCATCCCCTGGATTCCCCTTAATGACCCTCTTAGTGATAATGGCCACTGGCCATTATCTTTGAAAATTTATGGCGATCGGGGAAGGTCCTGGATGATTGGAAAAAGGCAAATATAGTGCTCATATTTTAAAAAGGGAAGAAAGAGAATCCGGGAATCTACAGACTGGTCAGCCTCACTTCAGTCCCCGGCAAAATCATGGAGCAGGTCCTCAAGGAATCCATTTTGAAGCACTTGGAGGAGAGGAAGGTGATCAGGAACAGTCAACATGGATTCACCAAGGGCAACTCATGCCTGACCAACCTGATTGCCATCTATGATGAGATAACTGGCTCTGTGGATATGGGGAAAGTGGTGAATGTGATATAACTTGATTTTAGCAAAGCTTTTGATAAGGTCTCCCACAGTATTCTTGCCAGCAAGTTAAAGAAGTATTGATTGGATGAATAGACTATAAGGTGGATAAAAAGTGGGCTAGATTGTCAGGCTCAACAGGTAATGATCAATGACTCGATGTCTAGTTGGCAGCCGGCATCAAGCCGAGTGCCCCAGGGGTCGGTCCTGAGGCCGGTTTTGTTCAATATCTTTATTAATTATCTGGATTATGGGATGAATTGCACCCTCAGCAAGTTCGCAGATGACACTAAGCTGGGGGGAGAGGTAGATACACTGGAGGGTAGGGATAGGGTCCAGAGTGACCTAGACAAATTGGAGGATTGGGCCAAAAGAAATATGATGAGATTCAACAAGGACAAGTGCAGTATTCTGCACTTAGGAAGGAAGAATCCCATGCACTGCTACAGGCTAGGGACCGACTGGCTAGGCAGCAGTTCTGCAGAAAAGGACCTGGGGATTACAGTGGATGAGAAGCTGGATATGAGTCAGTAGTGTGCCCTTGTTGCCAAGAAGGCCAATGGCATATTGGGCTGTATTAGTAGGAGCATTGCCAGCAGATTGAGGGAAGTGATTATTCCCCTCTATTTGGCACTGGTGAGAGAGTCCACCGTAGGGCAATGAAAATTATTAGGGGGCTGGAGCACATGACTTACGAGGAGAGGCTGAGGGAACTGGGATTATTTAGTCTGCAGAAGAGACGAGTGATGGGGAATTTGATAGCAGCCTTCAACTACCTGAAGGGGGGTTCCAAAGAGGATGGAGCCAGGCTGTTCTCAGTGGTGGCAGATGACAGAATAAGAAGCAATGGTCTCAAGTTGCAGTGCGGGAGGTCTAGGTTGAATATTAGGAAACACTATTTCACTAGGAGGGTGGTGAAGCACTGGAATGGGTTACTTAGGGAGGTGGTGGAATCTCCATCCTTAGAGGTTTTTAAGGCCCCGCTTGACAAAGCCCTGGCTGAGATGATTTAGTTGGTGTTGGTCCTGCTTTGAGCAGGGGGTTGGACTAGATGACCTCCTGAGGTCTCTTCCAACCCTAATAGTCTATGATTCCAGCTATCCCACAGCCCAGTTGTATAACCCTTACTCATACTAAGTAACACTTACTTGTGTAGATAATCCCATTGCAGGTACTAGGACTACTTGCATGAGTGAGTACTATTCAGCAAGAATGAAAGTTGCAGAATTGGAGCCTAAATCTGAAAGCAGCAATGCATCGAAAGCGTTACAGTGGAGGAGGTAAAGGCCTTCTCCATAATGTAAATTAAAGGCAACTTTAGTGATCATTTAGGGAAATAATGTAATTAAAACATTATACATTCTGATTAAAGTAATGTACTGAGTCTAAGAGTCTATGTTTTTGGCATACTCCAAGCAGAACAGATGCAAGCAAATTACATTTCCTAATTGTTATTTTATATCCTGTCATCAAGAAAGGGAGTCTAAATGCAGTTCTGAATTAGGGCCACTAATGAATATGAGAGTGCCCTCATCATTCATAGATGCTACATATCAATTTTCAAAAGCCACTTCCTGTAATATATTAGCTGTGCAGAGAAAACTGCCTTCCATACTTCCATGTATTCCATCATGAAACACTTGCTTTGGGCTACTGCTCTGGTCTTGACCGTAGCAAACTTAAATTTCCCCAAACTTTTTCTAGAATTCTGGACACAAGGTTAGGATCAAATCTTCCTTTTATAACTCACTTCAGTATAATTGTAATGTTCCCTGTGTGTCAACAGATATGATCACCATGATTAGGAACTGAAGTACATGTGGCATAGGGAATAAAACTTGCAAATCTTCACTGCTAATCAAAATGAAATAAATGGAAGTACCAAGTCTAAGCACTGTAGAAATTGACTGGTAAGGACAAGGACTCAAAATAATTGTTCCATTATTTAGAAGAGCTCTTCGGGAGGTAGATTCTTCATGCACAGCATTTTGACTAACAGGCTGTATTTTATGTAAGGCAGTGCTAAAAATAAAAATACGTCCAAACAACTATGAGATAAAAGTAAAAGCTACTATAAACAAGAACTGCAGATAACAAAACTGATCAGCAAGATGGTAACATAGCAGGATAGAAGTTTGGGAACAAAAGAGAGTGTTAATTTAGTTGTCTTAAAAGAATATATTTCCAGAAAGACCTCAGATAAAAGAAAGAGATGCCCAAAAGGAATAAAAGTAAAATATAAATTACTGATGAAATAAAAAGATTGTGAGAGGATAATAATGTGAATAATATCTCACTATGTAATAGTTTATAGATAATAGAAGGTGACAACATAAGTGGAAGCATACACTGAAAAGAGAAAAATATTATAGGAGAACTATCCAGGACCTCAGAAAATCAACATGACTTAGTATATTTCATAGTAGTGGCCTTAATGTGCAGAGAATAAGGGTATGTGCGGGGGAATCAGGGAGGGCAATTTGGGTGCCCAGTACCCAGTTTAAATACTTAATTTTGGATGCTTTGGAAAACAAAGGCAAAGACGTGGGAGGGTTGTGCTGAAGTTTTGGAGATCCTGGCTTTGCTCTGGGTGAGCAAGCTTCCTGGGTCCTCTGTACCTAGCTATGTGCTCAGCCACCAGCATGACAGAAAACATCTGACACACTAGACTATAGTGCCTAGTTATTTGCTGTCCACGTTTGTTGCTCCCCTCTCGTGCTCTGAGTCCCGAATATTCATTCGGGAGTCAAGCAGAGTCTATGTTGTGGCCACTGAGTAATAGGGAAACACTCACACTGACTCAGGAAACATTACAGGATATCAGAAATGCAAACTGTGCTCAGATGGGTAGAGGTAATCCTCACATCTCTCATATTATGGTAGCTCTGGCTAGATGACCAGCAGATTTTTCAGTACATCAGGTGCTCCTTCTCCTGCCCTTGCTGAAATGAACACCCTGCTTAAATACCTCCATGATGTGGGCGGGCACCATCCCTTTTGGACAGTGCTCAAGTGAAAAAGGTGGTTGGCAGCTGGTTGTCCATAGTATAAAATTGATATGTTATGGGCAAGGGAAGTGTTGAGTAGAATTCTCTGCAGGTAGAATACCTAGTTACGGTGTGTCTGTGTGACTTCATTAGAACAAGATTACTTAAAGAAAATCACATTCTAATATTAATAAACAGATCTGAAAAAACTTGCAAAACCTTGTTAATGGGTGTTTCACATAGTAAGATACGCGTACATCAAAATGGTCGCTCGAGTGAAAGCAAACAAGAACTAGAATTGATGGTACCATTTCTCCCATTTCGCTCCACTTCCAGCTGAATACAGAACATAAAAAGGAAACATAGCCATGTCAGTCTCCAACTCTGTCCCTTCGTTAACTGATTACATTAATTTGTTCATGCTCCTGAGCATCAATATTAAAACAGATTGTTTAGGATCCTTGTAAAGCCAATGTGGAGCATTTAATAAAGCTGAAAACAGATAGACTTGACAAGGAATACAGAGCAGTATCTATTTCCCTAGCACTGGGCACTTTAACAATTAAAACCAACATACCATAGAAGTCTTTCCCTGATACAATCATTTTAAATTAATAAATTGTAAGCCTGCTGAGATGATTAATCAAAGGTCTGCATAAACAGATATACCCTGATCTGTGCCCCATTGGTTCATAGTTTACCAGGTAAATCAGGATATTATAGAAACCCTACAAATTGTACTCTGGACCATATGATGATGATATTAATCTTAATCTAGATAAATAACTCATGAATAAAATCCTGTCTCCAAAGGCATAGTCAAGACATTGCTGTGGACATCAGTAAATAATTTCATTCATTTTCCCTTAATTCCCTGTTAAGCATGAATCTCAAACCCAAAAGCTTGTTTGGGGGATACCCTATAATAATCTGTAGTGGAAGCTCCTCAGCATCAAAATTAAAAATATTTGTTAAGGATCTTTGTAAAACCAATGTGGAACATTTAACAAAGCAGATAGACTTGACAAGGAACACAGAACAGCATTCAATTATAGTTATTACCGATCCGCTATTTTTTAATCTTCATTATTTCCTTCATTATCAGCTATACATTTCTGAAGTAAAACTATCAAAGTTTCAGATGTATCATCTGGAAAGATCTCCAGGTTTCCAGAGAATTACAGGAACTAAGTACTTCCTTCACTAGCTAAGATTATTCAGTTTGTCACCAAGGCCCAGATTCTCTAAGGTAGGTGCCTACCTCACCTTGAAAACAACGAGAGATAGATGCCTTTGAGGATCTGGGCTCAAGCTCCTGACAGCACTATTTTGTACTTTGAGTAAAGAATGGATAGAGAACAATGTAGGATACAAAATAGCATTGTTTACCAAAGCTGAACTTCTCTTGGGCATGTAGGACTTGATCTGCTCAAACGTTTGGGCACTCAGCGCTGCTGCTAATTTCGGCCCTGATTCAGTAAAGCACTTAAGCAAAGTATTTGAATTTCAGGCATGTGGGAATTCATGTAAAATGGAAAACAGTGGAACAGCACTTGTTCTCAGTGGAGGTCAGGGGCAAGGTTTCAAACAGGGAGAAGGGGAATGAGTTTGGGGTGAGGATGCTCCCGCAGAGCTCTGCATTTTGTCTGACAGGAGGAAAAGGATTTCTTTCTTTCTTCAGCTGTTCTAATGGTGCCTTTAGAGGCATGAGAGCTCTAAAAAAGATTCTGGGAGAGGAGCATTTTGGCTTCCATGGGCTTTTTTGTCTCAGGAAAGCAGCTCTTTGTAAGCCCTGGAGAGAAAAGCATGTCCTGGTTTTGATGAGGGCTTTATTTCATCTGTCTCTTTCCTCTGTACTGACCAGCTACTGAAGGAACAAAACCCAGTGACTACTTTCCATAGAGAAAGTACAAATGTCCTTATGACTAAAAAGAAAGCCAATTGGAAAAGCTGAAATTTAAAGGAGATGACTTGTAATAAAAGGGGATATTTTTATGCAAGGATTCTGTTTACATAATGCCAAAGGGGATATTACCTACTCTCTATGCTCTTGTATGGAGGAGCTGACATATTCAGTCTCCTTAAGCAGCAGATGGAATAGTATGAGCAAGTTTTCGGATGAGGCCATAGTGCATTAGGTGGGCTGTGTACTGATTCACATGTCTGAGATGCATCTGAGTGCTGATTAGTCTGGAGGCTGGTTCTGTAAAGAGAACCCTTTGAAAGAGAGAAATTCTTTTGGGGACTGCATGGGAAGGACTTAGTTTAAAAGCTCAAGTCACATGAATGTCATAAGAACATAAGAACGGCCATACTGGGTTAGGCCAATGGTCCATTTATCCTGGTATCCTGTCTTCCGACAGTGGCCAATGGCAGGTGCTTCAGAGGGAAGGAACAGAACAGACAATCACAGAGTGATCCATCCCCTGGCATCCACTCCCAGCTTCTAGCATTTGACAGGTAGGAACTAAAGGCTTTATCCTAAACCACTGATATCAATGGGAGATTGTCATGTATGTGGAGGCCCTATGTCTCTGAATCAGCTCCATGGTCTCCTAACATCCCCTTCTCTCCAGGCCCCTGGCTCTCAGGAGCCGTACTTCCATTGATTCCTTTTCCTGTAGGAATCTCCAGGCACCCCTGAAGCCTCACCACTCTTTTAAGGAGTTTCAGCTGCATAGAAGAAGCTCAGCAGGAAATTCATACAGCCCCTTAGCTGTTGTAGCTTTCCAGGACTGTTCTCTGGGGAGTTGGTAGGTCATGCAACATACATCCACTCAGATGTATGCATATTGGTGCCTGCCAAGTGTTCCCCATGGCAGTGAAGAAAAATATGTGTCGGTAGCTCCTCTGTCTTCCCCCTTTCCATGCAGAAAGGGGTAGATTCACATATGGATTAGATGTATAATATTGATTTAATGAAATAATTGTTCTGCTGTGAGGAGAGAGGGGTGCAAGGACACTGGAACTAAAGCAGATCATATGTGAAGAAGGATGTAAGTGTTGATTTTTAGGGGGAGGAGAAGTTAATGAGTTTCTCTTAAATCAGAGAAAAACAAAGTTAACTATCCAGACATCACATTAGGCACTTGATTGTATGTTTACATCCCTTTCCCATACTCTTAATCTGTATGTTAGTCTTTTTATTCCCCGATCCTACAAAGTGATCTGTGGGTCAGACCTCTGCACCCGTTCACTGTCTCACTGGTGTCACGTACAAGCATGGGGATCTGCACATGCAAATCCAATTGCATATTCACGGCTTTAGACAGTAGGTTCTTTGAGGCAGAAACTGTCTTCCTCTGTGTTTGGAAAGCATCTAGCACTTTGGGAGCACTTCACTATCTAAATAATAATATGTGGTAAATGGGTGACATGTGTTTGCATAGTTAATCACTCTGTCATTAGTGAATACAGTGAGGCTAGACTAGAAAAAAGGTGCTAATTATTAACAGTGAGGGTAATTAGTTGTTGAAACAGCTTGCCTAGGTATTTGGTAGATTCTCCAACACTTGCAATGTTTAAGTCAGTGGTTCCCAAATTGTGGGTTGCAACCCCAAATGGGGTCAAGACATCAGCTGATGAGGTCACAGAGATCTCTATTGTGTGGAGGATGTCATTTTACTTTGCATAGCGTGACCTCGCATGTATGGTGGATGTGAGGTCATGATGCATGGAGAATGCCATTTAGCTCTACAAAATGGTATCTCTACATGGCGTGACCTCACAGACGCCATATGTATCAGGTCACAGTGTGTGGATGACACCATTTTGTAGAGCAAAATGGTTTCCTCCATGTGGGGTGACCTCGCATGTATGGTGCCCTATGAAGTCATGGTATGGAGGACGCCATTTTGCTCTTCAAAATGGCATCTTCCATTCTGTCAGGGGTCCCAGCAGGAAAGACTTCATTAAAATGGGGTCATGATAGCAAAAATTTGGGGAGCCACTGATATAAGTTAAGACAGGATAGCTTTCTAAAAGATATGCTATAGCACAAACAGAAGTTTGATGCAGAAACTGAGTGACACTCTATGCCCTGTGTTATGCAGAAGGTCAGTCTAGATCAGTGTTTACCAAACTTGGGACGCCGCTTGTATAGGGAAAGCCTCTGGCGGGCCGGGCCGTTTTGTTTACCTGCTGCGTCTGCAGGTCCAGCCGATCGCGGCTCCCACTGGCCGCGGTTCACTGCTCCAGGCCAATGGGAGCTGCTGGAAGCAGTGCGGGCCAAGGGACGTAGCGGCCGCCACTTCCAGCAGCTCCCATTGGCCTGGAGCAGCGAACCGCGGCCAGTGGGAGCTGCGATCGGCCGGACCTGCGGATGCGGCAGGTAAACAAAACGACCCGGCCCGCCAGGGGCTTTCCCTACACAAGCGGCGTCCCAAGTTTGGGAAACACTGGTCTAGATGATCATAGTGGTCCCATCTGATCTTAAAATACATGAATTAATGTTTAACAGTGGAATGAAAATGTAGCAGCTCTGTGTTAATGATGAGATCTGTAAATAAGAGCAAGTATTTCAGTATATTTCTAGCATAATTTCCTTGTGATGGAAATCCCACAGCCAATGCAATTCACAAACCACTGTTTCAGAACGTTTGTTTACTGCTGTTTGCTACAAACTGAGTAAGGCTTTGTTAACTTCAAAACATTACTACATGAGTTATGAGAAGTGTATTCTAAATAGAAAAGAAACAGTTGAGTTAGGCTTGCTTCATTTAAAGTTAATAATTTTAGAAGGTTTCATCCTATGAGGCATCATTTTTGATTGCACAAGATTTGATGCTGAGTTAGTAAAAAACAAAACAACATTTTCTATGGCTTAGCAAGTTGTCTCAAAACTATTTAAAAGCAGAATGTGATTTTCCTTTAAGTGATCTAGCATGAATGTACCCAGCAGACCATTAGAGTATTTTTATATTTAAAGTTGAATAATGACCACACTATTTCACAAGGCCCTTTAGGCTGAGAGTTTCAAGAGTGACTAATGATTTTTGATGCCTTAATTTTGGAGTGCCCAGTTTGAGACAAATTAAAGGGGTTGGGTTTCCCAAGGGTGGATGTTCAGCACTTTCTGAAACTCAATCTCCTTGAAGGTGTCTTAATTGGGGTGCTCAATAGCTGATGATCAAAAATTACTAGTCACTCTTGAAAATCTTACCCTCAAGTCTTTACTTCAAGTGTATCTCCTGGGAAACTTTACAATAAACATAAAAAATAGCAAGCCTGCCTTTGAAGAAGTAGGAAATGTTTATGTTAACAATATCTCACATGTCAAATTACTAGTGGTCAATGAAACATTGACCTGGAACCTTGGCATATCTGTCACATGTCCAGCATGATATGTACCTAATACTGATAATCTAGCACCAATGCAATATAAGTGTGTGGTGTTTTGTAAAGTTTTGGCTATTTACAATAGATGTCAAACAAAATAAATTCTAAAATACTTCGAAAAGTTTTGAGCTGAATTCATCCCTAGTGTAATTTCACTGATTTTTGCCTTTAAAGAACTCAATCCTGGAGTTGGTGGCATGTGGGCAGACTCCTGAATTTATGTGGAGACCCACTGACTTCAGATTGCAGAATCAGGACCATAGTTCGCCATTTCTTTTCCAGTTCTATTTTATTTATTTTCTCCAAGTCTTTTTTCAAATCATCAGTAATTATTTATACTGTGTTAGCATCCAAAATGTGTTAGCAGTCATACAAACATACACTAAAACCAAGTGTTTACAATCCGAAAAGGAAAACTAAAAAATCAGAAGGAAGGGAAAAGAGATACAGAGTATACTTAGTCGGGGTGATAATTGTCAAGTATCTTACTATCTATAATAAGTTTTCTATTTTTGTTTTTTAATCTCTGTAACATGGATTGCCAAAAGCAAGTCTGCACTGTGAAGAGTTGGGGAATGCATAGCAGTGATAGCATTGTCTAGGCACCGTAAACATACAGGCCTTACAATATTCTGTAGATAGAAATGCCAATGTACCTTAGTTCTGGCCTGCACAGCCTGTTGTTCTCATATAGTGTTTTCCCTAAGCAGAGACAGAAATCTAGAGCTGGTTAGCTACCATGAAACAGTATTCATTAACTTTAGCTTGAATTCTCATATGGTTAGACCATGTGCATGTCCTTTAGTCTACTCTTCTGCAAACAGTCCCGTGAACAGTTTTTGTTCACATAAATGCAATGTTGGCAAATGCAAAGAAATGCCCATAAGAAAGAAGAATCTGCACTGCTCATTCATACGACTTGGGGTCTACATTAACTAATCATTCAGGAAAAAGACATGCCATTGTAGGCAGTTACATGAAAAACACCGGTCAATGTACAATGGCAGCCAAAAAAGCAAACAAAACGTGGGAATGCATAATAACTGGAGGAAGATAACACTGAAAGTATGATAATACCATCCTATAAATGGATAGAATAACCTCACTGGGAGTACTATATTGAATTCTGCTTTTTCTATCTCAAAAAAAGATAGAGAAGGTGACCAGAAATGTGTAATAAACATAATCTGAGACATGGAAAAATTATGAAAAGGGGTGGAAAGCCTGGAAACATTTCATTTAGAGAGAAAACAAGGCTGATGGAACAGAAGTGTACAGAAGGTGAATTATGCACTTTTATTTACTTTCTCAAAATACAGGAACAAGGAGGCATTTAGTAAAAAAGGTAAAAGTAACACATTCAAAAGAGATAAAAGTCAAGGGACTCCATCCAGACACACAGCATTTTTGAAAACTAAGTCACTTATTTAAATGGCTAAATGTAGCCTCGAGAATCAAACTTTAGGCACCTGTTTTTGAACATTTTGTTTTTCAACTTCATAAGTAAGGAGGAAATCCAGTTCAATTAGATAGGATTAAAAAAAATGTGATTTAACGCTGCTTTAGCAATAAAACCAACCACTAATTGGCATGTTTCAGAAAATTCCCCTATGGACTGGTCATTCTATATCATCCATATAGGATTTATTGCATCTTCCTCTGATAACACCCACTATTGGAAATAGGATACCTGATTAGCTGGACCACTGGTCCAGTATGAAATAGTAATTTCTTTGTTCCTGTGTTCCTTCCTGAATGTTAGAGGAATGACTGGTCTTTGCGGAAGTATCCATGTTCACCTGCAAAAAAGGAATACTTTCTTTTCATGACAGAAGTGCTAAAATTTCTTGATAAATTTTCCGTCTTCCAGTCAGGAAACAGAAACAATGCCATATGACTTAGGTGACCAGTTGCACAGCACAGATAACAAAGAAATAGTAGTCAAAGAAATAGTTAGAAGCAATAGTCTAAATTAATATGATCAGCCCACAGTCTGAAATACACAGTCATTGAAAACACATTTTGAAAAAGTGTCTTCCTGTCTAATTTGTCAGATTACAGAGGACTGTATTTGTCAGATTGTTTGGTTTTAATAGTACACCCAGGTCAATGAACAATACTGTAAATGTACTGTAACTGGTAGGTCATCTTAAGGGAATTAAAAATCAGGACTTTATTGACCTGATCTAAAGCCCATTTAAGTCAATTGAAGTCTTTCCATTGCCTTCAATAGGCTTTAGATCAGCCCCTAATTATATAACCTGATTGGTAGTATAATCCTAATTCTGTATTCCACAACACATGATATGAAGCAATATAAGAATAAAAACAAATACTTAGGCCTGGTCTACACTATGATTTTAGGTCGAATTTAGCAGCATTAAATCGAATTAACCCTGCACCCATCCACACAACGAAGCCATTTACTTCGATATAAAGGGCTCTTAAAATCGATTTCTGTACTTCTCTCCGACGAGAGGAGTAGCGCTGAAATCGACATTGCCAGTTCGAATTAGGGTTAGTGTGGATTAAATTCGATAGTATTGGCCTCCGGGAGCTATCCCACAGTGCACCATTGTGACTGCTGTGGACAGCAATCTAAACTCAGATGCACTGGCCAGGTAGACAGGAAAAGCCCCGCGAACTTTTGAATTTCATTTCATGTTTGCCCAGCGTGGAGAGCACAGGTGACCACACAGAGCTCATCAGCACAGGTAACCATGCAGTCCGAGAATCGAAAAAGAGCACCAGCATGGACCGTACGGGAGGTACTGGGTCTGATCACTATCTGGGGAGAGGATTCCGTGCTAGCAGAACTACGGTCCAAAAGACGAAATGCCAAAACATTTGAAAAAATCTCCAAAGGCATGATGGAGAGAGGCCACAATAGGGACTCATATCAGTGCCGTGTGAAAGTTAAGGAGCTCAGACAAGCCTACCAGAAAACCAAAGAAGCAAACGGACGGTCCGGGGCAGAGCCGCAGACATGCCGCTTCTACGCTGAGCAGCATGCAATTCTAGGGGGGGCCGCCACCACTACCCCACCCCTGACCGTGGATTCCGAGGAGGGGTTACTCTCAGCCATGCCTGAGGATTCTGCGGACAGGGAAGAGGAGGAGGAGGAGGAGTACGAGCTTGCGGAGAGCACACAGCACTCCGTTCTCCCCAACAGCCAGGATCTTTTTCTCACCCTGACTGAAGTACCCTCCGAACCCTCCCAAGGCGGTATCGCAGACCCCCTGGAAGGGACCTCTGGTGAGTGTACCTTTGTAAATATCAAACATGGTTTAAAAGCAAGCATTTTTTAATGATTAACCCTAAGGACTTGGGATGCATTCGCGGCCAGTACAGCTACTGGAAAAGTCTGTTAACGTGTCTGGGGATGGAGCAGAAATCCTCCAGGGACATCTCCATGAAACTCTCCTGGAGGTACTCCAAAAGTCTTTGCAGAAGGTTTCTGGGCAGTGCAGCCTTATTCCATCCTCCATGGTAGGACACTTGACCACGCCATGCTAGCAGCAAGTAATCTGGTATCATTGCATGACAAAGCCTGGCAGCGTATGGTCCCGGTGTTTGCTATCATTCAAGCAACATCCGTTGTTTATCTTGCTGTGTTATCCACAGGAGAGTGGTAACCTGGTTGAAATATGGGAATTTAATTAAGGGGNGGGGGGGGGGGGGGGGGGGGGGGGGGGGGGGGTGGAAACAATGGCGCTGAGCTTTTTGCGTTTGGCTAGCAGGGATCTTCCCTGATACCAGCCACGCAGTGGGGGGAGGGGTAAAGCAATCATCCCACAGAATTGGATGGGTGGTGGTGGGGGTTTATTTTGTTTTCTGCTGCTGCACGGTAACAGGAAAACCACAGCACTTAATGTGCTTTGTTTGCTATGGGAAAGGAGGGCGCTGCTTTAATGCAGAGGCCGAAAGACAATGGCTTACCATGGGTGCATACAAGCCGAATTCTGTTGTCCGGCCCTGCGTCTGTGATCTCTAACACCAAAGCCGCAGGCACTCAATATAAGATGCAAAATGCGACCTTGTACCGAAATCACATGTGCTATGTAATGTGAATAGTGTTGTTTACCGTGAAAGAGTATAAGCATTGTTCTATAAAATGTATCTTTTAAATACTTCTCTCCCTTTTTTCCCCTCCTCCCGCAGCTGCAAATTTTTCAAGCCTCCCTCCTCCATCCCGAAGGCTATCTCAGATAAGGCGGTGAAAAAAACGCACGCAAGACGAGATGTTCTCGGAAATCATGCAATCGACCCGCGATGAAAGAGCTCATCTGAATGAGTGGAAGGACACGGTATCAAAGTTCCGGAAAGATGCCAGTGACCGTGAGGACAAGAGGGACCAATGTGAGGACATGAGGGACCAACGTGAGGAGAGAAGGGACCAATGTGAGGAGAGGAGGGACGCTCGAGATGAGAGGTGGCGGGATGCAACGCTGGGGCTGCTGCGTGAGCAAACGGACATGCTCTGGCGTCTGGTGGAGCTTCAGGAACGGCAGCAGCAGGATCACAGGGTGCCGCTGTAGCCCCTGTATAACCGCCCTCCCCAAGTTACATAGCCTCCTCACCCAGACGTGTAAGAACATGGGTGGGGAGGCTCCGTGCACCCTGCCACTCCACCCCAGTGGACAGCCCAAGCAAAAGGCTGTCATTATTTTGAACTTTTTTAGTGACCTTTTCCTTCCCTCCTATCCTCCTCCCAAACCCCACCTGGGCTACCTTGTCAGTTCTCTCCCTATGTTTATAATAAATTAATAAAGAATACATGATTTCTAAACGATACTGACTTTATTTCTTTGAAAACAAGCTGTGATCGAAGGGGGGAGGGTGGGTTGCTTACAGGGAATGAGTCAATCAAGGGGGCGGGTTTTCATCAAGGAGAAACAAACACAACTTTCACACCGTAGCCTGGCCAGCCATGAAACTTGTTTTCAAAGCTTCTCTGATGCGCACCACTTCCTGGTGAGCTCTTCTAATCGCCCTGGTGTCTGGCTGCGTGCAATCAGCGGCCAGGCGGTTTGCCTCAGCCTCCCACCCCGCCATGAATGTCTCCCCCTTACTCTCACAGATATTGTGGAGCACACAGCAAGCAGCAATAACAATAGGAATGTTGGTTTGGCTGAGGTCTGAGCAAGTCAGTAACATGCACCAGCGACCCTTTAAACGTCCAAAGGCACATTCTACCACCATTCTGCACTTGCTCAGCCTGTAGTTGAACAGCTCCTGACTACTGTCCAGGCTGCCTGTGTATGGCTTCATGAGCCATGGCATTAAGGGGTAGGCTGGGTCCCCAAGGATAACTATAGGCATCTCAACATCCCCAACGGTTATTTTCCAGTCTGGGAAGTAAATCCCTTGCTGCAGCCGTTTAAACAGACTAGTGTTCCTGAAGACGCGAGCGTCATGAACCCTTCCCGGCCATCCCACGTTGATGTTGGTGAAACGTCCCTTGTGATCCACCAGTGCTTGCAGCACCATTGAAAAGTACCCCTTGCGGTTTATGTACTGGCTGCCCTGGTGCTCCGGTGCCAAGATAGGGATATGGGTTCCATCTATCGCCCCACCACAGTTAGGGAATCCCATTGCAGCAAAGCCATCCACTATGACCTGCACATTTCCCAGAGTCACTACCTTTGGTAGCAGCAGCTCAGCGATTGCTTTGGCTACTTGCATCACAGCAGCCCCCACAGTAGATTTTCCCACTCCAAATTGATTACCGACTGACCGGTAGCTGTCTGGCGTTGCAAGCTTCCACAGGGCTATCGCCACTCGCTTCTCAACTGTGAGGGCTGCTCTCATCTTGGTGTTCTGGCGCTTCAGGGCAGGGGAAAGCAAGTCACAAAGTTCCATGAAAGTGCCCATACGCATGCGAAAGTTTCGCAGCCACTGGGAATCGTCCCACACCTGCAACACTATGCGGTCCCACCAGTCTGTGCGTGTTTCCCGGGCCCAGAATCAGCGTTCCACGGCTAGAAGCTGCCCCATTAACAACATGATCTCCAAAGCACCGGGGCCCGCAGCGCGAGAGAATTCTGTGTCCATGTCTATGTCCTCATCACTCTCGTCGCTGCGCTGCCGTAGCCGCCTCCTCCTTACCTGGTTTTTCAGGTCCTGGTTCATCATAAACTGCACGATAATGCGCGAGGTGTATACAATGTTCATGACTGCTGTCTTGAGCTGAGCGGGCTCCATGCTTGCCGTGGTATGGCATCTGCACAGTTCACCCAGGAAAAAAGGTGCGAAACGGTTGTCTGCTGTTGCTTTCACGGAGGGAGGGGAAGGATGTTCCCAGAACCACCCGCGACAATGTTTTTTGCCCCATCAGGCATTGGGATCTCAACCCAGAATTTCAATGGGCGGGGGAGACTGCGGGAACTATGGGATAGCTATGGGATAGCTACCCACAGTGCAACGCTCCGGAAGTCGACGCTAGTCTTGGTACATGGACGCGCACCGCTGAATTAATCTGCTTAATGTGGCCGCATGCACTCGACTTTATACAATCGGTTGCCAAAAATCGAATTCTGTAAATTCGGAGTAATCCCGTAGTGTAGACATACCCTTAGAAGAAGAAGAATTGCTGGAGTATATTTTCAAATAAATTATCACTAAAGATGCACTGAACATTTCTGGATACTTCCACACATAGGTAGGTTGCTCCCCTAGCCATATATTGCTATCCATTTATACGTACAGTTAATTAGACCTGCTTCTGAGATCACTTCTCTTCCCATGTGATACAGCAGAGTTCCTCTAAGGTGCTTAAGCTAATACCACCCATTGGTTTAATTAAGATGTGGCTGGACTCTGGAGGCAATGCATTCACAGTGGCATTTCCTCAACTGTGGGATTCACTGTCTGACTTGGTTCTCCTGATCCCAAAACTCTTGACTTTCATGTCTTCCCTCAAGAACTATTTAGTCTTCCTTTTTTTTTCCTGGCGAGGAAGGATAAATTGCTGGGTTAAAGTGGTGGGGGAACCTGTGAGTTAACTGGTGAGATTTGGAGAGTTTGTTATTGTGTTTAGGACTCTTTCTGAATGGCTGGTTTGGTTTAAATCAAGTAGTATTTGTGCATGACTCCAGGGTATGGGATTTTAGAAATTTAAATAAATATTTTCAAAGCCTAAAAGGAAACCATTTGGAATATCTGTGAATAGTCCATATCATATCTTTATGCACTGTATCTCCTTATTGCAACGTGCCATTTTTAACAATAAGTACTTGTAGCATGACTATTGGAATGAGGAACAAAAATTTTCCATTGATGTATAAGCCTGAATCTACTCTCTGAGTCTTATTCTATCTAGACTGTAGGCTTCTTCTTCAGTGCTTTAGGACTGCTAAATTAAGAATGAAAATCATGGACCTGGAACCCTGCATGGCTAAGGAGATCACTTTCAGTACACAATATATAGTGAGTGATGATGTGCATTAACTAAGTGCCCTTCATAAGAGCTCAGAGCACGTCTGTGTGATCAGACTCGTGGCAACATTATGTTCTTCGATGATTTGTCAATGGTGCCATGTTATCAGACGATAATGGCACTGTTTATGTTTGTCATCACTGCATGATTCTTTGTCACAGTAGTTATGGCTTTCCTGGATACTCAGAAGACAGTATGTACCCAAACAGAAATGACTGCAATAAACCAGAAGGATTAGGGTCTTATAGTTTTTCTACTGTAAACTTTCAATATGCCTTTATCCCATCAGACAACCAATTTTGTTTAACAGGCATAGCAAGATGATAGAGGTATTAGTGGTAAGCATTATGATACTTGTATATGATTAATACTGCTTATGCTGGGAAGATGTGAGGGTTTTTGATAAGGTAGAATGGAGCAAGTTCTGTCCTTAGTTACAGCTGTGGAACTGCAGTCAGGGCACTGTGTACTTTTAAAAACATTTAACATACAGTACAAACACTCAGCTGTGCCTTTAAATAAAATTAAATAAAATAAGAGATTCTAATATTAAATAGAAATGGGAAAAAGGTATAAGTAAGGGACTAATAATGGTCATGTTACAAACGCCTCTGGAAAAGAAAAGCCTCATTTAAAATGGGAATGGATTGACAGAGAAAGGGATGAAAGTTCCACAGACCAAAGTCCACACAACAAAGAAATATTTATCTGCTGCCCTAAGAAATGACAGTGAGATTCTGAATGAAAATGCACATTAGGGCAAGGCTCAGTAAAATGGTCTTAAATATAGCCTGGACCTACATTATATAAAATGTGGGGAGAGTCAAAGGAGCAAAGTGTCAAGAAATGTATCCTCATTACTTCAGTTCAGGAAAGGGCAGCATCTGGGAGTTGACTAAGAGCAGATGACAGATGGCCTTTCACAATCTGGGGTTTATAGAGCTCCTCTGAGGGTGAAACACACTGTTCCACTGCCATGGGGAGGTAGAACATACAGAAATGCATTAGTGGAATTAATGTATACAAATGTCCTGTACAGAATAGGCAAAAATAGAATGGAATAGGACTAGACAACATGAGATTTTTTTTTAGTCCTATCATATGTGATACTAAGGCCTTTCCAAAGTCTAGATCCACAGGCCAATCAGACATTAAAAGGAGATAGCCCTGGTTCTCCCTTCAGTTACACTGGTGTAGATCAGGAATAACTCTATTTAAGTCAATTCTAAAACTAGTGTAAGTGAGAAGAGAATGAGGCCTCAGATTTTTAGAAAGTTACTTGGCAATGTTTCCAAGTAGTCCTAATTTTCTGAAACGACGTACACTATCAATGTTATTTTGAAATAGAGGAAGTGGCACAGCCACCAAGGATGTGCAGGAAGATGTTATTTAGACCTCAGTAATTAATGATGAAAGAACACAAGTTATTTGCATCATTAATAGCTCAAATAATTAATCTTCAAATTGTTGCAGACCTCACCGCACATATTAACATATAATAGTATACCTCAGCAGTCATGTGGTACTATTGGACTTGAATGAGCCATTCTTGGCAGAATGCTGATTTTTTCATTGGAAACAAAGTATCCCCACAAGTTAATTTAAATACTGCCTGGAAGAAAAAGTAGGCCATTTGGACTGTTATGCAAAGAGAGGGTCTTAAAAAGGACTGAGAATTTAAAGCAAGAACAGGAAAAAGGGTTCAGATAACCTAAGAATGGATTCTAACATTGACACAAACAAACAAACAGAATAACAACTTGGCATTTGAAAAGTCTAGTATATATTTGCATGGCTCACCACTTCTTGGTGCTGAAGCAGTAATCAGAGCTGAATGAATTCTGCAGAATGGTTCATGTGAAATACGTGAATTGGGACCTCCAGGGTCTGGTCAAAGTGGTTGGCAATGAATTATCTCTTACTGATTTGCCAAGGGGACCTCCTTTTTAATTTTGTGTACTCCTTCCATCTGCCTTGATCCTGAGGTCCTGGAACCCACCTTCTTACTATCAGTGTCTTCTGAAAGGCTGATGGCAGAATTCTGGTAAGTGCTGCACTGATTCACATGATTTCCATTAAATTACCACTGCATTGCTTTAAAAAATTAGTTCTCTATTATTATGGACATGCAGATATGCAGTAAGAGAAAACAGACACAGGCTTGACAGAAATCAGAAAGTGTACATACTGTTATACAGGAAACCTTAACACATCTGATTGCCACTCCTGTAACATGTGTCTACCGTACATCAGTAATGTCACCTGACAACTAGGCACTTACTCCAAGGTAAATGAAATTAATGTAATTTTAGATAGTAAACCATGCTCAATTTTATAGTATAGCACCAGATCCTAAGCTAACATAAATGAACATAGCTCCAGTCAGTTCAATGGAAATATTCTGATTTATACCAGCTGAGGGTCTGGCACTCATGTGCTTAATTCCTGTTTCCTCATTTTCTCTCACTTGCCCTCTCCCCTTCCTGGCTGAGCTATGGGTTTTTTCTCCATTCCCCTTCCATTCGTATTCAGCACATGCTCATGATAATGCAGCAGTCTTGTTCTGAATGGGATTGGGTTGGTCAGTAATTCTGTTGCCCACCCTGTGTAGCCCTTTGAAGGATCTACTGCCTGTTTACTTGGGTTCATTGGCAGAGTGAACATTTCATTGCAATTATAATTATCAGCTTTTTTCTTGAGGAAATGTATTTTGCCTTTCAGAATAGAATTTAAAGAGAATACCTCAGCCACGCATGGAAATTAACATTACTATTAATGAAAAGAAATGACAAAAAGTTCCAGTCTCAAAGAAATCCATTTAGTAACAAAAACAATTTAGCCCTTTCAAAGTATTGCTTTTATTTAAGCTTTCTACATGATGGCATCAAAGAGAATATGGAATAATTAGTCTAGTCTGTGTCCCAGAACATTATAAAAAAATTGGATCTAGTAGACAAACTAATGAATTGGTTTTATAGAAACAGAATAATTAGAGCTATGCTCAGAAACATCAGATATCCCAAGAAAGATCACAGCAACTTTTTCATACTCTGTCCATAATCCTGGTTCTTTGTGAATGTATAAAACAGATATAAATGAGAACTCCTAGAAAAAACAAACAGTCTATTATATTAGTGGATCTAGAGAACTGATTATAAGCCAAATCAGATGGGAGGAAGAATTTAACCAGAACAATGTGAATGATAATTGGGAATCATTTAAGAACACCTTACTAGAGGCCCCAAATGCCATAATCAAAGAAGGCGGCCCGCCTGGTTTAGAGGGGATGTGAAGGCAGCTATACAAATTTTTTAAGGAAGAAAGTGGAAGTTGGCAGTAATGAATATAAAACAGAAGTTAGGAATTGCAAAAAATTGATAAAAGAAGAAAAGGGACACAAGGCAAAATCTCTGGCCAGCAGAGGTAAGGACAATAAGAAGCAGTTTTTAAAATATATTAGGAATAAGAATAAAGAATAAAATCCTGACAATGCTATTGATCCATTTTTAAATGGAAATGGTAAAATTATCAATAATAATGCAGAAAACGCAGAAGTGTTCAATAAATATTTCTATTCTGGATCTGGGGGAAAATAGATATATAGTCTCATAATCTAGTGATCAGAACAATCTTTTCATTCCCCAAGTATCTTTGAAGGATGTTAAACAGAAACTACTTATAGACTCATAGACTTTAAGGTCAAAAGGGACCATTATGATAATCTAATCCGACCTCCTGCACAACGCAGGCCATAGAATCTCACCCACCCACTCCTGTAACAAACCCCTAACCTATGACCGAGTTATTGAAGTCCTCAAATTGTGGTTTAAAGACCTCAAGGTGCAGAGAATCCTCCAGCAAGTGACCCCATGCTGCAGAGGAAGGCGAAAAACCTTCAGGGCCTCTGCCAATCTGCCCTGGAGGAAAATTCCTTCCCGACCCCAAATATGGCGATAAGTTAAACCCTGAGCATGTGGGCAAGACTCACCAGCCAGCACCCAGGAAAGAATTCTCTGTAGTAACTCAAATCCCACCTTAAATCAGACATTTTTAAATCAGCAAGTCTAGATAACTTGCCTCCAATAGTTTTAAAAAGTCTGAGCAAGAAGCTCATTGTGCCACTTATGTTGATTTCTGATAGGTCTTGGAGCACTGGGGAAGTTCCAGAGACTGGAAGAAAGCTAACGTTGTGTCAGTTTTTAAAAAGGACAACTGGGATGACCTGGGTAATTATAACCCTGTTAGCTTGACATTAATAACAGGCAAGATAATAGAGCATCAGATACCGGACTTAATTAATAAAGAATTAAAGGATGGTAATGTAAATCATGCAAATCAATATGAGTTTATAGAAAATAGAACCTGTCAAAATAACGTTTTTTTATAAGATTACAAGTTTGGTTGATAAAGGTAATAGTGTTGACATAATATACTTAGACTTCAGTAAGGCATTTGACTGGGTACCATGTGACATCTTGATTAAAAAGCTAGAACAATATAAAATGGATTAAAAAAAATATGACAGGTCTCAAAATGTAATTGTAAACAGGGAATTCTCATCAAGGGGTATAGGGGGTGGTTCCAGTGGGGTTCTGCAAGGACTGGGTCTTGGCCTTATGTTATTTAACATTTTGATCAATAACCTGGAAGAAAACATAAAATCATCATTGATAAAGCTTGCAGATGACACAAAAACTGGGGGAGTGGTAAAAAATGAAGGGAGCAATATGCATTTTAATATGGCTAAATATAAATGTAAATCTAGGAACAAAGAAAACAGGCCATACTTAGGGGATTAGGGACTCTATCCTGGGAAACAGTGATTCTGAAAATATTTGGGTGAGGGGGAGCAGAGTATAATCAGCTGAACATGAGCTTCCAGTATGATGCTGTGGCCAAAAGAGCTAGTGTAATCATGGGATGCAAAATCAGGAATATTGAGTTGAAGAAGAGATTTTATTTTATTTCTATGTTTGGCACTGGTGTGACCGCAGCTAGAATACTGTGACCAGTTCTGGTACCCACAATTCAAAAAGGATGTTGATCAATTGAAGAGGATTCAGAGAAGAGCCATGAGAATGATCAAAGATTTAGAAAACATGTCTCATAATGACAGACTCAAAGAGCTTAATCTATTTATCTTAACAAAGAGAAGGTTAAGGAGTGACTTGATTACAGTCTATAACTACCTGCATTGGAAACAAATATTTAAGAGTGGGCTCTTCAGTCTAGCAGAGAAAGGTGTAGCATGATCCAGTGGCCAGAGGTTAAAGGTGGACAAATTCAGTCTGGAAATAAGGTGTAAAACAGTGAGAGTGATTAACCAATGGAACAGTTTACCAAGGGTTGTGATGGACTCTCCATCACTGACCATTTTTAAATCAAGATCAGATGTTTTTCTAAAAGATGTGCTCTAGGAATTATTCTGGGGAAGTTCTATGGCCTGTGTAAGACAGGTCAGACTAAATGATCACAGTAGTCCCTTCTGGCCTTAGAATCTATGAATCTATAATTACTAGGGCTGTCAATTAATCACAGTTAACTCACGTGATTAACGCAAAAAAATTTATTCCAATTAAAAATATTAATCACGATTAATCGCACTGTTAAACAATAGAATACCAACTGAAATATGTTAAATATTTTTGGATGTTTTTCTACATTTTCAAATTTATTGATTTCTATTACAACACAGAATACAAAGCATATAGGGCTCACTTTATTTTATTATTTTTATTACAAATATTTGCTCTGTAAAAATAAACAAAATAAATAGTATTTTTCAATTCACCTCATACAAGTACCATAGTGCAATCTCTTTATCTTGAAAGTGTAACTTACAAATGCAGATTTTTTTGGTTATATAACTGCTCTCAAAAACAAAACAATGTAAAACTTTAGAGCCTACAAGTCCACTCAGTCCTACTTCTTGTTCAGCCAATCGCTAAGACAAACAAGTTTGTTTACATTTACAGGAGATGCTGCTGCCTGCTTCTTATTTACAATGTCGCTTGAAAGTGAGAACAGGTGTTCACGTGGCACTTTTGTAGCAGGAGTTGCAAGGTATTTACATGCCAGATATGCTAGACATTCGTATGCCCCTTCATGCTTCGGCCACCATTCCAGAGAAAATACTTCCATGCTGATGATGCTCGTTAAAAAATAATGCATTAATTAAATTTGTGACTGAACTCCTTGGGGGAGAACTGTTTGTCTCCTGCTGTTTTACCCACATTCTGCCATATATTTCATGTTATAGCAGTCTCAGATGATAACCCAACACATGTTCATTTTAAGAACACTTTCACAGCAGATTTGACAAAACGCAAAGAAGATACCAATGTGAGATTTCTAAAAATAGCTACAGCACTCAATCCAAGGTTTAAGAATCAGAAGTGCCTTCCAAAATCTGAGAGGGACGAGGTGTGGAGCATGCTTTCAGAAGTCTTAAAAGAGCAACACTCAGATGTGGAAACTACAGAACCCGAACCACCAAAAAAGAAAATTAACCTTCTGCTGGCAGCATCTTACTTAGATGATGAAAATGAACATGCATCAGTCCGCTCTGCTTTGGATCATTATCGAGCAGAACCCATCATCAGCATGGACGCATGTCCTATGGAATGGTGGTTGAAGATGAAGGGACATATGAATCTTTAGCACATCTGGCATGTAAATATCTTGCGACGCCGGCTACACCAGTGCCATGAGAACACCTGTTCTCACTTTCAGGTGACAAACAAAAAGTAGGCAGCATTATCTTCTGCAAATGTAAACAAACTTGTTTGCTTGACAGGTTTCAGGGGGGTAGCCATGTTAGTCTGTATCAGCAAAAACAACGAGGAGTCCTTGTGGCACCTTAGAGACTAACACATTTATTTGGGCATAAGCTTTTGTGGGCTATAACCCACTTCATCAGATGCATGGAGTGGAAAATACAGTAGGCAGGTATAAATATACAGCACATGAAAAGATGGGAGATGCCTTACCAAGTGGGGGATCAGTGTTAACGAGGCCAGTTTTTTTCCCCAACAGTTGACAAGAAGGGGTGAATATCAACAGAGGGAAAATTATTTTTGTAGTGACCCAGCCACTCCAAGTCTTTATTCAGGCCTAATTTGATGGTGTCAAGTTTGCAAATTAATTCCAGTTCTGCAGTTTCTCGCCGAAGTCTGGTTTTGAAGTTTTTTTGTTGAAGAATGGCCACTTTTAAGTCTGTTATTGAGTGTCCATGGAGATTGAAGTGCTTTCCTACTGGTTTTTGAAAGTTACAATACTTGATGTCAGATTTGTGTCAATTTATTGTTTTGTGTAGAGACTGTCCGGTTTGGCCAGTGTACATGGCAGAGGGGCATAGCTGGCATATGATGGCATATATCACATTGGTAGATGTGCAGGTGAATGAGCCCCTGATGGTGTGGCTGATGTGGTTAGGTCCTATGATGGTGTCCCTTGAATAGATATGTGGACAGAGTTGGCAATGCAGTTTGTTGCAGGGATTGGTTCCTGGGTTAGTGTTTCTGTTGTGTGGTGTGTAGTTGCTGGTGAGTAAGCAAATACTATACACTTTGTATTCTGTGTTGTAATTGAAATCAATATATTTGAGAATGTAGAAAACATCCAAAAATATTTAAATAAATGGTATTCCATTATTGATTAACAACGCAATTAATCATGCGATTAATCGCGCTTAATTTTTTTAATCGCTTGACAGCCCTAATAATTACCCAGTGAAAAATTCTTTCATTAAAATACTTAACATATATTTTCTGTCTCTCTTCTCTTGGTATTTTTATTCTAGATACATTTAAAGAGGATGTATGTGAGTGTGTCTGTTCCTGCTATTTATTTCCTGATATAATTTTTAAAACTGCAATTTTGTAGCCATTTGCACAGCTACATAATCATATTATACATGGTTCCCTCATTCTATCTAGTCTATGAATCTGAAACAGAAACAGTTACTATGTTTCTTATAGATTGATACTATGCTGAAGTGATATTCTCAGAAATAAAGGAGATCCTATGAAATTTCAACCTGGGATGTTTCATTAAAATAAGTCCATTTTGTTTCTCATCTCTCTTTCTTTATAGTTTTTCTCACCTGCCTTGGCTTCTTCAAAAGACTGACACCTTACAATTTTCACCCTATTGTGTTCCCATGCTTAATTGCCAATTCTCAAATACTAAATGTAACCAAGTATGCAATATTCTTGTAAAGGTTAACTTAAAGTAGTGGTTCTCTACTTCCCAATGTGGTCTGCACTAACAAGAGGCATAAATTGATTCAGGGCAGATGTGAGAGTGAAGGTGAGATAGGAGGCTCTCTTTGTTTTACAAAGTGTCCACAAAATGAAACAGTTGGAGAACCACTGCCCTAAAAAGCATCATGGTTCATTGCTGATCTAAATTATTGCTACTATAAATGATAATGCAAGTGTCTAATATTTTTTCTACTGCTGGATCCAGTTAAACTGGTCATTTAACACCCACAATCATTAGGTGCACTGAAAAATTTTCAGTATTGCCCATTCTAAGTAGAAGGTAACGTTGCTGAAAATACTCAAGATTTGTGCCCAGTTTTTCATTAATGCCTAGTGTACTTTTGGCAGTTTGTTTGATGTTTTTTGACAGCTTGTCACTTGTGATGGCTGAATATCCTTCTCACCCAGGCAGTTCTGTTGCAGAAGTTGTTTTCACCAATTGAATTTTTTTTACAGAAAGTTCAGTTCTCTTCTCCCCTGCAGAATCAACCACATATGGGGCGGACGCTCTCAGAGATTATGGAACTATGTTAATATTCATACCACTGATCTTGGAACTAATGCAAGGTGAACATACTAACCAACCTCACTAAGAAATGATATATTACTGCTGCATAATGTTGTTTAGACTAGAGGCTATTGCTCTGAGGTTACCGGTATATGTTTAACTATGGGAACAAGTGACATTTGGAGATACCATACTAGCTACAACTCGAGAAAAACTATTTTTTTTAACAGCTAGCTTTAATGAATCTGAATAAAATATCCCTTTACATTACTGCACGTTGCATATTTGAGACCAATAGGATTCTGTTGCCTCACTTTCAGGCTTATGGCAGTGATATAGTTTCAACATTTGCTTTGTATCTGATAGTCTAATAACCCAACAGAACTAAAACTTGCTCATATAATATATTTTCCAAAATCCACCCTAGTTAATTCTCTCTCAAGGAGACTTGGATGCATGAAAGGATTAATGTTATGCAATATACTTTGTAAAACAAACATACAATACTTAGCACAAATATGAAATATGGTATGCATCTATTTACATCACCCAATAAATTAACATTTTAATGGTAATAAAACAGGACATTAGCTCAGGAAGTTCCAGGATGGTGTAAGGAAGAATTAATGAAGTATATCGCTCCTAATTTTTGATGCTATTTTATTTTTAATGTTTACTTCAAAGAGAAATAGAGGCCAATACATCACTTTTCACTATTATTTTGTCAGTTGGATTTTTAACTCACTTTTTTTAAAACACAAAGGTAAGTCCACTGACTGTTCTAGTAATGCATCCTGCTATCCTATAAGGTCAGATTTTGATACCACTACTTATGCTAAGAAGCATCTGACTCCCTCTTAGGGCTTGTCTATACTGCACAATACTACTTTGTAACTCCCCATGTGGACACTGTGGACATGAACTAACAGGTTCCTAGTTCACATAAATGTAGAGGATTACACTAATGTGAACTAGGAAACTTTTAATTTGCGCCCACAGCTTCCTTACGGGAGAGGTACAGTGCAGAACTTTGGTGTGTACTGCTATTTACACCCCTGTAGTCTGAACTTCAGGGCAGTGTAGACATAGCCTCACTCTTCGTGACAAAATTGGTGTTTGGGTAGTAGTAGGCAGTGGTGGTGTCATACTCTGGTGGAGACTGTGTGGGAGGTGGATTAATTTGTTACATTTATATTGTTGCTAGATTATTTGATTTCATTCGAGATAATTTAGGAATCTGTTTATTAGTGTATTTTTAAAAGATTGTCAAGGGTGCCGAGACTATTTGATGAATGCTCTTTTGTTGTAGCTTAATAAAACACTGAATAAATAAGTAAACCCATTGACTTCAAATAGTACTTGTATAGTAAGGTACAGTTCAACATAAGTATCAGAATCAGAACCAGGCCCTAACTGAGTAGAATTCAGTCACAACCTCATGTTTCATATTCTTTGTGCAGAAAAGTTTAAGGTATATCATATTCTTAGCATCTTGAGGAGAGAAGAACACTATGAACATAGTGTAACGAACACAGGCATGAGTGGTCATGACAATATACGTCATGAATAGAGTTGGGTGAACAATCTGCAATGAACAATTTATTCAGCAAATTTTCCCTTTTTTCTTTTCACAAGCTCTCTGCAAAGAGACTACAATTTTTACAAAAGCAAAGATGAATTTGTATGTGTATAAAATAACCACTGCTGCTCCTCAAGAACAATGTCTTTGAGATACTTGTATTATCTAATGTGGAGCATATGCATATCTGTATTCATGCAGTTTCATTTTCATGGCAGAATTGCTGTCAACCTAGACTCTGCATGGAAGCTAAAACAGACTCTGCATGGAAGCTCTGCATGGAAGCAACCAAGACTCTGCATGGAAGCTAAAACATCTGTCCCATTAATAACTTGATCATTCTTATGGTGGTGCTCCCACTGCATTTGGGGATAGAATTTGGCTCTTCTCAACAATAATCTGAAGTGTATTTGAAATAAGGCTCCTACTGCTGCTACAGCAAGATTTTTATTATCATGATAATCAGTTTATTAGAGGTTTCCCATCTTTATTTGCTTTGAATGAATTATAGTGGATCATGATTTTTAAAACGTTTTTGTTTATAAATTGCATTCACCGTGGTACAGTAATATGTGATCAAGAATAAAAATGAAAGTATTATCTTAGATTTCAAAATATGTGAAAACTTCTTGCTTCAAAATCACATTAAAATCTTGTTTTGAATGAACAAATGCATTAAGGAACACTGGCTCATAAGTTATAAAAATACTTGTTAAAGAGAAGAAATTAAGATTAGCAGTCACAAGTACAATTAAAGGGCTTTACTATTCTCTCATCAAAGACACTCTGGACAAGATTCCGATACACCTTGTGACAGATTTGGAGCTGCTGTGTGTGGTTAGATGTTCGGCTGCATGGGTGTGTTCTCCCTGTGTGTTGCCCCAGCTCTGTGCAGACAGCCAGCACAGCAGACCTCAAGCGAACCGCCCAATGACCACAAGATCCATTAAAGTACGAAGGCACCAGACCAGGTTTATTATCAACAAAGCACCTGGCAGACTCTATGAGGATACTAAGACATGTATGCCATGACACAGCTCAGTGAATGGCGGGACTTTCCATTCCCCACTCAGCTGGCCAAAAATACTTCCTCTGAGATACATCTTTATACCCTAATACAAACAAGTTACATACTGCCTCTGACATAGCTAGTTACTGCCCCCTGACATGGCTAATTATCATCTATCACCTTGTACATGTTGGTTCAATTAAAACATCTCTATTACAGACTGTCATTCTGACCTTATCTTTTAGAAGGGGTCAGTGTGTTCCTGTTATTCTTGGGGAATGTTTTTGTACCATCCTTGATATTGGGCTGTTCTAGTACGACTTGATATCGAGATGTGTTTGCGTGAGTACTCCGTGCTTAGCACTTCTTAGGAATGTGTATTTCTGCAATATTAGCCTGGTTCTTGCCAGATTCTGTGAGCAGGTCCTGCCTCATACCAGGCCTCTGATACAAGGGCTTATGTCTCAGGCTCTCTTCCTACTACATTGTGTAATAGTTTATTAATTCCGTATGTTGGCCTAGATATTGGGGTGTTTGTTGTATGACTCTATTAGTTTAGCTTGATAGGAGGCTGTTGGGAATACAAGCAGGAAGAGAAACAATGATTCAAAATAAGCCCTTTCTCAGTAAACACTTGATAGTGTTCAGAGACAATGCCAGGAGAGGAAAAGGCCCAGGAACACGGGAGCTTGAAAGAACTAGGGCAGATTTAATAAGGAATGCCATATCAAGAGAGGGGGTAGACGTTTTGAAGAACAAGACTGAGACTTTGTCTACACGTGCCTATACTTGTGGCAGCATGTAGAGTGCAGACTGTGTCCACATTCACTGCGGTGTGTAGCTGGAGCCTTTCATTGCAGCAGGGAAAGGCTCCAGCTGCCCAGAGACAGCGGGACACTACACTGCTAAAAAACAGCAGTGCAGATGTGGGAGGCACTGCTTGGGTGTGTAGCGTATATATCCTAGGGTTTCAGGCATGTAGGGTGTGTTGTCTTGTGAACTCATAAGAAGGAGAAACAGTCTGGACACTAAGAAGTAAGGCTTTATTAGAACTAAAACAGAGTTACATTCGCTAAAGGAGAGCTATGAACTCCTAGCTGTGTGTCTGATGAAGCTGCCGCTTGACTGCTTCCAACTGGTTCTCACTAGCCGCAGTCCAGTTCCCTATAACATGTGCTCTATTCTGCTCTTAAAGGCAGAGCACATACTTCTAACATAGGGCACTCTGCTCACCTGAGCTGTGCCTCACCATCTACAATGCTATTTATACCCGTGCTAGATGGGCATGCAGTTTCTGTATGCTACACGCCACCGTAAGTGTGGACGGAACCTGAGATACATGACACCTTCTGGTGGTGTCTGAAGAAGTTAAACCTACCTCGCTTATCATCAGAGGGTGGTAAGCCTTTAGGTCAGATAGACATTCATGTAGACTGTTGCTTTTTCTCTAACATATCTTTCCTACTGTTAAAACAAATACTACTTTATTTAAGAAGGCTGTCTGATTCTGTACGCCACGGGTCACCGACTCCCAAGGGGAAGAGCCCAGATGTCGAACTCAGTTGGATCTGCTGGGTTAATACATAGGGTATTGTAGCTCAAGGCCTGATCTAGGAGTGGGAAAATCACAGGATTCCATCCCAGCATAAGTACAGACACGAGGCCTAACACCTGAGGGGGTGCACTCAGAGACCAGAAAGGGGACAGAGGTACAGTTAACCTTGTAATCAGGACACCCTTACACTGAATAGTACCTTAATCCACAAGAAGTCCCATTACACTTGTGGTGTAAGATACTATGTAACATGAATTCCATACCAGACACTATGTAAATTAAAGATGGATCTAATCCCCAGATCCTGACCATCCCCAAATTCCTTACAAACTTTACAATCGGACCAAGCTGACACTTGACTTGGTGTCTCCTGCCCATCTCTAATGTTAGTGTAAAACACTGTTATTATTAACATATATTTGATCATTAATACTAATATGTATGATAACATGTCAAGTGAAAAAAGTATAAGGAAGAAAAATACGCCCAAATAATAGGAGTTTTCAATGCAGTTATACTAAAAAAAACATAATTAAGCTAAGATTACATTGAGTAAAGCCCCAGATCTATCACAGTATTCTCTGATGGCATATATCATGGAGTAACATAAAAAGAATCAGCTCTTAACCGCTTATTATTGTAGCTAAAATGCTTTTTTAGAATTTTATTTATCATTAATTCACATTCAGGAACTACTTACAATTCCCTTGCAACCCATTCACTCAATTATTGATATTTTCCCCATTTCAGTCTTTTTTTTTATAAACTAATAAAAACAATCTAGCATCATCCTCCATAGTCATAATATTCCCAATCATACACTAGCAAAGCCAATGACTGTTTTGCCACAGACTTCAATAGAATCATGGTTGGGTCACAAATAAGCATTTGTTCCCAACCATTCCCAAAGGTAATTTGTCTGGAAATAATAATGAAGCCACTAAGAATTAACCCTGCTTTCAAAGTCATTGATTTTCTCATGTGGGTTTGAGTAGCCCTGGAGATATTAGGAGAAAGATGCATTTTTGTCCCTGGTGTATATTACTGTTTTGATGTTGTCATTTATTTTTAACAATAAGGAAAGTAACAATCAGAGCACACTAAACGGAACAAGAATCGGATGGTAATGGAGGGCACGGTTCTACAAGGAATCTAAAAGCCTTTACTAGTCAAAGTGACAGATTGAACCTCTCTTCTGTCATATCCTTCAAGTGCAATATGGATCCACCCTTTCCCATCAAGACACACCAAAATATTACTACTGCAGCTCTTGATACTATGCTTTTCTGTCCCAGTTTTAGGCTGAAATAAAACATGGGCCTCAATTTTCCAAAATGCCCCAGCAGCACAAAGCAGCTCCAAAGCCAATGGACTGGGTCACTTTAGGATTACTCCTGCCTAGAGAAATCCTTGGGTGACAGATTGCCCCCATAGTGGCTCTTATGCTCATCTCCCTCCCAGTCAGACATAAGGAATATAGACAGGGAGAAAGGTCATGGACTGTGCGCTCTTGCTTCCAGCTGAGCTTTGGTGGCTATACCAGCCCTCGGGGCCACACAGAAAAGCCTTCATACTGCACTAGCCTGTCTCAATGACAGGAAACACACAAGATGGCCCTAGGATCAGGGCAGTGCAAATGTGGCTTATTAGCTGGTAGCCTAGCTGCTCATCTAAATCATAGTGGTAGTAAGAAGGGCTTCAATTTTCCTGGAACTGGGATTTAAGCTCCTTTTTTACAATCAGAGGGAGCGGCTTCCTCTACCATTTCATATCAAAATTATCGGAAGGATTAATTGAGAAACAAAGATTATCCCTGAGCAGTGGAAAATTGTATAACTATAAATTAAATCCATTGACTACATGGAGTGTGTGTGTGTGTGTGTGTGTGTGTGTGTAAGGCACTATAAAAAAGAAACACATGATTTGAGAAGTACTTCCCCTGAAAGAGGCTTATATTGAAAAAAAACCACTCCACTCCCTACCCACACAGCTCAATAAATCAGAAAGAGTTCTAAGAAATGCTCAGCATGTAATCTTGCCAGAGTGTGACAATGATGAAATCTTAAGGGCTTTGTATTTGTGACTGGCCAAAGGGAGGACTGTAGAAGAGCAGCACTAGAAATTGAACTAAAATTGTCTTACAGCACTAGGGATTGCAGCTCCTGTGTGACTCTGTCCCCAAATATCAATCTGAAGCAATTAAGAATAACTGAGATTTTATACCACAAAAGGCAGGAAGTGAGTGTTATGGAAATTCAGATATGCAATGTGCTTAAATACAGTGGTTTTATCTGCCCCTCTCAGAAAGTTTAGTTATCTGATGTTGTGTTGCTGCTGGGTTTTTGCAGTCCCCATTATAATAATTTTTAACCTAATAAGTGATTTTTCCCAGCCATTGACTGAACCAAGAAATACTATCACATGACGTATTTTAATATTTCTATCTGACTGAATTTTAATGGTAGAAGAGTGTGCCTTTTCCTTATTATTAATGCAATTTCTGATCTTCAGCTCTACAGGTCAAAATGTAGCTTTGACTTCAATAAAGCAGAACCCTGAATACATTTGGCTCTATAATCTTAGTTCTCTTTAGCTCATTTTAGAATATAATTGGGCTTTTTACCATGTATTTATTTAAATTATTGGAATTGTTCATGACTTGACCTGACAAACTTTTTTTGAAATGTAGCTATAGAAGTTCATAGAATCACAAGGGAGCCACACTAGTAATGTTATTCTATAATAGACAGAGATGATTTATTTCCAAATACAAATTAAAGCTTTCTGAGTACTCATTAAAGAACTTCTCAGCCTTCTTCAGACTCTTCCTATTCAACACTGGGCTCTACCTTACACCCCTTTTCTCCTCTACTCACCTCTCTGCAGCCTCGCTTTTCTTATTTCCAATGCTGCTGCACTCTTGGCTGGTCTGGTGTAGGTCCTGACCCCTATAACAGTACACTGACTGGCAGATACCAGTCATATGGAGAAGAGTTGATCTGTATGACTTCCTGATGAGTCTGGTAGCAAACCATATGGGGCTAGAACCTTACTTCATATAAACCATTGATTTAAATGGACCAATATTGATTTACACCAGATAAGAATTTGGCTCTTTGTTTTAAATTTAAATTAGGCATAAGACATAACTTTGAACAGGCAGGGTAATTAACCATTGGCACAGCTTTCCAAGGGCAATAATAACTAATACAAATCATAGAATCATAGACTATTAGGGTTGGAAGAGACCTCAGAAGGTCATCTAGTCCAATCCCGGGCTCAAAGCAGAACCAACACCAACTTAATCAAATCAAATCATCACTTGGAGACCTTAAATAGAGACTGGATGTCTTCTAAAAATATGCTGTGGCTCAGTCCCCAAGTAATTAGACTGGATATTATTAGCTTAAGTATTAAGGAGGAATAACTCCCTCCACAGCAAGAATGACTAGGTAACTGTACAATGTTAGAAAGGAGCTCAGACTAGATGATCACAGTTGTCCCTGCTTGACTTAATAGCTATTAATCTAGAGCATCAGTGCTGCTGAAAATGCAAAGGAGAGGCACATTCATGCAACCTTTAAAAAAAAAGGATTCCATGTGGTGAGTACATTTCAATTTTACACGGAGAGAGCGGGTTTTGAAATTTACTTTAATGTGTTCTTCCTCACTAATTAAATCTTAGAAGATTTGGCTGCTTTCCCTCCAAATGANTCTTTAGCTCATTTTAGAATATAATTGGGCTTTTTACCATGTATTTATTTAAATTATTGGAATTGTTCATGACTTGACCTGACAAACTTTTTTTGAAATGTAGCTATAGAAGTTCATAGAATCACAAGGGAGCCACACTAGTAATGTTATTCTATAATAGACAGAGATGATTTATTTCCAAATACAAATTAAAGCTTTCTGAGTACTCATTAAAGAACTTCTCAGCCTTCTTCAGACTCTTCCTATTCAACACTGGGCTCTACCTTACACCCCTTTTCTCCTCTACTCACCTCTCTGCAGCCTCGCTTTTCTTATTTCCAATGCTGCTGCACTCTTGGCTGGTCTGGTGTAGGTCCTGACCCCTATAACAGTACACTGACTGGCAGATACCAGTCATATGGAGAAGAGTTGATCTGTATGACTTCCTGATGAGTCTGGTAGCAAACCATATGGGGCTAGAACCTTACTTCATATAAACCATTGATTTAAATGGACCAATATTGATTTACACCAGATAAGAATTTGGCTCTTTGTTTTAAATTTAAATTAGGCATAAGACATAACTTTGAACAGGCAGGGTAATTAACCATTGGCACAGCTTTCCAAGGGCAATAATAACTAATACAAATCATAGAATCATAGACTATTAGGGTTGGAAGAGACCTCAGAAGGTCATCTAGTCCAATCCCGGGCTCAAAGCAGAACCAACACCAACTTAATCAAATCAAATCATCACTTGGAGACCTTAAATAGAGACTGGATGTCTTCTAAAAATATGCTGTGGCTCAGTCCCCAAGTAATTAGACTGGATATTATTAGCTTAAGTATTAAGGAGGAATAACTCCCTCCACAGCAAGAATGACTAGGTAACTGTACAATGTTAGAAAGGAGCTCAGACTAGATGATCACAGTTGTCCCTGCTTGACTTAATAGCTATTAATCTAGAGCATCAGTGCTGCTGAAAATGCAAAGGAGAGGCACATTCATGCAACCTTTAAAAAAAAAGGATTCCATGTGGTGAGTACATTTCAATTTTACACAGAGAGAGCGGGTTTTGAAATTTACTTTAATGTGTTCTTCCTCACTAATTAAATCTTAGAAGATTTGGCTGCTTTCCCTCCAAATGAGTTTTTGGCTATTGGTTCTAGCTTAGGAAGTGATTTAATGTCACTTTCTGGTTATGCTGCTTCAGGAGTTGTAACCCAGGGTAGAGAGAGGGATGGGGAAAGGGAAGGCTAGTTAAAGGCCCTGGGCAAGAGTCATAAGGCCTAGTGGGCCTAGAATTAGGTTGGAGCCCTGGCACAAGGTTGCTGGACTGTTATTGGACAGGACTCTGACTTACTCCAAAAGGGTTGAGACTAAAAAGTGATCTGGCTGGAGGGCTGAAGTCACAATTCAAAGGGGGCCACCCGCAGACCTGAATGGCAGGACAGCAAAGCTATGGAGAGGAAAAACCTGTGTAATCCTACTCTTCAAGCTGGGGGTGTGATTCCCCACTTGAGGACACGTACTCATGCTAGCTCTGATCAAGCTAGTATGCTAAAGATTGCGTGTAGTGCAGTAACACAAGAAGCTAGCCACCCCAACTATGTATGCGTCAGAGACCATAGGCACGAACTTGTGGCAGCTAGCTCCTCCTGCTGCTCATGCTTTCATGGCTACACTTTGTTCTTAGTGCGCTAGCTCAATCAGAGCTAACTCNGAGTTTTTGGCTATTGGTTCTAGCTTAGGAAGTGATTTAATGTCACTTTCTGGTTATGCTGTAATACTAAAGTTACAATTTACAATATATTATTCTTTTATGTTACCCATTTGCTGGTTTGATTTAAATGAAGGCTGCTGCTTTTCAGCATAGGGGAGGGCCACATGCTCAGCTGCATTCTGGCCCCTTCATACTGCCTAAGTGGCATAAATTGTCCAGAAAAGCAGCTGTGTCTGGTCAGCTGAGGATACCCTTTGGGTTCAGACAGCCCTGCCCCAACACACCTGCAAGGCATGCCCATCTTAAGAAGAAGCCCCGCACAGAAGCCCCTAGCCCCAGGAGGTGGACAGACCTCTCCTCACTATCTTCCACGATGGGGTCCCTTAGAGGTTGAAGCTGGCAGAGGGTTCTTACAAACCCTGCATGATAGCCCTGAGAACACTGAGAAAGGCTATAGCTCATCAGGTACCTCCGGGCAGCAGGGAGGTCAGGGACACGTTAGAATTTTTTTTTATATTATGCCTTTCCTTCCTGAAACCTGAGGAGGGCAGTGGAAGAAGTCCTAGAGGCAGGCCACAATAGGAAGAAGCCCAAGGAAGAAGCAGGAGATCTGAAGAAGTAGAATTTAATTGCCTGCTTCAGGAGTTGTAACCCAGGGTAGCGAGAGGGATGGGGAAAGGGAAGGCTAGTTAAAGGCCCTGGGCAAGAGTCATAAGGCCTAGTGGGCCTAGAATTAGGTTGGAGCCCTGGCACAAGGTTGCTGGACTGTTATTGGACAGGACTCTGACTTACTCCAAAAGGGGTGAGACTAAAAAGTGATCTGGCTGGAGGGCTGAAGTCACAATTCAAAGGGGGCCACCTGCAGACCTGAATGGCAGGACAGCAAAGCTATGGAGAGGAAAAACCTGTGTAATCCTACTCTTCAAGCTGGGGGTGTGATTCCCCACTTGAGGACACGTACTCATGCTAGCTCTGATCAAGCTAGTATGCTAAAGATTGCGTGTAGTGCAGTAACACAAGAAGCTAGCCACCCCAACTATGTATGCGTCAGAGACCATAGGCACGAACTTGTGGCAGCTAGCTCCTCCTGCTGCTCATGCTTCCATGGCTACACTTTGTTCTTAGTGCGCTAGCTCAATCAGAGCTAACTCCAGTGTGTCTTCTCTAGCTGCTATCACACCCACAATTCAAAGTGCAGACATCCCACCTGACAATGCCACACCCAGTCACAAGGTGGCATGTGGCTGATGAGTCACTGTGTCACACTGAGCAAATGCCCACACAAGGTACTGTTTCGGTTTCTCACTGGATGAGCTAATGATTAGAAACTACTTCCATCCAAACCAAATTTTGATAAGAAACAGATTTCATTTACATGATTAAATTAAGTTTGGTAGGGCCCCAAATTCATTTTCCATTGACAAGTATATGAACAAAAATTTCACTCACACTAATGTAGCAACTGGACTTTTGAAAAATTAAACATCAAAATGAAAACAAACCCAGCCTCTCTACTCAACGTTCTCCCTGGATGTCTTAGGCTGAACATGTGATTCATTTTCATCCTTAGCATGCTAGCATATTCCAGACTTTATATCTGCACTTTCCCAAAAGTTAAAATCTTTTACTGTGAGATGAGTGAAGTTGAGATTTACACATAGTTACATTTTACAGGGCCATGCTTTTAGAAACTATCTAGCCATCACTACATTAAACTTAGATGATCAAATCACTGTCAAATCATAACTACGGACACGATTTGTTTACTGACTTTTTTGATTAATTTGTTAATGGGCAAAACAATTGCTTCCTAGCATACATATTTTTAAATCTCCAGAGAGTTCTGTGAGTCAGACAAAGTAAAAAAAAAATTATCTATGCATATGAATATAAAAATCCACAGATAGGTATGGTTGGAAATGCAGAATAATTATTAGGCCATCTAGTGTAGCTTATCTTGTGCCAATGCAGGATCATTCCCTATTATAGTACTGTGTATTTTCTGTGTCTTTGTCCATCTAGTTTTAAACTTCCCAAGTGACAGACCTTCCATCACTTATGCAGGGAAGGGGGAGTATTCCACAACCCCATCAGATCTCACTGTTAGCAGGTTTTTCTTAATTTAATTCTGTTGCTTCCAGTTATTCTCTGTGTACTGCTCAGATAATTCCTTTCCCTCTATAAAAGGTAGCATGGTCTGGTGAAAGAATTCTGAACCCATAAAATACTACCCACAGATGGAAGACAAGGGGCAACTAATTTTCTCCTTCTGCCTTTTTCTGCTGCTGCATCTCCTTTCCAGCCCCAATGAAAGCATCTGCTCTTCCCCCTTCCCTGGCATGGCTGACCATACCACTATTCTCCCTGGTACTCAGGCCCATAACTCAGGTTAGGTATCCCCCTCAACTCCTCCTCCCCTGCTACCCAGGTCATGTCAAAATCTGAAAAAGATGAGCGCAGGGGAAGAAGAAATGGCTACTTTAGGGTTGTTTTGTTTTTTTGAGGGACTGTTCAAACATATGCGGTTAAAAAAATAATTGTTCTAGAAATGGAAAGGATGGGAGAAAGAAGAATATAGAGCAGGGATCGGCAACCTTTGGCACGCGGGCCGTCAGGGAAATCCGCTGGCAGGCCAGGATGGTTTGTTTACCTGCAGGATCCACAGGTTCGACCGATCGCGGCTCCCACTGGCCGTGGTTCACCATTCCAGGCCAATGGGGGCTGCGGGAAGTGGCGTGGGCTGAGGGATGTGCCGTCTCGGCCCACCAGCAGATTTCCCTGATGGCCCGCGTGCCAAAGGTCGCTGATCCCTGATATAGAGACATTTAAAGCCTGCAGGAAAAACATATGAACATCAAAAAGCATCATCACCATTTCACCCTTGATAAAGTGATCTTCATTTTCAAAGCAGTATACAAACAATTATTCCTCACAATATTTCTGTGAGATAGATAAGAATGGGTTAATGCTAACCAATGAGGTCATGAAGAGGAGAAAGGACTCTTACAAGTATATTGGGATGAAAAAAATAGTAGAGAGAGAGTTAGTTAGCCTATTAATAAATGAAGAGTAAGGCAAGGAAAGTAATGGAGACTCAAAAAAGGCTGAAATACTGAACTTCTTTTTAAGTGTCTTAAACAAGAAAAGAAGGATGTTTAAATGATTAGACAGCAAAGAAGATCTTTTTGAAATCATGAATGATACAGGTAGGAGATGATTTTCATTAGAAAATATTACCATACTTATCAACCTATCTGGATGATAAGCTGCTCTTTCTCAGGGGTGAATCCACCAGTTATGCAGCTGGAGAGAGGCTTGAGGGAGTACAAACTGCAACCTGTGTACTTCTGGAAATGAATTAAGTCCTATGGCTTTAGAGAGCAAAATGGAACACTAAGTATCAACTTTAAGAATAAAATACCTCTGCATAATTAATATGCATATTGGTAACACTGCAATAAACTAGCTGCTGTGATCAGATTAATTATACAAATTATTATTTTAATCCAGATTTATTCTGGTGTTCGCCAAGATTCTTCTAATTATCCAAACGGCTATGAACTGAGTTTAAATGCATCAGGACCACATTAAATTAAACAATACATAAATTCCACAGATTTACTGTACAATGTATTTAGAAGTCACTTTATCTCCTAGAAAAATGAAGGCTGAATATCATTTTTTTTTTCTTTTAAATGAGCTCTTAGTCTATGGAATAACCTTGTAGTGGAAACCCATAGAGTAAGTTATTTAAAAATATAATAGTTAAAGTACTGGAAAATATATCCTAGAGAACAATTCTGCACTGTATTAGATGACAAAGATTTTTTCCCATCTCTAGATTCTATATCAAGGGATTGAATATAATTAAAATGAAGTGCTTAATGAGAAATAGGTTAGATAGTCACACTATTGCTTCACAGAGATGGATGAATCAAGTCCTTTGTAGATTGTGAATAAATAATAAACCTAAATAAACATGTAAACCCCGAGATTCAAACTTGTTTTCTGTTTTGTTTTTTTCCCAGTCTGATAGTAGGATGTATTTTATTTACTGCAAGTATTTATGAAGTACCCACCATTCCTGTATCCTATTTACAAATTGAATCAGGTCTAATAATTTGTACTAGATGTTGTTTAGCCAAACGTCTGGGGATGTAAATGGATTTGCTAGCCACCTGGCAAAATCTGCCAATAATTGTGATGGGGCAGTTATAGATCTGAATTTTGGCCCAGATCCTCAAAAGTACTTAGGTGCCTAAACTTCAGATATAGGCACCTAAATTTTAGGCCTGATTTTCGACTCCATTGCAAACTACAAAATGCTTGCTCGGCTGGAGCCTAAACTTAAATGGTGCCTAAATTTTCACTGTAAAAGTTCCCCAGGTGCCTGTATTTCTGCCTCTGGGCATGCACTCTATTGCCTCCCTCTAGATGCATATCCAGGATGCATATCTCCCATCTAAGCCCCAGCACCTTCTATCTTCAGAACAGCTACCAAATTAGGTCCCATTCAAAATGTGCCTTGCTTATAACTTTTAGCCAGCGGTTAGACCACACACCTGGAGTGTTGGAGATCTAAGTTCAATTCCCTACTCTGCCTGAGGGGGGAAAAGTATTTGAACAGAGGTCTCTCTCCCTCATGTCTCAGGTAAGTGCTCTAACCACTGAGCTATGGGATATTATGATTATGATGTGGGGCTCCCTCAGTCTTTCCTGTTAAATCTGTTCCCCTTTAGATTAAGTATTTAGAGTCAAGGGATAGTATGATGCTATAGCCTGGTGATTAGGGAACCCATGAGGGGCCAGTGCCCCTGGCTCGGGTGACTCTGTAATTATTTATACATAATGTAACAACTGATCAGAGGAGATTGAGGGACATCTACAACAGAATATCCCATAGCCCAACAGTTAGAGCGCCTATCCCTGTCACACAGAGGGGGGAATTGAAACTGGGTCTCCCACATCCCAGCTGAGTGTTCTAACCACTGGGCTAAAAGGCGGCAGCAGCACCACCCTCACCTATGAATCACAAACAGAGCTAGGCACGAAGTCTGAGCTACAGGGAGTTGCCTATGTCCATGAGAGGGGTAGGGCCTAGGACACATCTCTCTCATTGTATCTCACACTGGCTAGTTTAGTGGCTCCCCGCCTAGCATGCTGTCTTTTGTGGATCCCATTCTTAAGCACCATTCTCTTCCTACACATTGTATAGGGAGCCTAGGTGCCTAATTCAGACTTTGTGGATGCCAGTGCTGTTCCAGTGATTTTTTTCTAGGCACCTGAAAGTTAGGCATTGCAGAACTCAGCATTGCAATACCTACGTACCTCTGTGGGTCCAGGCCTTTGTGCCTGATCCAGCTCCTATTAAAGTCAATGAAAAGTTTCCTGTTAACTTCAGTGGGAGATGAATCAACAGCTCCCAAATGCCTGATCCTGTTAAATGCAACTATACAGAAATCCTAAATGCACTCATCCCAAAGTCACAGATGTTAACCATTTGGAGATAATCTGTATCCACATGAGAGAGATGGGCGTGTGGTATGAAGATTTTATCTACATGTGATTGGGATGGGCACATTCTCAGAACTGATGAAGCTATGACTGTGAACTCCCAGGGCGAGAAGCCAGTTGACAGTCTGAGAATGTCCATTTTCCAAAGTTATCATTCTCCAACTTTTAGCCTGCAGCAATGCAAGATCTCAGGCTTCAAACCCCATCACTGGCCTGAATGTTGTGCTTCCTGTGCCTTGGACACACATACTTTGTGGAGGAAGGATTCCTCTGGGAAGAAAGCAGGAAACATTCCTTGGGCACTTGTTTGAAGCTGCTCAGAGGTTTGGAATGTTAGTATGTCAGAAACAGGGACTCTATTAAAAGATAGCAGGCAGATGAGATTATCAGTGCCTTACACATATATCCTCACCTGAAAATCTGGTCAATGCAGGTGTTTTAATTGTTACTGTAATTGCCAGCTGTAGCCTGGATAGAGCTCGGTTTACATATCTCCTAACTTAAGTTGTTTGACATTTTCCTCGATGCAAATCTGACCTTCACCTCTCATTCTACTAATTGTTGCATTGCAAGCAATTCATTCACTCTGCCTTGCCAATTATTGTTGTAATAGAGAGAAAGAAATCGTGATATCAAAGCAAGAATCTGGATATATATTTCAGATCATCTCTTAACATTTTGAAGACTTTAAAACCGCTAGCAATCCAAAATTATACACATCTTTCCTTTTTGTAATTTGCAGGTTTTAGGTGCCTCTGATGTTTTTTCCTCAGCTTCTGTTCTGTTATAGTATCTGTGTTTGTCTGTCTGTGTGTTTTCCTACGCATTGTCTCACTTATTATTCATTATAACATCAGCTTTTCTAAAAACATAACTTTATAAAAATGTAGCCTAGACAATTGCCCTTGCAGTGTATTGTCTTAAAGATCTCTAACTGCTATGTTCCTAGAAGTTCTGAAATTTACTATTTTATAGGTTCATAGATTTATATTTTTTTAATGGGGAAAGATCATGCTCCATTTTTTTTATGTAATGTAATGTGCTTCCAGTATTGACCTTTCAGATATATTAAATATGAGTTATGCACAGCAATATTTTGGTAGAGAGAATATTTTAATAAAATATTATTTACTATTTCATTGCAGTGCAGACATGTCCAGAAACTCTAATCACGATAAGGGCCCTGGTGCAGTAGGTGCTATATAACTCATAGGAAAACATGGTTCCTTCAAACTATGGCCCTGATCCTGTAAATGACTCCTCACTGGTAAACCCCTGTGCTGTTGCAGAATGCCCACGGAAGCTGTATGGGGTGCTAGATGCTTTTATCTATAGATCTTAAAGTGCAATGCTGAAGGTAGCAAGTATCATTATCCCATTTTACTGGTGTGGAAACTGATTCACAGAGAGATTAAGTGAGTTGCCCTAAATCACACAGTGGATCAGTTCCAGAGATGGGAATAGAAGCTAGTTTTCCTAACTCCCCAGTCTTTTGCTGTAGAGCATGGTAATTACTTCTAGGAAAAGTTAGCACAAGCTTCTCATTTATCACTATTTATGTCCTATGATCCTCAGGCTTTCAATCTGAATCACAAATTAAGCAGACAAAAAAAAAAAAAAAAGACTATATCCACTACATCAGTCACAAAGCCTTGAAGGCAAAGAGAAGAAAATACTAAAAGAAGCAGCCACAAACAGAATTGTACCATGTGTATCATTTCTGAAAATAGAACAGGAGTACTTGTGGCACCTTAGAGACTAACAAATTTATTTGAGCATAAGCTTTTCGTGCTCAAATAAATTTGTTAGTCTCTAAGGTGCCACAAGTACTCCTGTTCTTTTTGCTGATACAGACTAACACGGCTGCTACTTTGAAACCTGTCATTTCTGAAAATGGAATTGAAACTTTAACCATTTTCACCTTTTCCCACAGGTCACAGTTTAATAATGATGCTGACGGATTTACGGCATTTCAGTTGACCACTACGGATGGCACATAATTACTGAATATAGATATGGTGCTTATTTTCAGATCAGCTTTCACAGTCATTTTAGTCTAAAGTCACTCACTACAATACCTGAAACTTTGTTGATAAATTCATAGGTTAATGTTTCCTTCCTGCGGCCTTCTATGTGGGAAGGGAACGTAGATACAGAATGCTCATATAGGCCCCCTATCTGTGCCTAATATTTAGCTGGCATTATTAATAGTATCATTTGTAAAGGAGCACAGCTTGGTAACTGGGCTGATGTGTTTCACAGGGGCTAGCAGGGAAGGTATTCTGCTGGGACACAGAATGGCAGGGGAGTCACTAAACAGCTGCTTGTACAGTCTTAGGCCTCAGTAGCTTACCTTGCATGAGAGAGATGAGCCAACAGATCTGTATTTTTGTTGGTCCTCCCCTGCACTCTACCTTACGCCATCCTCAAAAGCTACCCTCTGCAGTAGATTTCAGGAAACCCTGTTGAGTTGTCTTCAGAGGTGTACATGGGTGTAGAACAACTTTACAGACTCCCCAAATGTCATCCTTCCCCATGCATGGCAGATCTGCACTGGTTCCACTGCAGTCAAGGCCCTCCACACCCATGGTGAGAAGGTGTTGAGATCACTATATTTTCACGGGGATGTGTGGAGATGTATAGTAGGATGAAGTCTCTGTCCAAAAGAGTTTGTTAAAATGGCTCTTAAGGTACCAGGTAACTAGTAGAGCAATTACTATGCAACTAGGATGATGTAATATTTATATGGGAGTGACTCTTCTATTGACTGCATTAAGGCTCTGAGTCTGCCAGTATGAACTAGATGTTTCCAGAAACCTCAGCAAACACAGACTGAGCTGAGTGCTTCTGCACTTAAAAGAGCTGAGACTTCTCTGCTGTAAAACCTGACACCTGGATGTTTATTATTATTTACAGCAGCCTCCCCAAGTCTTACAATAATCTACTTCTCTAATGAGCTACTCGTGGTTTTTAAAATAGATAAATAGATAAAAAATAGAGAAAATAGAGAAATTGGAAATCTAAGTTTGCCTGAGGAATATGTGAGGCTATCTAGGAAAATTTGTCAAGGATTATTGTTGTCTAAACCCATTCTAATCTTAACATGTTTAGTTTTCAGGTGTTTACTGTCAATTACTGTATCCTCTGATACTTTTTTTTTTTTTTGGCATCGACAGTAAAAAAGACTAACAACTTTCTGTCTCTCGTCACTGGAATTTCACAGTTGTGACTTCAGGTGCGTGGTCTGAACTATATATCTTAAAGTGCATTGCATTACATTTCATTACCTGTAATCCTAGCATGAAGTATCAGAATGAAAGCTGTAATAAAATGAACGCCACACGTCAAAGTGAACAAATGATGAAAAAGAGAAGCATCAACATGCTAAATCATGTCATGTATTTCTGAATTAGCATAATGGTTAATAAGCCTACATTTCAAAACCATTTACTGCAGAGTGTACATGGATTCTTGATTAATTAGTTTATTTCATAATTACAGCTCTGACACGATATCTTTAATATCTTTACTTCAAAAACCTAAGTTACTAATTAAGTTTTTTCCAGTTTTGACAGATTAAACCCATAACAGCAACAACAAAAAACCCTCTCATAGCTGCAGTTTGCTTCTACATCCATATGGTTGTCAGACTTTCTCAACGTGATCCACTTATTTTGATTCCAGCACTTTTAGACAAGCAAATTAAAGCACAATTCTTATAGCCAGTGGCCCTCCCTATAGCTTCTTTGGATCAAATTCCCTTAGTTCCAGTACAGGCAATTTTTCTAATTTACCCTCTGGAACATCATGTACAGCCTCTGACAGAATCCTCTGTCAAGTAGCTTTCCCAGAGCATTTAGGAACTAATTATAAGTTTGATACCACTGCATTTTTGTTCATCTTAAAACATATTCTTTTTCTAATAGAAATTTGACTTGTGCAGTCATAATTGAAAGTTCCTAGCTGTTTCAGCTGAGTTTTGTTATCTGGTTTGCCTAATGAAGAAGTTAAACTATACAGGAGTCTGAATAAGCAGCCAAGAGCAATTGTGTTACTACACTAAGCAAAGAAAAGCTGGTCCGGTTGATCAACACACAGTAAACTGAGATCATGGAAAATGAGGTATATGTCAATTAGCTATGAGATGAGGCTTCTTATGACAATTTGGCATCCAAAAGATAGTTACTAGAACTTATTCTTATCACACACGCGTGGTGTAAAGAGTAAGTAACTGAGAGAAGACCTTGTTTTACATATTTTGTAACACATTTTTAAAAATAGCTCTAAAGTCCACCTGCTTCAACATCTACAAAGTATATGCCACAATAAATGAAAAGGGGACAAGTAAAGTCAGGGGTGCCATTGGGGGAAAAGAAGGCTATGTCTATGCTGCAGTTAAAAACTCACAGCTGGCCCAAGCCAGCTGACTCAGACTAAGGGGTTGTTTAATTGTGGTGTAGATATTTGGGCTTGGGCTGCAGCCCAAGCTCTGGGACCCTCCCATCTTGTAGGTTCCTAGAGCACCGACTCCAGCCAAAGCACCTATACTGCAGTTAAACAGCTCCTTAGCCTGAGCCCTGTGAGTCCACATCAGCTGGCACGGGCCAGCTGTGGATTTTTACTTGCAGTGTAGACATACCCTTAGGCCCAGATCCACAAAGGTATTTAGGCTCCTAACTTCTATTGATTTCCGTGCTTCAGTTTCTGATATGTAAAATGGGGGAAATAGTACTTCCCTACTTCTCAGAGGTGTTGTGAGGATAAATATAGATTTTGAGGAACTCAGTATGGTAACTGGGGCTTATAAGTATCTAAGATAGATACATAACTAGGAGCTGAAGAATTTAGAATCCTTTATAATTAGCTGGGTTCTAGAATGTAGAGTATTTTAGACAGTAGGGAACCGGGCTTTATATTCTTTGTAATTGTTGCTTAAACTCTTTAGATTAATGCTTTGTTAGCTTTCAGGTACTGCACTTTTTCATATTCATGATCAATTATTTGAGAAAATTAGAATGGTTATAGCACTCAAAGGTCAGAAACAAAATACAGCTATAACAGTGGAAGAAAAACCCTGGATGACAGTGGCAAGTTAATTCAGAGCTAAAGTACCTTTCATTCTTACCAGCACCTGCTGTTTAAAATCAGCATTCATACTCCAATATCCCTATAAATGCCTACGTGTGTGGTATTTACTACAGTACTAGTCCTGTGTTTTGTTTATTTCAAAAGGTAAAAACCTCAGCCAATCTACAACATGAATGCAAGGATCTAATACTAATAGCTTAGAGTATGTAAACTGGTGAAGGTATTCTGAGGCCTAAAAGAACTACCCATTAATATAGCATTGCAAACCAGTGTGCATCCATCCAGCAGCCCATCCACTGTTCATTTGCTATAATGGATTTAAATAATCAAAATCAAATCAGGAGCATAAGGGCTAACTGGTGGCTACTCAATCCAGATAAGATTGAAATGTTGATTAGTTTGGAGAAATAATTGGAAGGCTGGGCAAGAATAACATCTGCTCTGCTTGGAGTCTGTCTGCCTATTGTTGTCTCTCTTCACACAATCTAGGAGTCTGTTTAGATTCTCAGCTGCAACTATACAAGAAAGAATAGGGTGTTTCCCCCCCCTCTTTTACACATGACCAGAATGTTGTGACCATTTATCAAAGATATGGACTTCGCCACCATCATCCATGCCTTTGTTGTTTTGATATTAGATTAATGCAATGTGATCTACATAGATTTAAAATGTAATCCTAGCTGGAAAGTATACTTCCTCAAACTCTTACTGCCAGTTGAGTGCAGTGTCCTGTATTGATTTCTACTGTACTCTGAGGATACTTTTTAGTAAACTAAAAAGTGTAGGAGAGCTCAAAACTGGCTAGGGTGTTTGTCATGTGCTATCAGTGCAATTAAGTGAACTGTTTACAAGCTAAAAAGTGTATAGCACATAAACTGGTGAAATGAGATTACAATGAAAGTAATCTGCCTAATTATCTATTCATTTATAATTCATGGTTCACCCTTGTGCCTAAACACTATTTACGCTAATTAAGAATAGCATTAATTCCATATGAAAGGACTGTGTTCTCCATTGCTTATGCCATTATCTTTAAATGGGTTTGTTCCTGTTTTTCTCCAGGGAAGATGTTGCCTGCTGTTATTCCACAGCTAGAAAACCCAGACTGAAATGTCTTGTGCAAAAATATGCAAACCCAATAGCTGGCAAGACTTGGGCTGACCCTCTAGTTTCTAGGGGGTAGGGAACCCCACAGCAGTGCACTTACCATTGAGAACATTTGGCCCCACATTCCACTTTGGGCTCTGACACAGCCATAGCACTGGGTTGCAGGTAGGGAGCTGGCCTTTGAGATCATTACCTATTAATACTGATGTGTGAACAAGTCCTCTGTCTAAGATAGCTGCAAGAAACAGTTAGGGGCCGTGTCTTAGATGTGGCCCCTTAAACTTAAATTCCTTTTGGGAAGTTTTAGCAATACATGATGGGGCTGAAACAAGTCACGCTGCGGTGAATGGGAGCATGGGGTCAATGTCCCAGTTTGCAGCTGTCTCCATCTCATAATGTTATCTATATCCCATAATTTTTGCAACTTTTTTTCAAAATCCCACAAGCCCGCATGGCCCTCCTGGCTGTCCACCATCTCTGACAGAAGCCTAGAGCCTGCCCAGCTTGGCCCTGTCATGAGCATTGCAAGCACAGGGCTCCCGATCCTGGAGTATTTGCAGAGCCGCAAGAAGGACCAAATGACTAGGAAACATCATGATTCCGGAGGACAGATTGCTGTGGGACATATCACAAACCAATTCAAGGTTGTTGGCGGCATTCACGGAGCAACTGCTGATGGTGGAGCGCTGCTTCTGGGCCTGAGAAAGAAGCACTGAATGGTGGGATCGCATCATAATGCAGGTTTGGCATGCTGAGCAGTGGCTGCAGAACTTTCAGATGCACAAGGCCATATTCCTGCATTGAGCTCTCCCCAGTCCTCCAGCACAGGGACAGCAAAAAGAGCTGCACTGACAGTGGAGAAGCAAGTGGCGATCGCCCTGTGGAAACTTAGAATGCCAGAATGCTACCAATCAGTCAGGAATCCATTTAGAGTAGGGAAATCCACCGGGGGAGCCATTGTGATGCAAATGTGCCGGGCCACCAACTACACAGGACTGTGACTCTCAGCAATGTGCAGGACATAGTGGATGGATTTGCAGCAATGGAGCTCCCGAACTGCAGTGGAGTAATAGACAGTACATATATCACAATTTTGGTACCAGACCACCCTGCCACAGAGTACATCAACAGAAAGGGCTACTTTTCCATGGTTATGCAAGCGTTGGTGGATCACCGGGGACACTTCACCGACATTAGTGTGGGCTGGTCAGGGAAGGTGCATGACACTTGCATTTTTAAGGACTGTTCAGAAAGCTACAAGCCAGGACTTCCTTTCCCAATTGGTGGATTACCATTGGGAGTGCTGAAATGCCAATATGATCCTAGGGGACCCAGCCTATCCCTTGCTCCCCTGTCTCATGAAGCCATACACTGGTCACCTTGACAGCACCAAAGAATGATTCAACTACCAGCTCAGCAGGTGCAGAATGACAGTTGAATGTGCTTTTGGTCATTTGAAGGGGCCGTGGCATTGGTTACTCACAAGATTGGACCTCAGTGAGAAAAATATGCCAATGATTATAGCTGCCTGCTGTGTCCTGCATAATATATGTGAAGTAAAGTGGAGAAAGTTTCCATCTGGGTGGAGGTGGAACATCTGTCTGCTGAATTTGAGCAATCAGACAGAAGGGCTATTAGAAGAACTCAACACGGAGCGGTACAGTTTAGGGAGGCTTTAAAAGACCATTTTAACAGTGAGCCAGAGTAGTGTGTGTTGTTGTAGTGTGCTCTGCTGGCCTTGCTCTTCTGTGACCTGATAGGAATCATGTGGTGATTGCTCTACATACTGGAATATAACATTGTCAATGAACCTATTAATTTTGTTTGTGAATCATCCTGTGAGTTGTGTGACACTGTGCTGAGAACTGCTGAGCATGAGTTCACAACATATGCTGCCGAGTGAAGATGAATTATGTTCCAAATGATTGGATTTCTATTCCGTAACAAAATCAGTGCAAAAAACCCTCTGCAATTTTAAAACAAATACATTAAAAACTTAATAAAGGGAGGTGAGACTGGGATTATTGAACCTGCAGGTCGACCAGAGTCTGCAGCATCTGTGTTTGCTGTCTGAGATGCCCCATTATGTCCTGGTACATCTTCCTCTCCTTTTCCTGCTCTGGGTCTTTCTCCTGTCCATTCTTTCCTTCTCCAGGTTGCGCACAATGTTCATTCTCCAGGCCCTGTGCTTATGGTCTGATACAGCACTAGCTTGCAGGATCTCACTGAACATGTCACCATTAGTCCTCTTCTTTCTCCTCTTATCTAGCTCAGGCATTCCACGGGAGTGGAGAGGGAGCCTCCGAAGGCCTCAATGGTAGCAACTACCAATAAAACACACAGAGGTACCATTGTGAGCTTATTCACTACAGAAAGTGAAACTTAAAGTGCTGAACTCACTCCCTTTGCCCCCCTAAAGTTTTAAGCACTGCACTCTCACTTCTCCTTAGGAGTGCTTGAGCACGGCACCAATCACAGCACCAGCCATAATGAGTATGGCCTGCCGGAGGGTGGGGAAATGAAGAGGTAGCTGCTTGGGTGCATGATTCTAGTAGTGTAGGGCAATAGCACTGAATACTGGGACCATTTTCCATAGGCAGTGGTGATTTTAGCTGATATCTCACTTCTGAGGGTAACAAAGGCACAGAGAACACAGCTGCTGCTGGCATCCTGAAGCTGCCCAAGCCCGTATCCTGCTAGCCTGTTTACTGCAATGGTACTTGCTGGAGTTATCACTGAGTGGCGTGGGAAAGTGTCTTACCAAAGAGGAAGAAATAAGGCAGCCCTCTATAGATCCCTTCAGGAGAGGATTGCAGAGTACCTTCCTGAAAGTTTCATCAAGATCTCTCAGGAGAATTCAAGGGACATCCCTGTGTACATAAACTTCTCCGCATGCTCTCCCCCTCCCCCCCACCTAACTTTGGAGGAGCCATCCCTGTAATTGACAATTTATCTCCACACCTGCCCAAAGTTCCTTCCCCTGCATTGGGCTCGCCCGTGCTCAACTGGCGGGATTGGCTGGACTGCGGTGGAGTCAAAAACAGGTCTTAGCCCACTCTGCAGCCGGTTCTTCACAGTTGACAGTCCCCCATACGCCTCTTGTCCGCCATGTCCTCCTCCTTACTGTTCATGGCAGAGACCTGTGACTTGGGCTCCTCGGAGATATCCATAGTCAGGGCCAGCTCCAGGTTTTTTGCCGCCCCAAGCAAAAAAAAAAAAAAAGCCAGAGAGCTGCCCCTTGAAAAGAGCCACCCCCAAAGGGCCGGAATGCCGCCCCTTGAGAACGCTGGTGTCTAGAGCCGGCCCTGTCCATGGTGCTTTACGTAATGGTGTCGGTGTCTCCACCAAGGACGGCATTCAGCTCTTTGTAAAAGCGACAGGTATGCAGCCCATCACTGGATCGATTGTTGGCTTCCTTTGACTTCTGTTATGCCTGCCCAGCTCCTTGGCTTTCACACTGCACTTCTGCTGGTCCCTGTCATAGCCCTTTTTCTGCATCCCTTGAGCAATCTGCTTGTAGGTGTCGATATTTCTATGGCTGGTGTGGGGCTTTGCCTGCACAGCTTCTTCTCCCCATAGGCCCAGGATATCGAATATCTCCTGTCTACTCCAGGCAGGACCACATCTGGTCAGCTGGGAAGTTGCACTCAACAATGGAGAGTTGCTAGGTGTGCTCACCAAGCCAGGCAATCAGGAAAAGGTATTTAAAAAATTTGTGGGACTTTAAATGGAAGGGGGCTTCCAGTCTCTGTGACCCCTGTGTGGGTCATTATGAGACAGCTGCTGGAGAACAGCTAGGCTCAACATAAGTAGCACATTACACCCATCGTCATATATCATCTGTGCCTCTACACTGCTTGGGGAGGTGGTGTTATTATGTCAGGATAACGGGGCACTGACATCAGTGGGAAAGCAATTTTAATGTAGACACATGCACACTAGGTCGACATAAGCTGCCTTGCATCAACCTAACTTTGTAGTGTAGACTAGGCTTTGCTGTCCCTCATCATAAACATAATTTCACTGAGAGTTGTATATTGATGTAGCTTCATAAATAAGCAACAGAAAATGACAAAATTATGCAATAAATGGGACTGCACTTTACATATGTTCTGGCATGAGACCAAAAGCACACTAAGCTATGTGACAGGGGTGTTGTGAAATGATTTTTATAAAAATGGTTTCAGTCATAAAATGAAATAAGTGTGACAAACTTGTTCTGACCCCTGCAAGCTTTCTCCTGTCCTCACTTTTAAATCAGCTTTTTCCTTTTATCCAAACAATATAGATCAGTAATATTTTTTTATCTGAGGAATGAAGAGTTTTTAAACAAAAACTGTCTGAACTGGAGATAATTTATTCTCTATTAAGAGTGGGTCAGTTCTCAATTTATTCAGTCTGAATTAATCACAAGATTTAATCAGTCAGTTTAGACATGTTTTCCCTTTCAGGGTATCTGCAGAATTAACTCAATAGCCACAAGCTAGTCTAGTAACTTTTGACACATGTGACAAAGTTCCTCCTCTACCTTGGTGGGTCCTGCGCTTATTGGCGGATTTGCTCACCTCACAGATTCACCCTGTGGGTCAGAAACAGTCCAGAGACCTTCCCCTCTGGTAGAAACCACAGTCCAGGTCAATTCCTCCTGTGTTTGATCAGGAGTTGGGAGGTTTGGGGGGAACCCGGGCCCGCCCTCTACTCCGGGTTCCAGCCCAGGGCCCTGTGGACTGCAGCTGTCTAGAGTGTCTCCTGGTACAGTTGCACAACAGCTACAACTCCCTGGGCTACTTCCCCATGGCCTCCTCCCAACGCCTTCTTTGTCCTCACCACCAGACCTTCCTCCTGATGTCTGATAACACTTGTACTTCTCAGTCCTTCAGCAGTACGCCTACTCACTCTCAGCTTCTTGCACACCTCTTGCTTCCAGTTCCTCACATGGACTTTCTCTCCTCTGGCTCCCCGGCTCCTCCTGGCCTGACTGGAGTGAGTCCTTTTATAGCATCAGAAGGGCCTTAATTAGAGTCAGGTGCTTAACAGCCTCACCTGACTCTTAGCAGGTTAATTGGAGTTAGGTGTTCTCATTAGCCTGGAGCAGCACCTGCTCTGGTCACTCAGGGAACAGAAAACTGCTTATCCAGTGACCAATATATCTCCCTTCTACTACTCTGCTGTTCCCAACTGGTCTGGGTCTATCACACACAGAAGATGCAAGTTAAATTCCTCTGTCAGATCCTGTTAACTACAGAGTAAGAGTGGAGTTTTCCAGCAATAGTGTGGTTTTCAGTTTGACGCCTTGGAGTTATCGGATTTATAAATATCTAAAAACAATATCTTCTTCTGTTAGGTCTTATTATTCCATGCAGCCTTCAAAGCAGAACTCACTGCCGCTCATCCAGCTCCTGTTATAAGACATCAAGGTTTGTTTCATATTGCATTCTCTGGAGCAGAAATTTTAATGAGACTGAATGAAATTGTATTAGAGAGATTACCTGGATTACTTTGTTAAAGTACGATTGTAACATTGGCCACTCTACTCAGTTTATCCTAGCTTTAACATGCAAGATACTCTGTCAAAGCTTGTCCATTTAAACCAATATGAGTGCAGTCATAATTCTCTTTCTGGATCACAACTAAATACAAGATGTCACAGCTAAATACAAGATGTCACAGCTAAATACAAGATGAAACGGATTGTTTAGCGTAAGGAGTTAACACATATTTCAAGGGACCATTCAAGGTGAAGTGAACCATTAAAACCCCTCCAGTCATAGGTGGGAAAGTCAGGGAAAGAGAGAAAAAAAGTCATCTTGGTGCATGGGAGTTATTAGTGGGTTATAGATTGTGGTAATAAGCCAGAATTCCAGTATGTTTATTAAGACCATGATTTTTAGTGGCTAGCAAAGTTATGAATTTAAACTCCCAGGCTTGTCTTTTGAAGGTGTGTGCAGGTTTCCTTTCAGAATGAGGACTGAGCGGTCAGATGTAGAGTTATTGCTTTGTAGCAGCGGCACCAGACCGTGCCAGAACACCAGATGCAAAACCTGTAGACATATCTCCACCGCTGCGATGATCAACACTCCCTACAATGTACCTTTCAAGATCCATGGGTCCTACACAGTCCTATCACAGCATATAATGTACCTCATCCAGTGCACAAAATGCCCAAATAGCAACTATGAGGGTGAAATCAGACAATCACTACACTCTCAAATGAACTCACACAGGAAAATGATACCAGTCAGCTCTGTGTTCTTGGGGAACCAGGGCACAGTATCCAGCCTGTCTGATTCATGAAGGACACCACCCCTTCCCCCCACACACCAGCCTCTGCTTGAACCAAAACCGATCAGAAAAAAGACTTGTAGAGAGCAGCGAAGGGTGGTGGGAGACACATCTGGACCCCTCCTGACAAGGGTGATAGGATTAAGGCAACTCCCCAAGCCTCATCCGCATCAAAGATGGGACGGGGAGGCATCTCCAATAACATACAGAATGGAGAACAGAGATTCCTTCTCATTAGCCGCACTGAACTCTGGGACCAGAAAAGCAGGGAAGCACTGCAGCCTGGGGGATCTCTGCTCCAGATGTTAATGAACCTACATCTGCACACACCCAGCTCAGCAGTTATCAGACCAATTCTAGTAATGAATCTTTGATTGATATCCAAAATACTGAAGCAGCCTAATTACATTGTGAGCTCCCTGGAAGAAACACCACCCATAGCTAGGAGTGATCAGCCCCTATTATCTAGCCTAAAGAAAACCCTTGAGTCATTAGAGATGTGTAAATGCCAAGGAAGGAGAGAGAGACTTAGTACAAAACAAGGGAATGTAATTTAGAATAAGTGGATGAAAATAGATATTTTTGATTAAAAAAACCAACCTTTCCTGACTCAATCGTAACCATACTCTTCCAAAGGAGAACCTATCTCTACAAGGATCGCCCATCAAACAATTGGGGAAGGGAGATTACCTCAGTAAAGGCTGCCTGGCCTGCCCCCAAAATCTGGCAGATCCTTAGAACACCAGGTTCACTAGCATGGAAGTCCTGTGTCAGCATGGCTCCATGTACTAGTGCCTGTGCAATCTGGCACAACACCTGCAGAAATGTCCTAGAATCATAGAACTTAAGATCAGAAGGGACCATTATGATCATCTAGTCTGACCTCCTGCATGATGCAGGCCACAAGAGTTGACCCACCCACTCCTGAAATAACTCTCACCCTTGACTCAGCTGTTGAAGTCCCCAAATCATGATTTGACGACTTCAAGCAGCAGATAATCCTCTAGCAAGCGACCCCTGCCCCATGCTGCGGAGGAAGGCGAAAAACCTCCAGGGCCTCTGCCAATCTACCCTGGAGGAAAATTCCTTCCCGACCCCAAATATGGCGATCAGCTGAACCCCGAGCATGCGGCCAAGATTCTCCATCCAGACACTTAGGAAAAGACTTTCAATATCCCAACATTTATCATCGGTACTAACTACCAGCGGTGGCACATTATTGACCTATTGAGTAAATCAAGTTATCCTATCAAACCATTCCCTCCATAAACTTATCAAGCTTAGTCTTAAAGCCGGAGAGGTCTTTCGCCCCCACTATGTCCCTCGGCAGGCCATTCCAGTATTTCACTCCTCTGACGGTTAGAAACCTTCGCCTAATTTCAAGCCTAAACTTCCCAACTGCCAATTTATATCCATTTGTTCTCGTATCCACATTAGCACTGAGCCGAAATAATTCCTCTCCCTCCCTGATATTGATCCCTCTGATATATTTAAAGAGAGCAATCATATCTCCCCTCAACCTTCTTTTGGTTAAGGAAAACAAACCGAGCTCCTCAAGTCGCCTTTCATACGACAGGCTTTCCATTCCTCGGATCATCCTAGTGGCCCTTCTCTGTACCCTTTCCAGTTTAAATTCATCCTTCTTAAACATGGGAGACCAGAACTGCACACAGTACTCCAAATGAGGTCTCACCAGCGCCTTGTATAACGGGACTAGCACCTCCTTATCTCTACTAGAAATACCTCGCCTAATGCATCCCAAGACCGCATTAGCCTTTTTAACGGCCACATCACATTGCCGACTCATAGTCATCCTGCGATCAACCAGGACTCCGAGGTCCTTCTCCTCTTCCGTTACTTCCAACTGGTGCGTCCCCAGCTTATAACTATAATTCTTGTTAGTCATCCCTAAATGCATAACCTTACACTTCTCACTATTAAATTTCATCCTATTACTAATACTACAGTTTACAAGGTCATCCAAATCTCCCTGGAGGATATTCCGATCCTTCTCCGAATTGGCAATACCTCCCAACTTCGTGACATCTGCAAACTTTATCAGCCCACTCCTACTTTTGGTTCCGAGGTCAGCGATAAATAGATTGAATAAAATCGGACCCAAAACCGAACCCTGAGGAACTCCACTGGTAACCTCCCTCCAACCCGACCGATTCCCTTTCAGTACGACCCGCTGCAGTCTCCCCTTTAACCAGTTCTTTATCCACCTCTGGATTTTCATTTCGATCCCCATCCTTTCCAATTTAACCTCATGAGGGCCTAGGCAGAAAACATAGACTGGGCTATCTTCTCTTCTGACTAACATGTAGAGGAGGATGTAAATCCTCCCAGCCCCCCAGGATGGATCAGAGTGAGTGGCCTTTGCATGATCTGGAAAGGGTGAGAGAAACAGTGCCATTGGATCACAATCTGGCCCAGTATGATCTACTTGGGGAACAGTCTTCCAAAAGAACTGTTGCAAGCCTTATTGCCTTAGGCATTTAAAGTACCAAAAACATTGAAAGATGGTGCCAAATGTGGATGGAAGCACAGGGATTGCTGGGATTCGAAGTGATGCATCACGGGGCGTCGGGACAGGACCCAGAATGCCCCGCACCCCTCAGCCCCTTCCCACAAGCCACAAGCCACAGCGCCAGAATGGGAAGAGGTGCTCTGTGGGATAGCTGCCCATAATGCACCGCTCCCAATGCTGCTGCAAGGGCCGTAAATGTGGCCACACCAGTGTGCTTGCAGCTGACAGTGTGAACACACTGCAGCACTTTCCCTACTGCGCTCTCCGAGGGCTGGTTTAACTCACAGCGCTCTATATCTGCAAGTGTAGCCATGCCCTTAGACCAGAACACGAACTAGAAAGTACGCACTAAGGAATAAGGTTACACTTGAGAGAGCGGTCATCTAGTGAGTCCTGACAGTACATGATTCACAAAATGTAAGAGATGTTTTGGCTTGTATTATTGAGTGAATGCTGGCATTTTCCAGATACTGAGTCTTTCCTTTTAGTGACTGAACAGGTATTTCATGGGTCCACCAGGTTTTCTACTCATTTGTTGCCTGCTACTTAGCTCCTTGAGAAGTGAAGCCTAGCTTTGCTGTTTTCTCTACTGACACTCAGTTTCTCAGAATTGACTTAAAACCACACATTGGAATCTGTACTCTCAGGGCTATCATTGATAAGGAATTGTGGTATCCGTGCCTAGTAGTGACATGTTTTATTTGGCTTTCTAATGTTAAGTTTTTAATTTTTTGTTCATTTAGTAAAATACTTTCTGGCAACAGATAAGCTGAATGGAAAAAGTACCTGCACTAGCTCTTATAAAGTCCTTAATCTCAGACACTAGACATGCAATATAAAACCTGCTCACTTACTGATTTATTGTGAGAGGAGAAGAAAAAAAATGCAAATTAACTCCAGTGCTGCATAACTCTTCCAGGATCCTTTTACGATTTCCTTATCATAGCTTTGTGCTAAAGAAATTGAAATAGGGCTGCATGGGTTTGCCTATAAGGTCCTAACCTAACTCATTTGGAAAAGAACTCCCCACTTTTAGTGCTTTTAGACCTTTTACATACTAGCCTTATGCACCTAAGGATTGTGGGATAATTAGCTTTCAGGCAAACACTTATTTTCATAAAACAAAATATCTGTTCCCTTAAGACATCCCAGGAACCTTCTAAATGCTCTCTCCCCCTCCTCTTTTTTTAATTCATTTTAAACAGTGAGATGCATTGATAGCCAAACGCTCGTGTTTGTGAGGAGTCTGCCGCTAATTAAAAACACTCATGCTGGTTTTCCTTTTTTAATAGGGTGGCTCTGCTGGACCAAATGGGTTTCAGCAGTTCCGTCAGTGCAGGGTCTCTGAAGCGGAGCTTAATGCAGCAACAAACATGCCTTTCATCTGGTCTTTTCAACTGCTCTCAGATGCTTGTAGTTTAGACCTAGCTCAAGTAGGTGCAACAGTGGCACAGCTGCAGCTATGCTGCTGTAGGGTAGATGCTTCAAACATCGACCAAAGGGGATTTTCCATCACTATCGTTAGCCCACCTCTCCGTTAGGTGGTAGCTAGGTCAACTGAAGAATTCTTCTATTGACCTAGTTGTGTCTACACTGGGGTTAGGGCGACTTGACCATGGCGCAAAATTTTTCACAGCTTACTAGGTCAATCTAAGTGTAGAACAGGCCTAAGAGTCAATCTTTGCTTAGCAGGGTGTGATGTTTGGGGATTACTCAGACCAGTAAGGGGTTCTGTCATTACCTGCTCTGTAACCTTGGGTGCCTTAATGCTATGCTGCTATAACTCTGAGCCCTGACACCAGGACGCAGCGTACAAACATAAAGCTCTCACCTCTCACCCTGGCTTCCACCCAGGAGCACCGCCAGCTTTTTTGCTGCCCTAGGTGGCGGAAGGTCCCGCCCCCAAAATGCCACCCCCGACAGAGGCGGCGGAAGGTCCCACCCCCAAAATTCTGCCGATGACCGGGGCGCCAGCGCCCCCCAAATTTTGGCGCCCTAGGCAACCACCTAGGTCGCCTAATGGGTTGCTCCGGCCCTGCTTCCACCAGCCTAGTTAGTCCTTGCAGGGTGACCTCAACAGCCCTTTCAGTCCCCAGGCTCCCCGAATCACTTTACCTAGAGTTCTTATCGACCAGACACTCAGGTTTTCCCCTCTGGTTTGTCATNTCTCACCTCTCACCCTGGCTTCCACCCAGGAGCACCGCCAGCTTTTTTGCTGCCCTAGGTGACGGAAGGTCCCGCCCCCAAAATGCCACCCCTGACAGAGGTGCGGAAGGTCCCACCCCCAAAATTCTGCCGATGACCGGGGCGCCGGCACCCCCCAAATTTTGGCGCCCTAGGCAACCACCTAGGTTGCCTAATGGGTTGCTCCGGCCCTGCTTCCACCAGCCTAGTTAGTCCTTGCAGGGTGACCTCAAGAGCCCTTTCAGTCCCCAGGCTCCCCGAATCACTTTACCTAGAGTTCTTATCGACTAGACACTCAGGTTTTCCCCTCTGGTTTGTCACCCTGAAAGTATAAAAACAGCCCCCAGTTGTCAGTTCACTGGCACTTACATTCCACATTGTTTGCACAACAGAGACCTGCATGGGGAATAATAAACAAAGCTTATTTAATAGAAAAATCATAGTTCCAAAGATGGAATAGTAACGAAAAATAAACACATACAAGTTACAAAGAAAATAAACATAAAGATGCAACGTAATGCTTCTATATTAGCTACATATCCTCTTTGAATACAAGCAGGCTATTGCCTCTGAACAGTTTCCCAGTGTATCTCCGTCAGAGAGGGGGTCCAGTGTTTTACTGACAACACCCAATCTAGATGCAGGCCTTCACTTACTGGGTCACCTTCACTTCAAACCCCTTCTTTTAAGGGTTTGCAGTGGTTTTCTTTCTCTCTGACTCTGGTGATTCTGAGACCGTTTGTTTGTTTTCCCCCCATAATTCTAATGACACACCATTGGGTTTTCCTGACTGGACAATCGATGGGTACTTGTAGTTAGGTGTCAGCAATTGGGTTGGGAGGAGCCCTTTCCTGCTGTGTGGTGTACTTGAAATTTGTAGTACAGTTCATGAGCATAGTATTCTATGTACATAACCACAGTCTGTATACATACAGATTATGAAATATTCCCTCTAAGCTGTGTCATCAGGTGGCCGCCCAGGAGTGATTCAAGGGTCGCGCACTTGCTTAACAGAGCTGAGCACATACAGCAGTGTGTGTTCAGATGCCCCTCTCCCCACTGCTTTGCAGACTCGTTGCTCCTGCCCTCTGCCTTGGAGCCCCTAGCCAGCTGCTCCTGGGACCCTCCTGCTGGCTGTGTAGAGCATGGAGGGAGGAGGGGTGCTGATGTCAGGGTGTCCATCCCCCCACGCCTGTACCCCATCTTCACAGACCAGGGGAGGGGGGGACAGAGCTCAGGAGCAAGAGAGCTGCTGTGGTCTGAGGTCTGAACGAGCCTTTCTGCAGTCAGTGAGAGTGCCTTAAAGAGACAGCAAACAGCTGTCTCAGACTTCCCCAACGGCCAGCAGGCACACACACTGTGTCTGTGTGTGTGTGTGTGTGTGTGTGTGTGTGTCTCTCTCACACACACACACACACACACGGCACACACAGTCTTTCACACTCACCTCCCAACACATACTTGTATTATTGTTGTTGTTACTTCTTGGTACTTCCTGCAATACACATATATTCTCTGTAATTTTATTCTTTCAAAGTGTGTTATTTTAGTTTTTTGACTGGTCTATGCATTTCATAATTTTTATTTCTCTCTTACACTTCAATTTAATTCTTTAAGTAGTGAGTTCTAAAATGCCTAACCTGTCCTGGCTGGAGTAATTATCCCTATGGTAACTTTTAAAAAATATATCTAGGTTTTTTGTTTCTACTGGTGGCGAACATCCACACATTACCCTAGGTGCACATAACATTTATTCTGCACGTGGATGGAAAAAATTAGCAGGAACATTGCTCATAATGACTGTCATGGGCGGCATGTGAACCACTGGCTGGGGGAGGCTAGCCATCTCAACCCCCTTATTGAGGCCAATAACTTGTGTTCTTGACGTATAATTTGTGTTCCAGGCTTGGTTGGAAGATTCTAACAGATGAAGAGGCCACCACTTCCCTAGTTTGTTCCAGTGGTTAATCACCCTCATTGTTGTTTTTTAAAATACAAATAAAAAAGAATCGTGCCTTATTTCCAATTTGAATTTGTCTGGCTTCAGCTTCCAGCCATTGGTTCTTGTTATGATTCCACACACACACACACCCCGATTGAAGAGCCCTTTAGTATCCACATATTCTTCCCATAAAGGTACTTATACACTACTCAAGTCACCTCTCAGTCTTTTTGATGAACTCAATCTGTTCAACGTTTTAAGTCTCACTATCAGGCATTATCCCCAGCCCTTGAATAATTGTATGGCTCTTTCCTATACCCTCTCTCTAAATTTTCATTTTTTTTGAAAAAGTACACACTAGAGCTGTACACAGTATTCTAGCATCAGCTTCACCAGTGCTGTATCCAAAGGTAAAAATCACCTCCCTATTCCTACTTACTGTGTATACATCCAAGGACCATAATAGCCCTTTTTTCAACAGCATCACACTGGTAGCTCAAGCTGAGTGGCTTGTACACTATAACCCCTAATCCTTCTCAGAGTCGTGCTAGTTATATAGTCGCTAGTTGCATGTGGCTGTTCTTAAAACACATTCTACATGAGTGGACCCAGTTTTCCAAGGGAGTCGGACCCAGTTTACCAAGGGATCAGTGATTACCACTCTGCCAATCTTGGTTGCATCTGCAAATTTTGATCAGCAGTAATTTTATGCTTTCTTCCAGATCATTGATGGAAATGTTGAATAGCATCAAGCCTAGTACCAATCCTTGCAGAACCCCACTAGAAACACCCCCTCTGGTGATGATTCCTCATTGACAACTCCTTTGAGATCTTTGTTAGCCAGTTCTTAATCCATTGAATGTGTCTATTGATGTTGTATAATGCTAAGTCCTTCCCTAAGTCCTCTCTGTATTGGGAAAGGGGCACTCAAATTCCCTATGTACTATTAAGCTTCTGCACATAGGTATTTTAATTGTGATGCTCTTCTGGGGCAATAGTGAGCTGTACTCCTGCAGGGCACTTTACTTCAAATGGCTTCACTTGCCCCAGCCTTGTGAGTTCCATCTAGGGCAGCATCTCTCAGGAGCTGAGCTTGACCCTGGCATTAGAAAAGGTTCAGAGAAGGGCAACTAAAATGATTAGGGGTTTGAAATGGGTCCCATATGAGGAGAAATTAAAGAGGCTAGGACTTTTCATCTTGGAAAAGAGGAGACTAAGGGGGGATATGATAGAGGTATATCAAATCATGAGTGGTGTGGAGAAGTGAATAAGGAAAAGTTATTTACTTGTTCCCATAATATAAGAACTAGGGGCCACCAAATGAAATTAATNGCATCTGCAAATTTTGATCAGCAGTAATTTTATGCTTTCTTCCAGATCATTGATGGAAATGTTGAATAGCATCAAGCCTAGTACCAATCCTTGCAGAACCCCACTAGAAACACCCCCTCTGGTGATGATTCCTCATTGACAACTCCTTTGAGATCTTTGTTAGCCAGTTCTTAATCCATTGAATGTGTCTATTGATGTTGTATAATGCTAAGTCCTTCCCTAAGTCCTCTCTGTATTGGGAAAGGGGCACTCAAATTCCCTATGTACTATTAAGCTTCTGCACATAGGTATTTTAATTGTGATGCTCTTCTGGGGCAATAGTGAGCTGTACTCCTGCAGGGCACTTTACTTCAAATGGCTTCACTTGCCCCAGCCTTGTGAGTTCCATCTAGGGCAGCATCTCTCAGGAGCTGAGCTTGACCCTGGCATTAGAAAAGGTTCAGAGAAGGGCAACTAAAATGATTAGGGGTTTGAAATGGGTCCCATATGAGGAGAAATTAAAGAGGCTAGGACTTTTCATCTTGGAAAAGAGGAGACTAAGGGGGGATATGATAGAGGTATATCAAATCATGAGTGGTGTGGAGAAGTGAATAAGGAAAAGTTATTTACTTGTTCCCATAATATAAGAACTAGGGGCCACCAAATGAAATTAATGGGCAGCAGGTTTAAAACAAATAAAAGGAAGTTCTTCTTCACACAGTGCACAGTTAACCTGTGGAACTCCTTGCCTGAGGAGGTTGTGAAGGCTAGTACTATAACAGGGTTTAAAAGAGAACTAGATACATTCATGGAGGTTAAGTCCATTAATGGCTATTAGTCAGGATGGGTAAGGAATGGTATCCCTAGCCTCTGTTTGTCAGAGGGTGGAGATGGATGGCAGGAGAGAGATCACTTGATCATTACCTGTTAGGTTCACTCCCTCTGGGGCACCTGGCATTGGCCACTGTCAGTAGACAGGATACTGGGCTGGATGGACCTTTGGTCGGACCCGGTATGGCCATTATTATGTTCTTATGACCCCTCAGGAGACTGCATGAATACCCAGCCCAGTGACACACTTTCACAGCCCAGACTACACCACATAATTTTACTTTGGACACTGCTTCCACCTTCTCACCTCTTTATACCATGCTTCACATCCAGAGTTTCTCTGTTCTTGTTATAACCAATAATCTAACTCTTGACAAAGACCTTCCTATGTGCAATTTTTTCTTTCCTGCTCAGTCATTCCATCAATTTATAAAATCCTGGATTCTACCTTGCTTCTCTATTTGGAACACAGGGGTCTGGATCTGATTATGTTCATGGTATGTTGCATGGAACATCCATATGTTCTCATGGATTTTTCAAGGAGAGGTACAAGATGTTGAACTGATTTCTGATACCTATAACTGGGTGACTCCTCTCTTGGACTTGAGCCTTTTGTAAATGTTTGATTTAATTTATTTTGTTCATGCACTTAGTGTTGATCAGCACACCAACAAATGGAAGTCAGGATTGTGCTAAACAAGGAGAAGAGCTGAAGAATGAGGCATAGATACCAGGGAATAGATACCAAAAAATGCTCATGAATTATGATCCCTGTGAATATGGAGCTGAGCACTTATTTGTTCCATGTGGAGACAAATGTCTCTTAGGAGAACATTAGTGGTTTTACTTTAAGGAGCAGACAGTAAGATCTTGGTACATTATTTGATCACTTCTGCCATTTTTAGACCGAAAGAAAAAAAATTTCATGTGCTCTACTTACGTGAGGGAACCATCCAGAAGCACTATTTTTGTTCTGGCGTACAAAGTTATGTGAGACATGCCAATCAGTGCTGACATATGGATAGCAGCAAGTAAGATGTTTGGTGTATATCTCTACACTCCTGAAATAGCAGCAGAGATTCAAGCAATAGTATGAGATATAGTGTAAGCTGCATGGTGAAGTTGCAAGTGTGGCTCTTTCAGTTGTGAGGGATGGTAAGAATGGCCTAAAGGCAGTACTAAACATTATTGCAAGCTGGTAAATGATGTGTCTAACATGGTGAAGGCCTTGGGTCAAGAAAGAAGAAACAACTTAAATTTCCAGAGTCAGTGCACCTTTAAGGCAACAGAGGCTGACAAATCTTCACACTATGGTTAATTTACATTTAACAGGCCATGTTGTTTCAGAAAAGATTTTTACCTCAGTGTGTGTAATAGGGTCTTTAGTGGGTCAGGTGGCCTAGTGGTTAGCATCCACAGCCCCACCCAAATATAGATGGAGTTTGTAATCCAGTCCCTCTTTTAATCAGAGGTGCATTGAGGCAGGCAGGCTGGGGGGTCTATGTTCCTCCTGTAATAGGGGCAGTTTTTAGGGGACCCCAGGCCCACCCACTCCACCAGGCTCTGACCCACAGTCCTAGGAGGGTCAACTGTGTCTGGTCCCTGAAGGTGCCTTCTGAGTTACTCTCCCTGGGTAACTTCCTACTGTCTGCCTTTCTCCTCCAGCCTCCAGTCTGATATAAGGCAAAAGGAAAAGACAATCAAAACAGTCAGCCCCAACTGGGCTCAACATACAGTCTCCTTCCCTTGGGAAGGCTTCTCTGGCACCCTTGTCAGGAACCTTCAGGGCAGATCTGTGCTCCTTCCCCCTTCTGAGCTGGGTTGCTCCCTTTTCAACCCTTTCTCCAGTTGGAGCATGCTCTGTAGGTCTGGAGTAGGGTGACCAGACAGCAATTGTGAAAAATCGGGACGGGGGTGGAGGGTAATAGGAGCCTATATAAGAAAAAGACCCAAAAATCGGGACTGTCCCTATAAAATTGGGACATCTGGTCACCCTAGTCTGGAGAGGCAGGGCTACCTGGGCCCAGTACTGCCCTTTAACCGCGTCTGGGGTCTGTACACCCCATCAGTGTGTGATCCGCATGCTCACCAAAAGCATACAGCATATGGCTGCTATTATTTTTGAGGACCGTTGACAGATTGACCATTTCATACGTATCCTAAACAATGAGGTGATGGCATTGCTTGATATCCCTTCACAGTCCATTGTAACATTGGTGGCCAAAAAAAAAAAAATCAGTTAAAGATTTTTAATAAAACATCACAGCCAAGTTTAAGTCACTAGATAAAATACAAAATAAAAAGTAAGTCACTGTTCTGTCACCGACAGCAAACAGATTGTCTGGAAAATGGCAGACCATCAGACCAGAACTTCCAAGCTAAGTCTGTATTTAATAAGATGCATCTATAGGCTGGTTTTCTGTTTTGTTAACTGTTAGCAGCATTGTGACATTCTGCACTCACCAAATGTAACTGATATCAAAACGGAGCACTTAAATGTTGAAGCTATTGTAGATGCTGCAGTGGTTAGATCAATTTGACTTCTGATGTCTATTTCTTGACAATTAGGCTATGGCTAGACAAGAGAGTTTACAAAGGCAAAGCTGCACCAATGCAGCTGCGTAGCTGTAAGCTCTCTAGTGCAGCCGCTCTAAGCCGACAGGAAAGAGCTCTCCCGTCGGTTTAACTAGTCCAGCCCCGCAAGCAGCGGTAGCTATGTTGGTGGGAGAAGCTCTCCTGCCGACATAGTGCTGTCCACACTGGCACTTATGTCAATGTAACGTATGTCTGGGGAGATTTATTCACACACACACCCTTAGCAACATAAGTTGTGTCGACATAAGCTGTAGTGTAGACAAAGCCTTAATGCAGTGGTGATTCACAAATTTAATTTAGGAACATGACAATACTATGTCAATGCTTCTCTTATGAGGAAATCATACAGGCAGCACAACCAACTGATGATCAAGTAGAACCAAACCACAAAATGGCTGTGAGCTAAGTAATGAGACTGACTCTCTCATCACCTCACCCCATTATAGTTTATGCAAAGCAGACCTGCTGCATACTGCTGTCTGCACCAAGATTAGCTAAGCAGAACACATTGCACTCCAATTTGCAGGCCCTTGGAAACTATATCTGGGATGATTATAGCTTGATATTTTATAGCAATAGTAACTGGAAAACCTAATGAAGATCCAAGATGCTTCATGGTATGCACTGAACAAGTTCCTGCCTTTAATTGCTTAGTTTAAGTAGACAAGTGACACTCAGGACGTGGGGAGAAGGATAGAAGCAAATATATACCCATTCACAATTCTTTTTATTCTAAATGGATTACACCAATGCTATCTGTTGTCAGCTCCTGTATCTTGCCTCTGGTTGGTAGAGGTGTGTCGGAGATTGTACCATTATAAATCTATTCAGGGAAGGTGACTCATGAATAAGGGAAGCATTGGAAGAAGGCACAGATTTCTACATGAAGTGGGTGAGGGATGGTGCTGTTGCACAACAGTGGGATTGGGGGCAACCAAAATGAGAGAGTTGCTGGTAACTATCTGCTTTAAATGGATAGTGGCTAAACAGAACATATTTGGTTTTCCATCATAAGTAGCTAATATAGCAGACAACTGACATACAGTAATTACTAGATGATTAAACAGACCAGGTCATTTCCATTAGTAAATAATTCGCAATGCCAGATATATTGGAGGTCTGAATGTAAAGGAGATAAATAACTCCAGAATTGCATGTCAAACTGCATGAAAATAAGTTTTAGTGTGAAATTCAAACGCTTAAACATTAAGCTTTCCCATCTGTTGCTGTGCATTTAATGTCTGTGATTGGGTCAATGCAGGGAAAGTTTTGTGCATGGTAGGAGTGCTGAGCTCGCTCTTGAACATGAGGTCCATGAAGCATATCTCTCCCTGAGTGTCTGCAACTATCAATCAGAATCAAGAAAAACAGTTTCTAGGGCAGCACTGTGCTGCTTTATATTATCTCTGAAACTAACGTCCAAAGAAATATATAGTGTATATATACTATGAGTTACAACTTTTGAAGTTTCCCTTTTTGGTCTTGCATTGAGGAAAATTTAATGGCCCAGATCCTTGACACCATTAAGGCTCTTTCCATCTTGTGATCAGGAATGATCCTGGCTTTGTTACCTTTGTGGCACCCAGTAAGAGATTTATGAAATATACAGTATATACAGTATAAGTAAGAAACACTACAAGAGTGGTGTAATTCATGTATATGTGAAATGTAAGATGGCAGCATGCTTCAGCATAAAGTTTTATAGTTGAGAAAAGTGTTCTTCAGAGCTAAATCAAGGTGTGGGTTTTAACTGCCTATTTGGGTTTTCTGAACCTTCCTCTGGAGTATCTGGTGCAGGTGGCTGTCAAAGGCAGGCTAGTAGGCTATATAGATCTCAAGTCTGATGCTATAGGACAAGTCCTATATTTATATATAATTTTGAGTTTATCTGAATTCAATTCACAATTCTTCAGTTGGACTTTTTTTCTATCTTATGCAGCTGAAGGAAGAAAGATTGGGAGGGGCTGGGAATGTGGTATGAGAGTGGATTTTGCTCTGTAAGAAAGAGAAAAGCCACCAGTGGCCTCCTCCAGGATCCTGCTATGACGGGTTGGGTCACAGAGACCTCCTTGGGACTGCCACCTGATGTGCTGGGACTACCTCTGATCCCGTTTTCCCTGTCAGTTTGGGACTTCAGTACCTTGTCTTGTTGAGCCAGACACACTAGCCTACTACAAACACAGACCCAGGTCTGAACCACATCCCCCACAAGCTGCAGACTTAACTGAAAACAGCTTAAGAAGTGCTGCTGTCTCCAACACCCAGATACCCAGTTCCCAATGGGATCCAAACCCCAAATAAATCCGTTTTACTCTGTATAAAGCCTATACAGGGTAAACTCATAAATTGTTCGCCCTCTATAACACAGATAGAAAGATATGCACAGCTGCTTGCTCCCCCAGGAATTAATTACTTGTTCTGGGTTAATTAATAAGTAAAAAGTGATTTTATTAAATATAAAAAGTAGGATTTAAGTGGTTCCAAGTAACAGAAGACAGAACAAAGTGAATTACCAAGCAAAATAAAACAAAACCACGCAAGTCTAGGCCTAATACAGTAGGAAACTAAATGCAGGTAAATCTCACCCTCAGAGATGTTCCAATAAGCTTCTTTCACAGACTAGACTCCTTCCTAGTTTGGGTCCAGCAATCACTCACACCCCTGTAGTTACTGTCCTTTGTTCCAGTTTCTTTCAGGCATCTCTTTGGGGTGGAGAGGCTATCTTCTGAGTCAGCTGAGGACAAAATGGAGGGGGTTTCAGGGCCTTTTATATTCTCTCTCTTGTGGGCGGAAACCCCTTTGTTCTCCTGTGCAAAATCACAGCAACAAGATGGAGTCTGTAGCCATGTGGGCAAGTCACATGTCTATGGATGATTCAGCTTTTTGCAGGCCGATGCCATTGTTTACATGTTAGTTTAAACGTTCCCAGGAAAGCTCAGATGTGGATTGGCGTCTCCCAAAGTCCATTGTCAGTTAAGTGTTTCTTGATTGGGCACTTACTGAGAATAGTCCTTTCTCAAGAAGCTGACCAAATGCTTCATTGAGGCTACTTAGAATCAAACAAGTACTTAGCCAATATTCATAACTTCAAATACAAAAATGATACACACATACAGATGGCACAGTCATAACCAGCAAACTACAACCTTTCCATAGACACCCCACTTGGCCTCCTCTGTACAAGACCTGGTGCAACCGTAGGACCCTGGTTGCAACAATGATCTATATGGTCACAGTTCCTGTCAATAATGTCACACCTGCTTAACTTTAGTAGGGGGGGAATCAGTCAAAAGGCCACTAGCAATCTCCTTCCAGATATCTTTGTAGCACTTTAGAGAGACAAGGTGGGTGAGGGAATGTCTTTTATTGGATCAACTTCTGTTGGCAAGAGAGACAAGCTTTAGAGCTTACTCAGAGCTCTTTTTGTAGCACATGTCACTTGGTGTGTAACTTCTTGTTTTGTTTTTCTCTGTTCAGGGTCTCAATTTTCCCGTCTTTCTACACTCATAAAAGGTTCTGTAATGCAAATTATCTCAAAATTCACATGCTCTACATTTTCCATATGAATTACTTCTCTACTTTTTCTAAAGCTAGACATTTTTCTTGACAAAAATAGCTCTTGGGCCATTTAAATGTCACCTTCTTGAGAGTTGTCAAATTCTGCTGAACCAGTATATGGCTGTTTAAAATATTTTTCAAGCCATTTGTCACTGTCCTTCCTCTAAGTTAATACATTATAACAGACACCTTGCAGGCTACAATGATGCATATATAGGAATGAGAGAAATTTCCATTCTATCCACTGTGTTATGGAAAAATAATTAAAAGAAATCCCTTTTCCTTCTTACAATCAAATAAAATGATAATTATACATATTTGTTATTCACCCACAGATCTGCAGGTGAACTGGTAACCAAGAAAGAGTTTCTAGAGGACATTTAAAAAAAAAATCATGAATTTATTTCCTAAGGCTACTGCAGAGTAAAAAAATGCATAAAGGAGTCAGAAGAATCAACCAAGAGTTAAAAAAAGAAAACAAACCTGAAGAATCATGGGATGATCTGGAAAATATTGTTAGTATAGTTAGTGAACAAACAGCATCTTTCCTTACCTTGTAATGCTGTGGAATGTGGACCCTGAGTTTTACATTCACATGGAATTTCTCACTAACAGACAAGTATTTCTTTTGTCACTAAACACAATAACTCACTCCACATGTTGATGACCTGCGGTCCTGTTTCTGTAAGTGCAAGAGTACTTGATTCTATCAGGCAAGTATCTTTAAATCATGGTATAGCTTCACGAGCCTCTAGAGAAATATGTCACGTTGCTACCAAAAGCATTTAGAACTGAATTCTCTCCTACAATATGCATGTACAACTCCTGTCGACATCAGTGGGAGGTTAACATGTTTTTTGTTTGTCTGTGGTGTTTTTTAATCTGAAGAAATTCCAAAGGCTGAAAATGGCCCTCCCACAAAATACCCAAGACTCTGATATTGGAAGGTAAATAAGGCCCTTCTTTATTTTATTTTAATTTTTTTGCCTACATTTTGGACCACTTAGACAGGGCCGGCGCTCCCATTAGGCGACCTAGGCGGTCGCCTAGGGCGCTGCTATTTTGGGGGCGCTTGCGCCCCCGCCGCCCGTAGAAATTTGGGGGCGGGACCTGCCGCCGCCGCTGTTGGGGGCGGGATTTCGGGGCGGGACCTGCTGCCGCCTAGGGCGCCGGCAAAGCTGGCGCCGCTACTGCACTTAGATACATGAAAATACTGATTATGTTAAGAAAATCCAATACATTACAGTAGGTGGACATGTTTATGTTAATAATAAACTAGTCTAAGTGCAAATGTGAGGTTGCCTGTTAAATAAGCCAATATAGTGACCTGTGTGTACATGTGTGATGTACTATTAATGTACAGTTCATGAAACAAACCATAGAATCAAACTGTTTTTACTTCCTATACTTTTTTCTCTATTGGTTGCTTTTTTTTCTGTCTCCTATCTCCTGATATTAACCAAAGTTAATTTTTTGCACCCATTTTCACACTTTAAATTTTTTTTGTAGTAAACATTGATAAATTCCTGGGAATATTAAACAAAATAAAATCTGAAAATGAAGGGCCACGCATGTAATGGAAAGTCAAACTGAATTCAGGATCACTTCCATGCTAATTTTGGTAAATCAGTGAATTCTATGCATCAATTTTTTTCTCAAGTGAAAGAAAGCTTAGTTGTACAGAGAGCCAAATTCTTTGCTTGCACCTTAGAATCATAGAATATTAGGGTTGGAAGAGACCTCAAGAGGTCATCTAGTCCAACCCCCTGCTCAAAGCAGGACCAATCCCCAACTAAATCATCCCAGCCAGGGCTTTGTCAAGCCAGGCCTTAAAAACCTTGTTCAGAAGCACACTTATATGCTGACCTTAAGAACCATTCTTGATTTTATGCAAGCTCACTTCATCATTGAATATCCTTTCATAACAATGGCATAGGCAAGTGGTACTAGCTATGAATTCTCCTGGATGGACTACAGCAGGGGTCAGCAACCTTTCAGAAGTGGTGTGCCGAGTCCTCATTTTTTCACTCTAATTTAAGGTTTCGCGTGCCAGTAATACATTTTAACGTTTTTAGAAGGTCTCTTTCTATAAGTCTATAATATATAACTAAACTATTGTTGTATGTAAAGTGAATAAGGTTTTTAAAATGTTTAAGAAGCTTCATTTAAAATTAAATTAAAATGCAGAGCCCCCTGGACCAGTGGCCAGGACCCGGGCAGTCTGAGTGCCGCTGAAAATCAGCTCACGTGCCGCCTTCGGCACGTGTGCCATAGGTTGCCTACCCCTGGACTACAGTAACTGAAATAATGCTTTTTAAATAACAGCTATTAGCTACAATCTTTTATCAGCTAATCACTGGCTGTTGTCTTATACAAGACACATTTTTTGGTGACTGCTGATTCCATAATAAAGTTCTCATGTAATGTTTGCTGTTTAAATTACCACTTTATCTGAACACAAAGGTTTCATGGGTGATTTATCATATAATTTTATTCTTTTCATTTCCTTCTGCATAGATCCCTTATAGGACAAGCTAGGACACACAGTGACTGAAATACTGGCTAAGTCTTCCTGAGTTACAGTATGAGGGCTATCATAACATTAGATTGTTCTTGACTATGTCCTACTGGTACAGCTTTAGCAGTGTTGGATATATGAATAGGCTCCATGAATCTTTGAAGATGTTGCATATTATCATTTAAGACTGCTATCTATCTCCCCGGCATTTTGTTCTGTTACTGGTAGCATTTCCAATAATAATAAAAAAAAATCCTGGCTTTTTGTTGGCTCGTTAAATAACCAGGCACTATCAATTAAATCTTATTTTAGTGTGGGTGGAGACAATTTCACAAATCAAGTCCTTAGCGCCTCCTATATTACAGAAGTGAAAATTACAAGAGAGTAACCCTGTTTACTCCTACTCATCTGGACCCAAGAGGGGTGTTTACTCCTCTTTACCCACTTGTACAGTCATGTATTCCAAACCATGCTCTTGCCCTGCTATTGCAGTGCAGTAGGAGACTTCTATTATTAAAGCTGAAGTAGCTTTCCAGCTGGCCTGGAAAGGAAGTTTTACCATAAATATAGGAAGAGAAAATGAGCAAGCCGTCATCTGTAGTACCTTCCACCTTGTGCAGATATTAAGTATGATTTGCTGGGCCCTTGTGAAATTTTACTACCTAATTTTGAAACTTGCCAGATACTATTTAAAGCCAAGTTCAAGTGGCTACAGTAAAGTATAGTCATGAAGACACACCAGCAAACTTCTCAAACTTTCCACTGGATGAAGAGAGGAAGTTTACACCTCAAAAACTTCTTCAGTAATCTGGGCAATGAGGAAAATTCAGCACACATGGATGACCTATTTTCCCAAAGGTGAACAGATTTACTCTGGTGTAAATTATTTGGACAGACCAGAACTCAGCTTCTGACTGGAAATTTTCTCCTGGGAAACAGCTAATGAACATGAGACCACTAGAACATCTTAAGAACTGGAGACCAATGTGCAGTGTAGACATGCTTGAGCTAAAATAGGTTGCTAGCCTACATAAGTGAGCATTTTATGGAAATCATTCTAGTGACTGATACGGCAGGTGAAGGACTAGCAGACATTTCTTCACTCATTGGAGGGATTTAACCTGGATATTCTGGAATGCCAAGGAAAAATGTTACAAAAACGTAGTGATTTTTTTTAAAAAAAGGAAGCATGCATGATGACTCAGGAGAGAGCTGAATTCTAGAGCATTTTATGTCTCATGTGTCTGCCTTATCCTGACCCAGGTTGTCAGTGTTCATGCTCATTCCTCAGGCCCTGCTCATTCTTTCTTTGAGTTCTTGCAGAACCATTACAATCCATGTCCTTCACAATATCTCTGGTAAACCTTGAAGGAGCAGGTGCCATAACTCCAAAGTTGCTTTCTGTAACTCATTGGGAGTGCAGGATAAATTCTATGAAGGCAATTCACTGTCAGATGCACTTCAAGAACTAGAGGAAGTATTCTAAAACCTACAAGTAGTTTCAGCTTCTGTTGTAGGGCCCAGTTTCAGAACCAGTCCCGACCACTTCTCTCAAAATAGTCTGAGAGGTAAATCCCTCTTGTGGGTGTGATGCTGTCTGATTAAAGATGACCATTTCTATCATTGTTGTTACCACTGTTGCACAATTGCACTAAATTTTATACAAAGAATCATGTCAAATGTCAATGGAAAAGTTACAATCTGTCAAGTATGATTATCCTGGTTAAATCCATGTATCATCACTGCCTCTGAAGTTATGAATATTAGCTAAGTATCTGTATCTCAGCTGTTTGTTCTTGGGGGTGACACCCACAAGGTAGTTTACATTCAGTCTTGCCAGCCCATTGTGAATGGACTATTCAAGCTTGATGGGCTGGTAAGAAGAATCAACTCTCCAGAAAGCTCTTTCTGGGTATGCCTCAAACAGCAAGAAAACAATGGCCACTCCTGTGATTCAGCAAAATATGTAAGGGCATGTGATATGGACATGTGACCTCAGACTCCATCTTTTGTCAGTAACTTTCCACATACAGGGGCTGTGGGCAGTTTGTTTGGGATAGTAAATTTCCATGCACATGGCAGAGGATATAAAAGACACCTGAGACTCCTTTATTTTACCTCATTCCTACTCCGATTCTCTGGACAGTGGATTTATAGCTAAAAGGAGTATTTGAACAATGGACTGAGGACCTTCCAATCTCATGGAAGTTAACAGAGACTTTTGCAAGCCAGCAGTTTATTCCATCACTGCTACAAACCTGATATAAGGACTTTGCAAATATTTGTATGTATATGAACTTTTAACCATTTATAACTCTATTCTTTTCTTAATTCTTAGTTAGTTTACTAAGGTTTAACTGGCAGTGTGATATTTGGGTAAGATCTGATATACATATTGACCTGAGGGTAAGTTTCTAATCCTTTGGGATTGATAGAACCTCTGTCATAGTGAATTGGGTTTTCAGTAACTCTCACTGAACAAGATCAATTTGTCTGGAGGGGAATCAAGGGCTGGAATGCCTAAATGAGACTGTGTTTTGGATTCTTGTTAAGCAGTGTGGTACTTCAGAAGCTCTTCTGTCACTGGTTTGGTGAATCGAATTGTAATATAAACCACCAGGTTTGGGGGATTGTCTGCCCTGTTTCTGGCAGTCCGCCCTGAGTGTGCCATTCTCAGTGTGGTCCATCCCAGACCCCTGATCACAGTGAGAATCTTATTTTCTGATACCAGTTTGATTAAACAAAAGGCTCCTCTGCAGCCAGGACTGGCACCCATTTGGGCTATTTTCCAAAACTGAATATAGGTAAGGCCACAAACTACATCAAAAATGTACCTATGATTTAAACAATCCACTCAGACATCGAGAGAGTCCACTGTAACAGCAGCCTTCTGCCCTCCTTGCCTCTTTGTGGCCTCCTCCCTGGATTGAACAAAGCTGCTCTGGTGGTCTCCCTCATGGGAATTCTCTCACTGGGTCAAACCATAACCCTCAAGGTCATCTCTGTGAACACTCAAAGGGTCTGTACTGCCCATCACAGTACTAGATGCATTGCAGTCCTACAAACCAATTGTGTGACACTGAGTTTGGTACAATGAGCTTTTATTTAAAAAAAAATGCTGTCAACAAGATACTGCACAACTGGAATATCTGCCTCCATTAGATGTCTTAATGCAAATTGTGATGTGTTACAGAAATACAGAGAAAATGCTTTCAAGTATAGGCAATGCATGGGGGAGGGGACATATGTGGAGTCAAGTGCCCGCCCCCCAGATTTCTGCTTGGCCTGCTGGGAATGAGGGAAAAGGGAGAGGGGCTGTGTCCTTCTCCTGCAGTTCTTGCCCCTTGCACGCTCAGCTGCTGTACCTGGCAGCCAGGCCCGGGTGGGGAGTGGAAGGGGCAGGGCCAGTCGCTTCTCACACTGGCCACGCCAGGTTGCTGCTCTGTGCAACGCAGCTCTGTGCCTGCAAGAGAGCCTGGCTGGTGTGACGGCCCACCCCACCCCTCTGCTAGCCAGGCCCAGGTGCCAGGGACAGCGGCCAAGTGAGCCGGAAATGTGCTGGGGGGAAGGGGAGCTCCAGCTCACTCAGCCCTGGCAGCCAGGCTCAGGCGGGCGGGCCGCCACCACCACCACAGCCAGGCTCTCTCTCAGGCAGCCACCGCACTGCACAGAGTCAGCAACCTGGGGCGGCCAGCTTCAGTCGGTGTGAGAAGCGGCTCCATCCCGCTTCTTCTGCTCCCCACCCAGGTGTGGCTTCCAGGGAGAGCAGCCAAACGTGCTGGGGGAAGGCGCAGTGGGAGAAGGACAGAACAGCCCCCGTGCCTGCAGGTAAGTCTGGTGGGGCGGAGAGAGCGCAGCAGCCCCAGGCTGGGCACAGGGCGGGGAGGTCGCTGGGCAGAGGAGACACATGGGGTGGTCACGTGTCCTTCCCTTTAGATTGTTCCCCTCCCCCCCAGTATCAGGAGGCACGAGTCATCTGTGCTTTCAAGTGTGTTCTAAAGGATGCCACCGTGATAGTAACAGATCTGGATGTAGCACTTGAATTCCCTGGAATGAGTAATCAAAAATGGAATAGGTTATGAATGGCATGATGAGCAAAAATGTGATCCAGAGCTTAAATTCAACCTGGATTTTTGTCAATACTTTGCTAAATGCAACATTATCCTCACTTCATGAGCATCTTCAGCAAGTCTCTGAATTCCAATATACATTTGGATTGTCTAACATCAATCGCAGCAACTTTTCTGTGGATAAACAGACAGGAAAGCATGAAGTTCTGAAAAGCACTAGTGGGCAAAAAGCCCATTCTGACTTTCATTTGCAGCTGACAAAGGCACTAAAAATGTTGCTGAAATGAAACTAACTACATCTTCTTCATTTGATTCTATTGTGTAAAGTACAGCAGATTTCCCCATATATACCTAGGATGCAATGCGTATTTTCCTGACTGTCCATCGCTATGGCTTCTGCAGTGCAGAATGTAGCTTTTGCAAAGGCGGATTTACAGTAAATCACAGGGTGCCCTGGCACGCGGCCCCCCAATGACAGGGGGCCCCAGGGCCGGGCAGCTGTGGGGGCTGAAGCTTGGTCCTGTCTGCTCCTGGGGCTCCTGCTGCTGGCTCCGCACCCACCGGCAGCCAAGCTCTCCCCTCCCCTGCCTCTTCCCTGTCTCCTCCCCCGAGTGTGCCGCGTTCCGCCACTCCCTCCCAGCGCTTCCCCCACTGCCAAACAGCTGTTTGCCAGTGCTCAGGTCACTCCAGGAGGGAGGAGCGGGGCTGCAGCGCGCTTGGGGGAGGAGGCGGAGAAGCGGTGTGGGCGGGGCCTTGGGGAAGGGGGTGGAATCGGGGTAGGGCGGAGCAAAGGCGGGGCCCCCACATTCCCCCTACACATATCCCCCCCACAAGTCCCCTGCCTGAGCCGCTCAGGGCAGGGGACTGGGGTGGGGCCGGGGGCTGGGAGCACCCCCACGACCCAAGCCCACATCCCCAGTCCCCTGCCTTGAACCCTGCATCCCCCTCACACACACCCAGCCCTCCCTAACTCCTGCACCCTCCCACATCCCTGGTCCCACCCTGAGCACCAAACAGGAGCTCCTGCACCGTCCACCACATTCCCACCTGCACCCCTTGCACCAAATGGGAGCTGCCCCAGGTAAGCGCTCCACACCCCAACCTCCTGCCCCAACCCTGAGCCCCCTCCTGCATCCTAACTCCTGGCCAGATCCTGCACCACAACCCCCAGCCTGCTCCTGCACCCTAACTCCCTCCCAGACCCTGCATCCCCAGCCGTGATTCCTGCACTCCCTCACACACTCCCAGCCCTGACTCCTGCACCCCCTCACACAGCCCCAGCCACCTGCCCTCCCTGACTCCTGCACTCCCTCACACACTCTCAGCCCTGACTCCTGCACCCCTCTCATACACTCCCAGCCCCCTGCCCTCCCTGACTCCTGCACCTCCCACATCCCCAGCCCCCTGCCCACCCTAACTCCTGCACCCCCCTCACATCCCCACCTGCACTCCTCGCACCAAATGGGAGCTGCCCCAGGTAAGCGCTCCACACCCCAACCCCCTGCCCCAGCCCTGAGCCCCCTCCCACACCCTAACTCCTGGCCAGACCCCACACCCCAACTTTTTTTACATTTCTTTTATAAAGCGCTCTTATCCAAAGTGCTTTACAATAGTTAGCTAACGGTATAAACAATATTTAGAAAGATCATTAAGTGGTCTGCCGACACCCTCAGCAATTTTCAAGTGGTCTGTGGAAAAATAAGTTAGACTACAAAAACAATCAAGGTACCTCACTTTATTTTCATTTACTTCCTATTACTTATAGGAGGAGGATGAAGAAAAAAAGAATGCAAAACGGGGGTGGGGGGGAGATAAGCGAGAATGTTCTTTTTCTTGGCTGGGTCCCAAGGAGGGGCCCCAAAAATGAAGCTGAGCACAGGGCCCCATTAACTCTAAATCCTCCACTGTCTGGCAGAGAGGAATCAGCTAAGTGGTGTTAGAGGGCAGCATAGGTGGAAAAATAGTTTGCAGTCCTGTCTCAAAATGCTAAGGCCATCCCTGTTTATATTGTTACTCTTTGGCCCCAATGGTTAGCCAACATTTGGGGTCTTGAGATTTCTTTCCATTAGGAGGAGAAACTGGTGATGGAGACAAGTATATTTGATGCATTCCTGTCTATTTACAAAGAATGCACAGAAAGTCCTGGTTCCCTGAACTTAGTAGGCATAGGCGCCAACTTTTCCAGCCCCCGGCCCAGCCCCGCCTCCACCCTGCCCCCTCCTCCGCCCCCATCCCAACCCCTTCCCCAAAGTCCCCACCCCAACTCCGCCCCCTCCCTGTCCCTATTGGACCCCTTCCTCAAATCCCCACCCTGGCCCCGCCTCTTCCCTGAACGCGCTGCGTCCCCCCTCCTCCCCCTTCCTCCCTCCCAGTGCTTGCTGCTCCTCTCTGTCTGGTCAGCATTGGCCTACTACATTAACAACTTTGTTATTCCTCCAGTTATTGAGAACTGCCTTGCTGTTTTATAACTGTGGGGGGGTTTGTTGTGTTTTGGGGTTTTTTCCGTTCCTATAACAATTTTGGAAGGGAAAAATATTTCCTTTATGTCCAAGTTTTGTTGTTGCAGACCAGAAACCCAATCTCACTTCTAAATCTGAACTGCCAAATGTCTGCAAATAAGATGCACATTTTTAACAGTGAAGATAACTAACCCATTGAAACAACTTACCAAAGGTCATGGTAGATTCTCCATCCCTGGCAATTTTTAAATCAAGATTGTATGTTTTGCTAAAAGACATGGTCTAATTCAGACAGAGAGTTTGGGGAAGTCCTATGACCTCCGTTACGCAGGATGTCAGATTAGATGATCAGCGGTCCCTTCTAGCCGTGGATTCAGTGAAACTGGTGAAGAAACTGGGCATGAGTCTATCAAGCCCTAACAAGATCTGTGGACTCTCACTGAGATTTGACTATGAGAAAACCAGATTCACTCAAACCAAGCATTCTCGAATTTTGAGTACATGCAGCAAATTTCACACAAACAGAACTTGGAAGGGTATGAATAGTTCTGCTCATAACTCCCATTAACATCATCTCCAACTAATAGGATTCACACATCTTTTCTCCCAATTCTCCCTAACTATAGGTACAAAAATAACCCAACAAACACTCATGCACTAATGAAAAATAGCTTTAGAAGGGATTTGTAAACCTAAATAACCTATCAAGTATTGAGTTAGGGATGAGACTCTTTTGAGGTTTGATGTCTAACTCAAATTTCCTACATTGTGTCCTACCATGATGGAGGGCTTGTGCCAAACCTGGGCTACATTATTCAGAAGCTTGCTACACTTTCGTTATTCTGAAGTCTTGTTCTAGGATATGCAAAAGGAGGTGGGAATGTCTTTTCAGGATATTAGTGATGCACAAGACAATTGTACCTCTGTGGTGGGGTTTACAGACCCCAAAGAAATTATATGGGAGGGAAGGGGCAGTACTGGGCCAAGAAGGCCCCACCCTTCAGCTGTGGAACATGCTCCATATGGAGGGGAAAGGGGGACTCCAACAGCCAAGTGTGTGTGTGGCGGGGGGCGGGGGGGAGAGACAGGACTGAAGGGAGGAACTNGGGGGGGGGGGGGGGGGGGGGGGGGGGGGGGGGGGGGGGGGGGGGGGGGGGGAGAGACAGGACTGAAGGGAGGAAACCAGCTTTTGGGACAGAGCGATCCACAGGAGAAGAGTCTGGGCTGTGGTTAAATCCCAAGCAGGATTTTCCCCTGACCTTTTTCTCTTCCCTACTCCCTGCCTTGGGAGAATAACTGGACATTGTGAGAAGTGAGCTGGGGAGTACCCATTGGACCTGGATACTCTCCACAGGTGGGGGCAGAGTACTGTGACTATGCCCCCAAACTAAGGAGAGAAGGGGAAGGTAGGAAGTGGCCCAGGGAGGCTGGTCTGGTGTATCAGGAAGTGGCAAGTCAGACACTACTTGGTCTCTCCCCCCCCCCGACCCCCTTGGGCCCTGGACCTTCTCCCTCCCCACATCCAGCCAGGAGAACGCGTGGAGCACCACAGAGCGATGGACTGCAGCTCCAGCTCCCAGGCCTGCAGACCACTGGCAAGGCCATCCCAGCACTTTGGGGACTGTTGAGCCACAGCCTGCCCACTAGGCCTGCTGGCCTCTGAGTGTGCCTGCTACAACCTCAAAACTAATGTCCTGAAAACCAAATTCATTCTTATGCAGCGCCATCTTCTTGTCAAAATAATTTATGCTTTATAAATGAAAACTGCATCCTTGTATACACATGAATTATGAAGCAACTTTTTTACAAGAACCTGATTTTATTACTATAGGCCATTTCTAAATAACACTGGCTATTCCTAGCCATGCTTGAGCTGTTTCTGCTGAAACACACAGATCGATGTCTGCAGCAAGAGTGACAGGATGTCAGAAATACAAGGGGCTGCTATCCTAGAATATTATTCATGTGCTGTATTAAACATTCTAATGACTAAAAAACATCTATTTAATGTACACTTGGATTTAATTTGTTTTTCTGCTGTGAAACGTGACTCTATAGTTTAACTCTCAGTGACGTACAGAAAAAATGCTGTCACGTTGCAAGACCACAGATGGGGGTTTTATAGAGTAGACTCACCTGGAAATCTTATTTGGGACTTGTGCCCTTTCTGGTTCAAGTGTAATCAGTAGAGATTGTGTAATTTGAATTTAGGCCCAGGTCAGGCTTTCCACCAGAATACCAACTATGTAGAGGATCTGGAATCTCCTGCAGGCTTCCCACCCCTAGAATTTCCTTTCCATTGCTCGCTCTCTCAGATGGTCAGTGTTTGGCCTCCCCTCCACTGAGTGGGAGGAAGGTTGAGGATCCTAAATCTGAAGACTTTCAGGGATCCACTAGCAGCTAGTTCATTGGCTGCTGAACCTGTAATGCCCCAAGAGAGAGGGCTCCATAAGGGATTGCAAACAAAAAGTAATACTGACTCCGGATGAACTTTGATTCCTTCAGGTGTTAGAGGGGAGGGAAGACAGCAGGTGCTTGTGCCTCTGGATCTCAGCCCCTCACTGTGTGTGGATTCCCAATCCATTTGGTCTGAGAGAGTCCTTGGGGACTGATGCCACACAAGTTTCCATGCCCTCCACTAATGTATGTGGATGGAACAGTTTGGGCTCCAGTTAACACATACTGGAATCCACTCACTCTCTTTGAGTTATGTTATTGGCAGGGCCAGCTCCAGCGTTTCTGCTGCCCCAAGCAGCGAGGGAAAAAAAAAAAAAAAGCCGTAATCGGCGGCACTTCGGCGGCAGCTCAACCGCGCCGCTTCATTCTTCGGCAGCACTTCGGCGGCAGGTTCTTCCCTCCAAGAGGGACTGAGGGACCCGCGTCCGAATTGCCGCCGAAGAGCCGGACGTGCCGCCCCTTTCCGATGGCTGCCCCAAGCACCTGCTTGCAGCGCTGGTGCCTGGAGCCGGCCCTGGTTATTGGACTGTAAGCTCTCTGGGGTAGGGGCTTTCTCTCTATCTGTTTCTATTGTGCCTGGCACAATAAGGCCCTGATCCCAATTGAGACCCCTATTATAAATGAGTAATAATAAAATGAGCTCACAATCTGGAATAAATAGAGGGAATAGATGTACTGCGTAAGAAGGTGCCTTAACCATAACCATACTTCTTAATGTGGAAATCATTCCTGTTCCATATGCAAACAGAACAAAACTGTGTTAGAAAACAGTTATATGTACCAACACACCAGCAAAAAACCCACATCCCACAAATTAAAATAAATTAAACAAAACTTATATTTTTGAAAATGATTAATCCGGACATAAATTTCAGTTCATTTTTAAAACCTCATATTCCAGTTAGCTTACCATTGCTCAGTCACTTCCAGTCATTCTAGCTATATGTGAATTATAATGAAAATATTAATATAAAACAGTTTGTTAAAAGTCTTTCCCATAAAAAAGCATAATTAATTATCTTAATGACATTTTAGATGATGACACGAAAAATTCTGAGAATAATTTTTCTTGGCAAAGTCATCTCATTACTTGTCAGAAGTGGTTTGTGTTTTTATAAATAAAGTTTATGTGGAGCAATTACTGGGGGGAAAATACTTTCTTATTTAGAAAGAAAACAGGATCTGATTGCTTTTGTGTAGCAGCAAAGGAGTACACAAGGGCTCCAATGTGCCTTACAACCACCACCCCAAGGAGCTCCCCTGAATGAATTCTGCCTCAGAGAATTAGAATTCCCCCTGAAGAGTGGGGTGTGTGCCTACTATGACACAGTCCGATTCAATGTCCTCAAGGTCACAAAGGCTGCTGGCACCAAGAAGCAGTTCCAGAAGTTTTAAAGGCGACAAATGGATGATCAGGATGAATAAAACCTTTGTTAAAAAAAAAAAAAAAAAAAGATACTTCCTCAGGGGTTGTAACATACCCCCTGACTGCCTGGTTGATCATTATGCAAGGAACAGTGCCTAAGGATTACTGATCTGTATCCCAAAATGTGCTTTATGTATTGGTGTCAGACTACTTCAGCTCACCCTTCTCCCCCCATAGGAAGATATGGTCGAAAGAATACCAGTGATTACAAGTCATTAAGGTGGAATGCGTCTAACTACCCAACAATGGAGCAATGTTCTCCTAGATGGCCTGTTGGGCCTACTGGGTAAAACCAGTCTGAGGCAGAAGGAAGTCTTCACACCTAGGCCCTGTAACAGAGACATCCCTGAGCACTGGTAATCAAACCCAGACACACAGAGGAAGTGGCAGCTTGGGGGGGGGAGGGGGGAGGGGGGAGGGAATATTTTTCCTTTGGAGAGGAGAGAATAGCATTCTTAAAATGTCTGTGCAGAAAGCACATTGAAGTTGCTGCTTGGGCTCTGAAACCTACCCCTTCCATAGGTTTCAGAGCAGGCGCTCCAGCCCAAGTCACAACTTAAAAGCACTGTCTACACAGCCATTTTAAGAATGCTAGTGCAAGCCCTGCTAGCGCAAGTCTGTTGACCCGGGCTGAGAGGCTCACTTACGCAGGCTGTATGGACATACCCTGAGGCTACGTCTACACTACCCGCTGGATCGGCGGGTAGCGATCGAATTATCGGGGATCGATTTATCGCGTGTAGTGTAGACGCGATAAATCGATCCCCGATTGCTCTCCCGTCAGCTGCTGAACTCCAGCAGTGTGAAAGGAGGAAGCAAAGTCGACAGGTGAGCCGCGGCCGTCGATCCAGCGCCGCGAGGACGCGAAGTAAGTATTTTTAATTCGATCTAAGGTACGTCGACTTCAGCTACGCTATTCTCGTAGCTGAAGTTGCGTATCTTAGATCGATCCCCCCCCTAGTGTGGACCAGGCCTCAGAGACAAACTGAGACCAAGCAGGAGCCCAAGATGACCTTGGCTTGCTCAAAGAATGTAAGTTCGGTTCCTGCAACACAGGCTTAACTCTTCTCTAACTTAACTTGTAATGAAGTGTAGATGATACTAACTATGCCTGTAGCCTGTGTTTTAAAATCCTCTTCTCTCTCTAATGCTTTGTTCCTACTGCTAAATAACACATACTTTGTTTCAAGAAAGCAGTTGATACTATCACTCGCTGGCCATGGGTTCCCAAGGAAAGGAAACGCTGGGGCCTGAAACCCAGGTGGACCTGCAGAATGGTAAGCAGTTGCTATACACGGGATGTTATAGCTAGATCCTGGTCTAAGTGTGAGAATCGCATGACTCCACCCCTAGACAGGTAAGGGCAAGACACCTATCACCTGAGGGGGTTCACTCAGAGTCTAGAAAGGGGATAAAGGTGCATTTAGTCCTCTAATGGTGACATGTGACCTGCATTAAAGTCACTGCCGTCTTCTCCATCATATTCCTCTTCAAGTTCCATGTCTACTGTAGTGCCCACCAAAAATCAGCCAGCCAAGGTGGACCAGCTTGAGTAGTACTCAGATACCTGACAGTATGTAAAATAAAAAAGGAAAACAAACCCTTTCAAATCATTTGGAACCATCAAATTGTCCAGAGTGTTAGCCTATGTAACTGTCTGATTTTATTACCCTTACCCATTGTCCTCCTTTCCCTCATACTGTTTCTTCTCTTACTTGTGGCTGCCATCATGTAGGGGTTAGACATAGCTGACCTAGTAAGTGGTCCCTTAAGTTCCAAATCACTGAAGTGATTCTATGAAATGGGTCTAGTACAATTGTTGTTAATATGGTGAATTTTGTTCCTATGAAATATCTAGGATAGTTCACACCAATGGGTCATCAGAGTAGATTTGTCTCCTTTGCTATAGCAAATCTTCATATTCCTAATATGCCTTGTATCTCACAGAGGGCGTGTGCATCACGTTGAATATATTTTAAGAGGTATTTTTATGTGAATCCCTTAGAGTACAATTACACTAGTTTTATGTGTATTGATTTTATGTATGAGGTTAATGCATAAGCTATTGGTACTCTAGGGCTGACACCACATATGAATCCTCCTTTTCAGAATTCTTAGATGTCTTCATAAATGTAAGTGCTTTTGACATACAGTAAATGCATACATTTGCCTTTTTAGCTTAACAGTCCCTTGTGGGGGTTGGACATTCTTCTTACATACAAATAGAAATAACTAGTGATGCATGGGAGAAAGGAACAATTCCAGTAACCATTATGTGAATTACATGGGAAAAAAGTGCTCTAACCAGTGGCCTAAAAAGTTATAAAGTCAGCACCACTGCCCCCGCCCACTTTCTGGGGAGTGAGGCAGCTGCCTGACTCATTCTCACAAAAGCCAACTAAGCTGTCTGACTCTGGGAGAGGGTTTCCCAGTTGTGGATCGCAAGCAGAGATAGGCACCTAAATCAAGGCTGTAGGGAGGCACCTATCTCTGAGACGGGGGCAGCACTTAGGACACTTCCCTCTTGCTGGCATCTCCTATTGGCTAGTGTAGATAGCTCCCTCCCTAGCATGCTGGCTTTGTGTACTGCAGTCTGACACCTATCTCTCCCCATGCATTGTATAGGGATCTTAGGTGCCAACCTCAGGCTTTGTGGATCAGTGTTGTTCCTGTGATTTTTCTAAGCACCTAAAAATTAGGTGCCGCGATACTTAGCATTGCAATGCCTAAATCCTTTTGTGAATCTGCCCCTAGGTTCCTAAGTTTCCACCATTCAAGTCCCCAAGAAGCTTGAATTTCAGTGGCTGTGCATGCTCAAGCTACCTCAGTCCTTAAACTGCCCAGCCACTTTGGGGCCTAAAACACACCTCAGCTCCAGAAGGAGTCATAAAGTAGGTGTTTCCCCACCAATCTTGCCTTTGGGGCCCAATCCAGTAGACCTGCTGAGAGCACATCTAAATAGATGGAGGAGAAGATCAGCCTAGTTACTGAGACCATTGTGGAGAAGGAGGAGTTCTGAGGAGGAAGACTGGCCAGGTGCTACCATGCCACAGGATGTAGCAAGGCTAATCACAGTGAGGGTAGATGTGACATTCCCCATGGTACAATCTGGATGGTTGAACATCTGTGTCCTCTCAAATCTCCAACCTGGGTTCCTTTTAAACTGCTTTGCTGTGAGAACCACCACACCTGGCCTGTTCACACAATGCCTCTAGCATGTAAAATCACTCTCAGCTGAATGATATGAGTGTTCTAGCAATCAAGCTCACTGTGTGTCTCTTTTTAACACCAGAGACTTTTTCTATAGACTCTGCACATTAATTGCTATAAACACTTCATTCCTTGTAGCATATTTCATCTGAACTTGTCTTTGGTTTCAGAGATAGAGACTTTGATGACTAAGCTTTCAAACTGTTTAGATTATCCAAGAGAAGCTTAAAAGGTGAGGTGATCATAGTTTAGTCACAGAGGTCACGGATTCTATGACTTTAATGAACATCTGTGATTTCTTCAGCTTCAACCCCTGCAGCAGCAATGGGGCTGGAGCTGTCATCCCCCGAGACGGCAACAGGGGATGGAGCTATCAGCCCCTGAGACGGCAACAGGGGATGGAGCTGTCAGCTGCTGCGGCGAGGGCTGTTGCTCCCCCACACACACCCCGTGTGGCGGTGCTTGGGCTGTCAATCAGTCCCCCCCCCCCCATTGGACTCGGGCTTCAGTTCCCCCAGTTGTCAGCCTCCTCCCTTTTTGATAAAAGTCACAGACAGGTTGCGGGCCTCCGTGAATTTTTGTTTATTGCCTGTGAGCTGTCCATGACTTTTGCTAAAAAATAAGCTTGACAAAATCGTAACCTCAATCATAATCTAGAAGTACCTATATGGGGAGAAGTTATCTGGTAGATAGAGGACCCTTTAATGTAGCAGACAAAGGCATAATGAGATCCAGTGTCTGGGAGATATACATTCATGCTGGAAATAAGGGCTTGTCTACACAGTGGGACAATGTGCACTACAGGAGATGTGATAGATAAAGTGCACTTGTATGTTGCACATTAATTGGTCTGTATAGACCTTGCTGGAGTGCACTATGGAACATTCAGTGCACACCAGTAGGGTCTACACAGACCAATTAGTGCGCTTTAGAAATTACACCACCATCACCTGCTGTGCACATTACCCCACCATGTAGACAAGCCCTAAAGTGAAAAATGTTTAATAGTGAGGGTAATTAATCAGTGGAACAATTTGTCAAGGGATGTGGTGGTTTCTCTGTCATCTGATGTCTTTAAACCAAGACTGGGTGCCTTTCTAAAAAAATATGTTGTAGCTCAACCAGAAGTTATCAGCTTGATGCAGGAAATATAGGGTGAAATTGTATGGCCTGTGTTATACAGATGATTGGACTTTGTCTCTAAAATGTATGAATCTGCTTGGGGAAACATATCTGGGCGTCCCTGCTTCATGCAAGAGTGATTACGGTCTCATCAAGGACATGGTTCCTGGAATGGTTCAATGACTGGGTGCCCGGCATGTTCTCCCATCTGCTGTTGGAGGCCCCAAGGCATAATGGAATGTTACTCTTTTTCTTGACCATGAATGATTTCCATGTAGCAGTACTCACCTGAATTGGCTTTCAATGTCTTTGCCTTTGATTTCAAGGGCTTGGCTGTTGCTGGCTGAATACAAAAACTGTTTGGGGATACCCACCTAACTGTCTCTGTCCTTTGTTTGTTTGAAATAATCTTTGTTCCCCTATGTCCTCTGTGTCTGAGTAGGCATGCCAATCTTGTGCACATTTCCAGGAATTCACTTTTTTACACTTCACTTCTTTATTGCACAGCAATATGCATAATAACAAAGCCCTGGCTGGGATGATTTAGTTGGTGTTGGTCCTGCTTTGAGCAGGAGATTGGACTAGATGACCTCCTGAGGTCTCTTCCAACCCTAATATTTTATTATTCTATTCTATGATTTTATGATTCTATAAATGTACAGAACTTATCATTAATGCTCTAAAGAAATGTGGTAGCATTTGAAATGTTTCCAAGCAAAATTATGGCTTTGATTGTTTTGGATAGTAGTGTCAGGGGTCCCTGTTTCTATCTTGTTTGAAGTACACGCTGCATCTCTTGAAGTCACAATTTCCTTTGTGTTGATAGAATTGACTGGCCAAAAAAAAAAGCACAGTTAGACTTTCAGCACTCTCCTCCGTTCTGTGTTCAGATGTAGGTGGATCCATTAGAATCATAGAATCATAGAATATCAGCAGGATCTAATCCCAACTAAATCATCCCAGCCAGGGCTTTGTCAAGCCTGACCTTAAAAACCTCTAAGGAAAGAGATTCCACCACCTCCCTAGGTAACCCATTCCAGTGCTTCACCACCCTCCTAGTGAAAAAGTTTTTCCTAATATCCAATCTAAACCTCCCCCACTGCAACTTGAGACCATTACTCCTTGTTCTGTCATCTGGTACCACTGAGAACAGTCTAGATCCATCCTCTTTGGAACCCCCTTTCAGGTAGTTGAAAGCAGCTATCAAATCCCCCCTCATTCTTCTCTTCTGCAGACTAAACAATCCCAGTTCCCTCAGCCTCTCCTCATAACTCATGTGCTCCAGCCCCCTAATCATTTTTGTTGCCCTCCGCTGGACTCTTTCCAATTTTTCCACATCCTTCTTGTAGTGTGGGGCCCAAAACTGGACACAGTACTCCAGGTGAGGCCTCACCAATGTCGAATAGAGGGGAACGATCACGTCCCTCGATCTGCTGGCAATGCCCCTACTTATACAGCCCAAAATGCCGTTAGCCTTCTTGGCAACAAGGGCACACTGTTGACTCATATCCAGCTTCTCGTCCACCGTAACCCCTAGGTCCTTTTCTGCAGAACTGCTGCCTAGCCACTCGGTCCCTAGTCTGTAACAGTGCATGGGATTCTTCCGTCCTAAGTGCAGGACTCTGCACTTGTCCTTGTTGAACCTCATCAGGTTTCTTTTGGCCCAATCCTCTAATTTGTCTAGGTCCCTCTGTATCCTATCCCTACCCTCCAGCGTATCTACCACTCCTCCCAGTTTAGTGTCATCTGCAAATTTGCTGAGAGTGCAGTCCACGCCATCCTCCAGATCATTAATGAAGATATTGAACAAAACCGGCCCCAGGACCGACCCTTGGGGCACTCCACTTGAAACCGGCTGCCAACTAGACATGGAGCCGTTGATCACTACCCGTTGAGCCCGACGATCTAGCCAGCTTTCTATCCACCTTATAGTCCATTCATCCAGCCCATACTTCTTTAACTTGCCGGCAAGAATACTGTGGGAGACCGTATCAAAAGCTTTGCTAAAGTCAAGGAATAACACATCCACTGCTTTCCCCTCATCCACAGACCCAGTTATCTCCTCATAGAAGGCAATTAGGTTAGTCAGGCATGACTTGCCCTTGGTGAATCCATGCTGACTGTTCCTGATCACTTTCCTCTCCTCTAAGTGCTTCAGAATTGATTCCTTGAGGACCTGCTCCATGATTTTTCCAGGGACTGAGGTGAGGCTTGATATTACAAAGAGCTGGAACTGGAGAAAACTCTGAGAGATGCTTTCACCTTTCTGCTGGTAGATAATGGAGACATGGTAATACAGGATGAGATTCGCATATCCAAGCCACGATGAGATATTCACATATACTTGCCTCCTATGTGCTGCTTCTAATGCAGCATGTGCATGATTGATCTGTGTTCCTTATACTGGGACTGCCACTGTTCTCTTGTCACATAAAGTGGTGAGGAGAAATGCACCCTCCTGCTGATGTACTTCACAGCTGAGTGTGCTTGGCTTCTGAGAACAGTTACCTCCTCTTAACTCTGCTTTTGCTAAACCAGGAGCTTAGGAAATCCTTCCTCGTGGGCTAGAGGCTACAGTACCACCCTCAGTAGGCCTAAAGGGCCACAGGACATGTGGGAAACAGCTGTCCATATAACTGCTAGTCTGTTCCATGAAGGAACTAACCAGTTTGCAAACAATTTTTTTTTCTGTTTTTTGTGAAATAACTGGGTTTAGCAGATGCTCACCCAGTCCAATGTTGGGTCTGCCCACTGCCTCAGTTTTCCCTCCTTGTCAGGTGCTGACTCATTGAAGTCTCAACACAGCTCTGAGGTTCAGTGCAACATTTCCCTTACAAGGGGTCCATTATTCAGCAGCTACAGACATTCAATCCTTGACCTTTCTGTCACAGTTTCAGGGTTAACTGCACCTTTATCCCCACTTCAGATCTTCCAGACGGCGCCCTCTTAAGGTTTCCAGTTCTCAGCTATCAGGTATCTCAGGTGGAGACCCATGTCCTTCTCCCTCCAGACTGAGAATTTAGGCTTACAGTCCCACTGCACCTCACTGTAATTCCCCCAGAAGGTCTGACTGGGATCCAGCACTTTTGATCAACCTCTATATAAGTGCTATATCAACCAGCCTTCACACAGCAAGCAGCATTTATTCCTAAGGCAAAAAGCATTATGGAGGAAACATATAAAAAACAAAAAAAACAATACGTATGCTAAAAGTTTACCAGAGATCACATCCACCTCCAACACAGGACTCTGATAGGTGTCAGTCTTTCAAACCCCACAATGGGGTTAGCCCCCTTGGTTTCAAGTCCATTTCAGTTTTTAGATCGGGAACCAGAAACCCAACTGGACAGTTCAGGTGTTTCTTTATACAGCTTGGGTCTTTGATCTCCAGTTTCCCAGCACAGGTAATCACCAGTATATGGCCCTCTCTTCAGGGCGTAGCTTCCAAAGGCTGGATTTTTGCATAACCAAAGTTGTGGAATTCGCATTAACCACTCTCCAGGGATTTGCCCACTTAACACTTTTTATCCCAAAAGTCCATGCCTATCTGGCACATTTCAGTATAGTCTTACACATCCCAGGACTCACATCTGTCACACCTTCTATCAGGGCTTCCCATATCCTGTTAGCTCACCAGGGCTCCCTAGTCACCCTTTTAACCTACAGTCCTTTAATCTGTCTCTGGGCTCAAATACAAACTGATACATAGACTGAAAAAAGAGGTATAGCCTTCCCTCCTGGGCTTTCCAGAGCTCTGCAGCTTTTCCCACTTGTGGTTTCCCATCAGCAGACTCCTCCTCCACTTTGCCTGGGAGTTCTGAAGAGTCCTTCACCCAGCAATAAGGCAAGTTACAGGCTTGCCATATATCCTGTAGTCCTGTCATCTGACTGGCTAAATCAGGCAAAGGTGAGGCTAAGCCCAACTCTCTTAAAGAGCCAGCCTTAGAACAGATGCATCAGGGTGTGCATGTGTCCCAGGCCCAACATCTTGTTATGCTGGGAAAGTTGCAGGTTGCTTCCAGGGGCTTTTCCCTTAATATGCTCTAAAGTTGTAAAAATAATCAGACGTTGTGCAGATGTTGTGCAGTTTAATCCTATCCCAGGCATGCTTAGTGAGCATGTACTGCAGGAATCCTGCATGTTTATAAACTGTGCCAGGGATTCATCTTCACTTACAATTTACCTAGGACTGTGGACTTCCAAGATTTTTTTAATGGAGATGGTCTGTATGTCTATAAATGGATGGATCTTAATCAGCTTTTCAAAGCTAGGTTATTGGCAAGACACTACCTTGGTGTTTTCAGGATAGTGGAGGAACTGTTGGAGGAAAAGCCACCTCTTACTACTCATCACTGTGTGAAACAGTTGGCAAAGAGTATAGGACTCATGGACCAACAGTGGGAAATGCATGACTTGAGTACAGTTCTCATGACAAGCTGCATACTCCAAAATCTCATTTCAATGTTCATGAATGAGCAAGCTAGGTGTAGGGATGCTCATTTAAGTAACAGTCTGTGTAACAACAAGTGAGAATAAATTCTTATTTATAAAGAGTTGAAAATAATAGCTAGTGTGAAAATCAGTGGTGTCCAGCCTGGAACCTAGAATACCAGCAAAAGTGTTGGTGGAGTTTTGGAATTATTTGGTTCACTCCAATGACATGGCAGTGAAAGATATACTCAGGCTGCTGGGGCAATTCCATCCCTAGGACAGCGCTGTTCCTTACAGAATCATAAGTTTAATGTTTTCCATGGAAAATTGTGACTTGCCAAAGGTTACACAGTGAGCTAGTAACAGAGCTGGGGACAGAACCCAAGTCTCAGGAATTCTAGGGCTTAGCTTTAGCCACTTGACACTATAGTCACCTTAATCCAAAATGATTGTCTGAAGTTCTAAAAGTGGGTTCCACCTGATATTGTCATTCAGCTCATGGAATGCTGTCCCTATCGATATGCAAAATCTCTGAATTGAGTGCCAATCTTACTCCCTGTATGTGACCCATGTAATTGTGCTGTCTACATTGGGAGCTCTGCAAGCATTTTAGAATCTTTCCCTCGGGGTTGCACCACCATCTTATATAGTTGGATGATGACTGGGGAGGTTGGCCATTGGATTGATGTAGTTATGAATACAATGGCCCCACTGGCTTCTCCCCCTGCCCCCCAAAGCCCTTCTGTTTTTAGGAAGCAGCCCCCATGGAGCATTCAGACTAGAGCTCATTTTACCCAAAATTAAATTTCAGTGAAATATGGTGATTCATCAGAGTGAAACATTTCACAGAGACATACAAGATTCCACCAAAGGGCCATGTAGAATGCTCTTTGGGTCTAAGAAAGGGGCAGGGAAGGTAGTAAAAGAGTTCTTCCACCTGGGTGTGTAGGTAACTGGCCGGGATAGGTGCTAGCAAAGTTCAAGTCCCAGCTATGTCAGATTTGGAGTGATCTAATTGCCATGTGCACCACACATGCTTTTATTTTCATTCCAAATTATGAAAACTCTAAAGTTGTCATGAAACAAAAATTGTTGTCCTCTAGTCAGTTCTAGTATAGACCCTTTATGTGCTTCCCTACACAGAGTTGCACAGAGATAATCACTGGTGACCTACTCACAATGTATGGGGGGAAATAATTTTTAAAAAAAGAAAGGGTCCAAGAAGACAAATGACACCGTATATATGAAACCACACCCATGCTGTGATAAATATCTATTTATTTGTTTTGAAACATACAAAAATAGCATTACCAGAAGAGCTCAAATAGCTTATCGGGGAACGTTATGGAAAATGAGGGCGTGGCTGCTTTACACCAAGTTGGAAGTAGAGTTGGGGGAGGGCATCCATCATTGGGAGAACATCTGTCAGAAAATTCAACCTCTTGATCCTTTCCTGGGAGGCCTCCCTTGATTCCCTATAAATAAATGACTCTTGGATCAGAACATCCATTGGATCTGGATACCCACTTCTCCTCTAATGCCGTGGAGGAACTGCTCATGGAAGTCAGAACTGGCACACAGTTGCTCTGTCACGATCCCATAAATTCTGCACTGTTGCTGGCCTGGGCCTGTACACCACATAGGAGACTACCTGTGGTGGTCCTTCAATCAGCCACGACCTTCAATGGGCCTGTAGACCAGTGTGCACAATCCACCCCCAATAGGGCCAGGTTGTGAAGGAGCTCTCTGGATGCAGTAGTGGTTTGAGCATGAGTGGAGGCATAGGCACAGCTACAGGGCTCACCACAAGGTTCTGCATGGTGCTCTCTCCTGATGCTTAGGGTTGTTTGGTCCAGAAGTGATGGGTGAATCAATGTTATCATCATGTGGTACTCTGTGGCTAATACCACTGCACTCCAGGGAGCCCCAGGGGCCTGGGAGGCGGAGGGATCATGGTGGCAGGAGTATGTGTCCCCAGAGCAGGACATCACTGTGTAAATAGACTCATATGTAGGTAATTGTGACAGGCAGACATGGTCTCATGGGGTTCACAGCAGATGCACAGCATCTGTGAATCACACTTGCCAGGATGAGTGGCCTATACTTGGAGTCCCTGTTGTGAATGCAAATCTAATAAGCCTCAGCAGCTCACATCCAAGCCACAACTCCCCATGCAACTAAACACATCCATGATCAAATGATCCAAGCTGCAACAATCTGTACTGCAGGCAGCTGAGACTCAGGATCCGACATTATGGCAGTGAGGGCAATGAGACTGGAGAAACCTTACAAAAGGAAAAGGCACCCCTAGAAAAGAGGCTTCTGGAGTCCTGGCAGCACAGATGGGAAACATGGACAGGGAGGAATTGATTTAGTTGGGGTTGGTCCTGCTTTGAGCAGGGGGGTTGGACTAGATGACCTCCCGAGGTCTCTTCCAACACAAATCTTCTATGAATGGGAAATATGGTGAGGGATGCAAAGTATCTGACTTGTAGATAATCAGTGCAATGGCCTTCTATGCACTTCTTTGAGTGCACTGATTCAGGTGATAAAGGCAAGTGGGGACAAACAGACCACTCTGGGACTGACCCCCACACACCTGTCCAAGAATAAGTGTTTGACAGCAACAGCAGTGTGGTGGAGGGAGTGGAAAGACCAGTGTCATTCAAGGGCACACGCAAGATGCTACTTACCTTGCTGATTAGATGCAAGTCTCATAGTGTATACAAGTGCTTGTGCAACTCTATTCTTCCCTGATCCAACTCCTATGGGAGGCAACAGAGCTTTCTCCATACAGTACCCAGGACATGACTCCCTCCTTGCAATCTTGATGTCCTTGGACTGTGTGAGCGAATATGGGCTGTTTCACCACCCCCAAGTGCCATCTGACATGTGATTCTTTGCAGCCAATGTCCTTCCTTGGTGTGGATTGATGGGAGTGAGACAGATCTCAGCTCAGTGGTCCCGTGAATGTGCTGGTGAGCATCCTGAGGCAGGGCAGAGCAGAACATCTCTGACCGCTACCCCTGCAATGGGTGCTGGTGTCCCACATGTTTCCTCTGTTTAGTGGCATCTGATCTATTCAGTTTGGCACCTAGTGATTGACTCACTAGCTCAGGTGTTTCTATTACTGCTGGGTGACCGAAGGGTGCACAGCTGGGGTGGAGAGAGTCTGACTAACAACACACAACAATGGAGGTTCTGGCCAAATAGGTTCTCCCACCCCTGTAGCTATGAATGGGAGATCTGCTGCCCTGGAATGGTGATTGCCCCATCACCTATTGGGGCATAGCTGTGAAAAGCTGTGGGCAAGGTAAACAGCTGGTGGATACTTTTCCCATATCACCCCCCCCCCCCCGAGGAAAGGGATGCAGCATGGCCGTGGCATCTCACTGCATAGGTATTTCGTGTGTGGGCACATAGCTTGGTCTGTGCTTGTCTGATACAGTTGGCAGATCTGCTCCTGGGATCCCTAAGAGTTCTGCACTGCAGGGAACTCCCTCTGTGAGGTACAACACACTCTGCATCATGCACCCACTTCTGTTCCTTCTGATCTGGCTCTAAATCAGTTGCAAGCCTTTTATATAGGTGACTGCACTTCAGTATGCAGATTGATGGCTGTTTGCTCGGTAGATTCAGTTTCTAAAGTATAGAGTCTGGACTTAGTCCTAATACCAGACAGACAATGAAAGACAGACCTTTTATTTATCCTTCAAAAATTGTGGTTCTTCGAGTGCCAGTCCCTATGTGTATTCCACTCTGACTCTGCCCTTGCTTGCCTCTGTTACTGAAGTGACAGTGCTGAGTGGCGCACACCTCAGCCCACTGTTACAAGGGGCGTTCGCCTGGCCCAGATCTGACTGGGGCCAGGCAGTTCTTGAAGCCCGGAACTCTGAGTCCTGTACTGGGAAGGGGCAAGCAGAGGGGGGGAAGGTGCCTCCAAATCTAACTATCCTTAAGGTATTTACAGAAATTACCATTTTTTTCAATAGTTACAGGAACAATCAGAGTTTCAATCTGCAGATAATGAAGGGTTCAGTCTCAGACCATCGGTGGTGAGAAAGGATAGGAGAGGTGGCTGGTCTGCACCACCCCTTAAACCATTTGATCAAAGCATGAGGAGAGAAAGAGCACAGGTGCAGACCAACAGACACTACTAGCAAGAATCTATTTTCAAAGCTTTCAGCCAAAAACCCCCCTGAAACTATTGATGAACAGCATGTACATTTAGAAGTGATCAAATCTATCTGGCCTAGAATATCTCAGATGCAGTACTTTATGCTTCAGTGTGAATAGCTACAATCAGGCAACTGCTCCTCCTTATAAAAATGTTGAGACTATTCAATGTGAAATTCTGCAGTTGACTTAAGGAGGAAAATTAAAACATGAAAAAAAGATCAGTCAAACTGCAAACATAGCACTTAATTAATGAAAAAAATCCCCTTGTTTGAAAGCATACACTACATACACTGGATAAAATGTAAGAAATAGGATGACATTTAATTTCAACTTATAGTGGTGTGAATGTATATAGAGCAGACAGAAATAAGGAAGATTGAGGTTTCCGAGGTAAGAAGAAAATGTGCAGTTCTTGAAGCTGGGAGGGAAGCTTTTATGTTGTTGGGTTTATGGCATGTTTGGAAAAGGATAGCTGTATGTTTACTATTCCCCCAAAGTCAATCCATCAGAATAAATAAAAGAGCAATCTGAGAGTGTCACTGGCTTTCAAATGTAAAATACCCGTGTTCACAAAGCCTTATTAGAGGCTCAGTAAGCATTCAATCACTATCAAGAGTTGAATACAGACCTCAAGCTTGGACCAGTGTGAACCCATCAACACGGGATACATTAAGCTGCAGCAGGCTCCTCAAGTAGAGGGACTGAAATGTTTTTAAACTGTAGCATAACCCAGAGAAAGGGTTAAAAAGGGAGGAAATACAGCAGTTTGCCAGCTCAAGGCACCTCCAACAACCAAAGGAGACAGCAATGGTCCAGGCCGGCTTTACATGCATAATGTAAAAGAGGAAGGGGTTGCAAGCAGTTTGAAGGAAAGGAAAGAGCCCCTTGTTGATAGAGAGGAGAATAGATATTGTGTACTATTCAGAAAAAAATATATAACAGCTCTATTCCTAGGGCCACATCGCCCTCTATTCCTGCATGGGTTATTCCTGCAGAGGAAACCAGAAACTGTGCTTGTTTTAGGGTTCCAGGTGTCCAGTTTTCGACCGGAATGCCTGGTCAAAAAGGGACCCTGGCAGCTCTGGTCCGCACCACTGACCAGGCCATTAAAAGTCCTATCGGTGATGCTGCAGGGCTAAGGCAGGCTAGTCCCTACATGTTCTGGTACCGTGCTGCACCCTGGAAGCGGCCAGCAAGTCCGTCTCCTAGGCGTGGGGGGCCATGGGACTCTGCACGCTGCACCGACTCCACACTCCCATTGGCAAGAAACTGCGGCCAATGGCAGCTGGGGTGGGTGGTGCCTGCGGGCGAGAGCAGCGCGCGGAGCCCTCCTGCCTAGGATCTGGACCTGCTGGCCGCTTCCAGGGTGCAGCGCGGAGCCAGGACAGGCAGGGACTAGCCTGCCTTAGACCCACTGTGCCACTGACCAGGAGCCACCTGAGGTAAGCCTGCACCCCAACCACAAGCCCCACCCCCTGCCCCAGCCCTGAGCCTCCCCAAACCCTGAGCCCCCTCCTATACCCCAAACTCTCATCCTTGGTCCCACCCCAGAGCCCATACCCCCAGCCCAGAGCCCGTACCTCCTCCCACACTCCAAACCCCTGCCTCAACCCACAGGCCCCTCCCACATTCCAAATCCCTAAGCCCCACCCCCTAGCATGGAACCCACTCCTGCACCCCAAACCTCTCATCCCCAGCCCACCCCAAAGTCCGCACGCCTAGCCAGATCCCTCACCCCCTCCTGTACCCCAACTCCCTGCCCCAGCCTGGAGTCCCCTCCTTCACCCTGAACCCCTCATTTCTGGCCCCACCCTGGAGCCCGCACCCCGAGTTAGAGCTCTCACCCCCTTCCACACGCCAACCCCCTGCCCCAGCCCAGTGAAAGTGAGTGAGGGTGGGGGAGAGCAAGCCACCGAGGGAGGGGGAATGTAGTGAGTGGGGCTGGGGCCTCAGGGAAGGGTTGGGGTAGGGGCAGGGCTAGGGTGTTCGGTTTTGGGCAATTAGAAAGTTGGCAACTCTAGCTTGTTTCCTTGTCATTCTTCTGTTAAGACAGGGATTTGGGACCTCCGAGATCCACTATTAGGAAGGGCCATCTGCCTGGAGGCTATGTCTCCCCACTACTTTCCCACCTCTCCCAGTTTCATCAGCAGCTGTGCTTGCCAAACTCCCATTGGCTCCAATTGGAATAGGATGTGGCCCTTACACTGAACAACTAAAATTAGTTGGAAAAACTTCTAAGGAGTTAGGCCTTATCCCAAACAATGAATGTCCTGAAAAGCTGGCTTTGGCATTTCGCCTTCAGGTGATTGCTGAAGCCTTTGACATGTGAATGACGGGTGATGATATTTTCAAATGGACAATGAACAATAGTATTTTGGACTCAAAGGGCTTTAGAATTAGTTATGAAGATACAGGCAGGATTAAAAATACCTAAAAGGCAGAGAGTGAAATATAGTACATTTTCCTGAAATATTACTTTTACGCTCACTTTTCCTTTGGTTAACAATCAGATAGTTATAGAATCATAGAAATGCAGGACTGGAAGGACCTCGATAGGTCATCTAGTTCAATCCCTGGTACTGAGGCAGGACTAAGTACTATCTAGACCATCCCTGACAGATGTTTGTCTAGCTTGTTCCTAAAGACCTCCAATGACGGAGATTCCACAAGCCCCTAGGAAATTTGTTTCAGTGCTTAACTATCCTGACAGCTAGGAAGTTTTTCCTAATGTCTAACCTAAATTTCCCTTGCTGCAATTTATACCCATTACTTCTTGTTTTCAGGGGATAAGGAAAACAAATGTATCACCCTCCTCTTTATAACAACCTTTTACATACTTGAAGACTATGTCATGTCCCTGCCCCCCTCAGTCTTATCTTCTCCAGATTAAATAAACCTAATCTTTCCTCATGGGTCATATTTTCTAGACCTTTAATCATTTTTGTTGCTCTTCTCTGGACTTTCTCCAATTTCTCCACATCTTTCCTGAAGTGTGATGTCCAGAACTGGACACAATACTCCAGCTGAGGCCTTCCCAGTGCTGAGTAGAGTAGAAAAATTACTTCTCATGTCTTGCTTACAACACTCCTGCTAATGCATCCTAGAATTATGTTTGCTTTTTTTTGCAACAGTATTAAATTGTTGACTCATTTTTAGTTTGTGAGCCACTATAACCTTCAGATTCTTTTCTGCAATACTCCTTCCTAGGCAGTCATTTCCCATTTTACATTTGTGTAATTGATTATTTCTTCCTAAGAGTAGTACTTTGCATTTCCCAGGGCTTTGGAGCTGTGCTCTGGCTCCGCTCCAGCTCCAGGCAAAAACCTGCAGCTCCACTGCTCCGGAGCTACTCCGCGCTCCAGCTCCACGCTCCGCTCCAAAGCCCTGCATTTCTCCTTATTGAATTTCATCCTATTTATTTCAGACCACTTCTATAGTTTGTCAAGCTCATTTTGGCTTTGAATCCTTTCCTCCAAAGTGCTTGCAACCCCTCCCAGCTTGGTATCATCTGCAAACTTTATAAGTGTACTTTCTATGCCATTATCCAAATAATTTATGAAGATATTGAATAGAAAGGACTAAGGACAGAGCCTCGTGGGATCCCCACTCATATGCCCTTCCAGCTTGACTGTGAACTATTGATAAGTACTGTCTTAGTGTGGTTTTCCAACCAGTTGTGCACCCACCTTAAAGTAGGTTCATGTAGGCTATATTTCCCTAGTTTGCTTATGAGAAGCTCATGTGAGACAGTATTCAAAGCCTTAATAAAGATGAGGTATATCACATCTACTGCTTCCTCCTATCCACAAGGCTTGTTACCCTGTCAAAGAAGGATATTAGGTTGGTTTGCCATGATTTGTTTTTGATAAATCCATGTTGACTGTTACTTATCACCTTATTTTCTTCTAGGTGTTTACAAATTCATTGTTTGATTATTTGCTCCATTATCTTTCTGGACACTGAAGTTAAACTGACTTGTCTATAATTCCCTGGGTTGTCCTTATTCTCCTTTTTATAGATAGGTCCTATATATGCCCTTTTCCAGTCCTCTGTGATCTCTCCCGTCCTCCATGAGTTCTCAAAGATAATCACTAATGCCTCAGAGATCTCTTCAGCTGGTTCCTTAAATATCCGAGGATGTATTTTTTCAGGCCCTGCTGACGTGAGGACATCTAACTTGTCTAAACAAATCTTAACTTGTTCTTTTCCTATTTTAGCCTCAGCTCCTACCCCGTTTACACTGATGTTCTTTGTGTTAGTCATCCAATCACTGCTAATCTTTTTTCTGAAAACTAAAAAAAAAAAAGGACCATTTTTGTGTTTTGTCATCTCTGGCTAAGGCCATAGGCATCGGCTAAAAACTGACAAACTCGTAGCAGGCCAGTTCACTTGTGTATTAGTATAGATCACAGTGGTTGTTAAATGCATTAGAATGTGTTTGGTGTTTAAATCTCATGAAAACTAATTGGATGTTGCATGTATTGTTTTCACTTATCTGCATCCTGTTAGAATGTAGTAGCAAACTTTTACATTGTATGTACCCTTTAACTAAGTGACTCAAGAAGGAAGCCTAATGAAAATGCAAATGAAGGACTATAACTGGAAGGTGCTAATTCCTGTGCATTTCAAAGCAAGCGGTCGTGTGTGATGATCAGAGATCAAAGACTCTAAATGCATTCCTTTCTCTCGGTCATCAAAGAAAGAGCCCATGTGGGTAGCTGACCTGTCAACTTGTTTTTCTGTGAGAAGCTATAAATATGGACACAAGGAAAAAAATCTTCATCTCTGAACTGTTTGGATTCTAACTTGGTGGAACAACCAAACAAGAAGACGGAGATCCCCAGTTACTCTTGGAAGTCCTAGAAGACTTCTGGGAAATTAGTAGATTATTACATTTCTGCTACCTTTTAAAATTATAGACTGTGACTCACCTGCACCTATATTTTTACGTGCTTTAACCTTTCAATAACTCTTATTCCTTTTTCTTAGCTAATAAACCTTTAGTTAGTTTACTATAGAACTGGCTACCAGCATTGTCTTTGGTGTGAGACCTGGGAAGCAAATAGACCTGGGTGAGTGACTATTCTCTTGGGTTTGGGTGTAACCTGAATATTTTGTGATTTTTCATCTAAGTGGCCATTTATCACATAGCCCAGCTTGCCTGGATGGCAAGATAGACTGGAGTGCCTAAGGGAACAGTCTGTGACTCCATTATAAGACTATTGTGGTACTTTGGGAGTTCACATTTGGTACTGTGTTTGTGAAATCTAATTATAGAATGTACCACCAGTTTGGGGGCTCTGCCCTGCTTTTGACAGCCTGCCCTGACATAGGCACTCGCAGTCATGACCCATGCCAGACTGCTTGACACCCTGCTTATTGAGTAAGGGGCCTAACTTGTCCTTGGTCTTCCTCTTGCTTCTAATGTATTTGTAAAATGTTTTCTTATTACCTCTTATGTCCCTAGCGAGTTTAATCTTGTTTTGTTCCTTGGCCTTTCTAATTTTGTCCCTTCATACTTATGTTTTAATTTTTGATTCATCCCTTCATAATTTGACCCTAGTTTCCACAATTTAATGATTCTTCTTTTTTGAGTTTCAGGTCACTGAAGATCTCCTGGTTAAGCCAGTGTGGTCTCTTATCATACTTCCTATCTTTCCTACGCAGTGGGATAGTTTGCTCTTGTGTTCTTAGTTTTTCAAAGAGACATTACTGTCAAATTTCCTGAAATCTTTTATCCCTTAGGGCTGATCTACACTACAAAGTTAGGTCAATGTAAGTCGCCTTGTGTCGACCTAGTTGTTCATGTGTCTATGGCCATGTCTACACTAAAAACTTTGGTTGACACAAGTTATGTCAGCATAAAAGCCGCTGCAGTTAGTCTATCACTTGTGTGTGTGCATACTTGGCTCCTTGCATCAGCATGGTGCGTACTCAGCAGGAGTGCTTGCGTCCATGAACAGTGTATTGCACAATGGGTAAGTATCCCAGTGGGCAACCTGCCACCATCCAGTGCACTTTTGTGAAGTTTTGGTCATGCATAGTGGGGCAGAAATGAGTCACACAGGAGTGACTGGGAACAAGGGATCAATTTCTGAGTGTGCAACTGTCTCCATCCCATAATGTCACCTATATCCCATAATTTTTGCACCTTTTAAAAAATCCCATGAATCCGTCTGGCCCTCCTCACTGTCTGCCATAAGAACGGCCATACTGGGTCAGACCAAGGGTCTATCTAACCCAGTATCCTGTCTTCTGACAGTGGCCAATGGCAGGTGCCCGAGAGGGAATGAACAGAACAGGTAATCATCAAGTGATCCATCCCCTGTCGCCCATTCCCAGTTTCTGGCAGACAGAGGCTAGGGACACCATCCCTGCCCATCCTGGCTAATAGCCATTGATGGATCTATCCTCCATGAATGTATCTAGTTCTTTTTTGACCCCATTATAGTCTTGGCCTTCACAACATCCTCTGGCAAAGTGTTCCACAGGTTGACTGTGTGTTGTGTGAAGAAATACTTCCTTTTGTTTGTTTTAAACCTGCCTATTAAATACTGCTATCTCTGACAGAAGCATGGAGCCTGCACATCTCTGCACTATTGTCATGAGCATTGCAAGCACAGAATGCACAATCCTCCACTATTTTCAGAGCCGTAAGAAGAACCAAATCAGCAGAGAACATGAAGATATTCGGAGGGCAGATTGCTGTGGGACATAGCAAGAGCCAATTCAAGGTTGTTGGTGGCATTCGCGCAGCAGCTGCAGATGGTGAAGCGTCGCTTCCAGACCCGAGAAAAGAGCACTGACTGGTGAAATTGCATCGTAATTCAGGCTTGGGATAATGAGCAGTGGCTGCAGAACTTTTGAATATGCAAAGCCACATTCCTAGATCTGTGTGCCAAGTTCACCCCAGACCTCCAGTGCAGGGACACCATAAGATCTGCACTGACAGTGGAGAAGCAAGTGGTGATCAAACTAGAAATTTGCAACATTAGATTGCTACCAGTCAGTGGGAAATCCATTTTGAATTTGGAAGATCCACTGTGGGGGACATTGTCATGCAGGTGTGCAGGGCCATTAAGCATCTCTTGCTATGCAGGACTGTGACTCGCGGCAATATGCAGGACATAGTGGATGGATTTGCAACAATGGGGTTCCCACACTGTCATGGAGCAACAGACAACATGCATATCCCAATTTTGGCACCATACCACCTTGCCACAGAGTTCATCACCAGAAAGGGCTACTTTTCCATGGTTATGCTAGCACTGGTGGATCATTGGGGATGCTTCACTGACATCAGTATTGGATGGTTGGGGAAGGTGCATGAAGTTTGCATCTTTAAGAACACAGGAGTCTTCAGAAAGCTACAAGCAGAGAATTTGTTTCCTGACTGGTGGATTACCATTGGTGATGTTGAAATGCCAAGAGTGATCTTAGGGGACCCGGCTTAGCCTTACTCCTCTGGCTCATGAAGCCGTACACTGGCCACCTTGACAGCACCAAGGAAAGATTCAACTACCAGCTCAGTAGGCGCAGAATGAGAGTTGAATGTGCTTTTGGTAGAGTGAAGGGATGCTGGCATTGTTTACTCAGAAGATTGGATCTCAGTGAGAAAAATGTCCAAATGGTTATAGCTGCCTGCTGTGTCCTGCATAATATCTATGTTTCAAAGGGGGAAAAGGAGGTGGAGCAGGTGTTTGCTGAGTTTGAACAGCCAGGCGCAAGGGCTATTTGAAAAGCTCAACACGGATCTATACGGCTCAGGGAGGCTTTGAAAGAGCACTTTAACAGTGAGCCACCTTAATGCATTGTGGTGTACTATGCTCTACCTGGCCCAGCTGTTTTGGGGCCTGTTGGGAATTGGGGTACATCTATGAATATAACACTGACAATGTACCTATTAATTTTGTAGTGCCTGCTGTACATTTATAATTATTATATTGTTTTTTATCACTGATCCTATGTGTTGTGTCACCCTGTACAATAACAAGTAAGTGGGTGCTGTCACTACTGCTAGGCCCTCTACAGAATATGCTGTGAACCAATAAAGATGAATTATTTTCCAAATAATAGAATTTTATTCAATAACAAAATCAGTGCAAATAAAAATTTGTGCAATTTAAAAGCAAATGCATTAAAAACTGAATAAATTAATGGAACAGAACTTAACATGGGGAAAGAACATTCATGTCCATTTTAGCTACACACACAGGNCTGAGGTCCGAGCGAGTCAGTAACGAGCGCCAGCGACCTTTTAAACGTCCAAAGGCACACTCTACCACCATCCTGCACTTGCTCAGCCTGTAGTTGAACCGCTCCTGACTACTGTCCAGGCTGCCTGTGTATGGCTTCATGAGCCACGGCATTAAGGGGTAGGCTGGGTCCCCAAGGATAACGATGGGCATCTCAACATCCCCAATGGTAATTTTCCGGTCTGGAAAGTAAATCCCTTGTTGCAGCCGTTTAAACAGACTAGTGTTCCTGAAGACGCGGGCGTCATGAACCCTTCCCGGCCATCCCACGTTGATGTTGGTGAAACGTCCCTTGTGATCCACCATTGCTTGCAGCACCATAGAAAAGTACCCCTTGCGGTTTATGTACTGGCTGCCCTGGTGCTCCGGTGCCAAGATCGGGATATGGGTTCCATCTATCGCCCCACCACAGTTAGGGAATCCCATTGCAGCAAAGCCATCCACAATGAGCTGCACATTTCCCAGCGTCACTACCTTTTTTAGCAGCAGCTCAACGATTGCTTTGGCTACTTGCATGACAGCAGCCCCCACGGTAGATTTTCCCACTCCGAACTGATTACCGACTGACCGGTAGCTGTCCGGTGTTGCAAGCTTCCACAGGGCTATCGCCACTCGCTTCTCAACTGTGAGGGCTGCTCTCATCTTGGTGTTCTGGCGCGTCAGGGCAGGGGAAAGCAAGTCACAAAGTTCCAGGAAAGTGCCCTTACGCATGCGAAAGTTTCGCAGCCACTGGGAATCGTCCCACACCTGCAGCACTATGCGGTCCCACCAGTCAGTGCTTGTTTCCCGGGCCCAGAATCGGCGTTCCACAGCAAGAAGCTGCCCCATTGCCAACATGATCTCCAAAGCGCCGGGGCCCGTGGCGCGAGACAATTCTGTGTCCATGTCCATGTCCGCATCACTCTCGTCGCCGCGCTGCCGTAGCCGCCTCCTCCTCGCCTGGCTTTTCTGGTCCTGGTTGAGCATAAACTGCACTATAATGCGCGTGGTGTTTACAATGTTCATGACTGCAAACTTGAGCTGAGCGGGATCCATCCTTGCCGAGGTACGGCGTCCGCTCAGTTCAACAAGGAAAAAAGGCGCGAAATGGTTGTCTTCCGTTGTTTTCACGTAGGGAGGGGGAGGATGTTCCCAGAACCGCCCGCGACAATGTTTTTTGTCCCATCAGGCATTGGGATATCGACCCAGAATTCCAATGGGCGGGGGGGACTGCGGGAACTCTGGGATAGCTATGGGATAGCTACCCACAGTGCAACGCTCTGGAATTCGACGCTAGTCTTTCTGCATGGACGCGCACCGCCGAATTAATCCGCTTACTGTGGCCGCGTACAATCGAATTTAAACAATCGGTTTCATAAAATCGAATTCCGTAAATTCGGACTAATCCCGTAGTGTAGACGTACCCTTAGTGTGGAGTGGTAGGGGTAGGGATGTGCTTCCTGATGCCACATGGAATATTGAAGGCGGGTGCGGGAGGTGCTATGCTGAAGTTCTCCATGGGCTACAAAGGGAGGGGAACCTGTGATTGTTGAAGCTGTAGAACCACAAGAATCTGCAGCATCTGTGTATACTGCCAGAGAAGCCCCATTATGTCCTGGTGCATCTCTCTCTCTCTCCTTTTCCTGCCAGGATTCCTGACCCTTTCTCCTGTCTGCTCTTTCCTTCTCCAGCTGTCAGCAATGTTCATGCTCCAGGCCCTTTGCTCACAGACTGATGCAGCACTGGCTTGCAGGATCTCATTGAACATGTCATCCTGAGTCTTCTTTCTCCTCCTTATCTGGCTCAGGCATTCCACATATGTGGAGGGTGAACCCCTCAAAGTCACAAAGGCAGCAGCTACAGATAAAACACACCAAGTTACCGCTGTCAGTATAGTCACAGTGGAAAGTGAAAGTTAAGATTCAGAACTCCCTTCCCTTGCTCCCCTAAAGAGCAAGACATGCTCATTGACACTTCTGCTTTGGAATGCTTGTGCATGGCAGCACTCACAGCACCAGCCATGGGAAATGAGCAAGGAATTCCTTGGTTGCATGAAACTAAGAGTATGCGGCGATGGCACTGAATACTGACACCATTTTCCACTAGCGGTGGTAATTGAAACTGATATCTCATTCCTAAGGGTAACAAAGGCACAGAGAGCACAGCTGCTGGTGGTGTCCCGAAACCGAGCAGGCCTATATGCTGCCTACCCTTTTTACTGCAATGGTGCCTGCTGAAGTTATCACTGGCTGGCATGGGAAAGTGTCCTACTGCAGAGGAAGAAATAAGCCTTCCGTCCCTAGACACTTTCAGGAGATGATTGCAGAGTACCTCCATGAAAGTTTAATCGAGATCCCTCAGGAAGATTCAAGGGATATCCTGTGTATCTAAACAAACTGCTCCACGTGGTCCCCCTGCCTAACTCTACAGAGGAATGAAAAGCAGATAACAACACTGCCTCTCTTTGTTGTACCACTACCTCTTCTAGTATGAGTAAATTAATGGAAAGTCAATAGCTGTATTCTGTTAAGTTGGGGCTGCCATCAGGACATCAGTGTAATAGAAAATACAATTACACATTTCTCTGAGGTTCTTACCCTTGCATCAGACTCGCCTGTGCTCGACTGCTGGAACTGATTGGCCTGCGGTGGAATCTCAAATAGGTCCTGGCTCAGGGCATAGGCAGACCGCCCCCTACCCCCCCCGGTTGTATGTCCCCCATTCTCCACCTCCTCATCATCCTTGCTGTTTACAGCAGAAGCCTGTGACTAGGGCACCATTGCTGTAAACAGGCTAGCAGCATATGGGCCCGGATGGCTTTGGAACACCAGCAGCAGCTGTGTTCTCTGTGCCTTTGTAACCCTTAGGAATGAGGTATCAGCTAAAATCACCACTGCCGCTGGAAAATGATGCCAGTATTCAGTGCTATTGCCCCATACTCATAATTTCATGCAACCAAGGAACTCCCTGCTCATTTCCCTCTCCACTAGCCACCCATCCTCACCATTGCTGGCGGTGAGAGTGGCATCGTGCACAAGAAATATCTGCTTTTTCTGTAAATAAACTTCAAGTCTGCACATCAAGGAAACTTTGACCACTTTTGGGCCATGCTATTAACAATACTGGTATGGGAAATTGACAACTTGTTTACAAATGTAAATCTACTGACTTTCACCTGATTGTTATTAAGAATAAAGGTTTTAACTTCGCTTTTTTCATGGAGACAGCAAATAAGTAAAACTTTTCTTTATTTCATTTTAATATTATTTTCTTTCCCCACAAATTGTACTTAGCACATAATGTGTACAATTAATTATAGAGGGCTAATTAAAACTGTAATACTGAATTTTATTTCACTTTAATATGCTTTTTTTTCCCCCAATTTTTTTTTTACTCAGCACATAATGTGTCCAATTAATTATAGAGGACTAATTAAAACTGTAATATTGAATTCTATTTTCGTTAACATCCATATGTTATTATTTGAAGCACTTCCATGGGACAATACAAATATTGCTCAGAGCATTTTGAAGGAATGATGCTAACTAAAAACTAAGCTACTACAATTTTCATGTTTAGCAGCACAATTATTGCTGGAATAGATTTAGTATAGTCACCAAATGAGTGCTACTACTTAAAATAAGATTTAAGAATCATCTTGTTAAAATTATAAGGGATACAATTAACAATAAGTTGTGTGACTTGCAATTTCAGATGAATGATTTAATTACTGAAACAAGCTGATAATTAAAACTTCATGGTAAGAGAATGAGTTGCCTTGTGTATTAGCCAGCTGTTTACAATAGTATTAGGTATGATAATGAGGGAGTATTTAAAATACAGATGAAGATTCTGCTAGAGCTTTACCTAGCTTGACACAGCTGTGGTGAGGGAGCACAGTTGCTGCACTGAGACCATCTTCTGAAGATGTTCTGTTTTTGCAGGGCAGAGGTAGGCAGGCAAAATGCCTCTGGGGTACTGAAGAGAATGTGATTAGTAGTGGCTCATTTTTTACACTGTAGCATCATTGCACCAGCTTCAGCCTGTCAGCCATAGAATATCAGGATTAGAAGGGACCTCAGGAGATCATCTAGTCCAACCCCCTACTCAAAGCAGGAAAAATCCACAGACAGATATTTGCCCCAGATCCCTAAATGGCCCCCTCAAGGATTGAATTCACAACCCTGGGTTTAGCAGGCCAATGCTCAAACCACTGAGCTACCCCTCCCCCATGCAGAAGGGAGTAAGTGAAGGAGGTAAGACCATGGTTCTACCTCTGTCATACTACACCCTTTTGGAATACTTTGCACTATTAGTGGTGCCGTCGCTACCAAGTTCTTGAACTCAGAGATCACAAAGACCTGGACTATAGCTTCCCCTGTTCATAGGTGTGCAGGCTCAGGGGGAAGGCTCCTTCTGGCCATTTACCTTCTTACATAGCTAGGGAGAGGCTAGACACAATCTGGCCCTTAGTTTGTTAAAAGCTATAAGGTAGAAATTGGCTTGCCTTGGCTTAGAAGGTTTAGGTTCAAAGTATTTTCAGTTTGAACTCCAAAGTTAAGCAAGATTGTTGTTTTGGACCAGCTGTTGAACTTTTCATGGTGAAGCTGACATCTTGGGCTAATGAAGCAGTGCTTGTATGTGAGGAAAGGTGGATCCCAACTTGAATTTCAAATCATGGGTTAATGGAGCAACCTCTTAGGAGGGGATGCAGCCATCTCAGGCCAAAAGTTTTTAGTCCTGCTAACTAAACCAGCTATTTATACTGCAGCTGTGAATGTCACCAGCTTGGCTAAGGAGACGATGTCTGCTATAGATCACTAACTGACATTAAAGATGTTCTTAATTGTGACTGCAGGAGCACATGAGGCCCTTTTGCTGTAGCCTGATTTCATTACATTTCTTGATTGCGCATTCACCTCGTCATATTCCTTCTCCTTTTCTACATTTGCTGAAAGCTTTGTTTCCAAAAGATGCCAGCATGTGGGCATTTTCAGGGGTTATGGTATGCTTTGTTGAGATGGGCAAGTACTAGCAGCAGAGTTGAAAGATTTTCCTTTTGGAATTTGAATCCAAAGTGACCTCTCCAAAATGTTCCTGTTTTATAGTAACTTTTAAATTGATTAAAAACAGTAAATGCAAATGTTAGAGTTCTCTTAGGTCAATAATATCTTCCAAGTGATCCAGACTAAAAATGGTTTTCTATGTCTCTGTTGCTCATCTCACTGGCTCAGAATTTAGAATTTGGCAGTAAAGGGCATGCTGTAGATCGTATTTCTTGCCATTTAATTCACAGATGGTGCTGACCCAGGTTTGGCATCAGATGGACAGAGATGACTGTCACCTTTGTCATTACTCTTGTCTCATGCTCATTTAAAATAATTGCACTCATTGCTCTTTCACTACCCTTATGATAGCAACCTGACAGTCTCAGAATAGTGTAGGAATGTCTAATAAGACCTTTAACAGCAAGCATTTTCTGGTAGACAACAAGCCATTCTTTTCTGTCTGTTTTGATATGGACTCTAGTATACTAATCATCCATTGCTGTCTTTACACTCATACAGAAAGCTGGAGTTCCAGTGCAAAGAGAATGCTTAATTAGCTGTCTAGACAATATTTTGGGCTGCATTGTAGTTTGGTTAAGATACCATTTCCTTTGGAGTGGGGTTGATCTGGCCCTACGATGTCTGTTTTCACAGTATTGATGTACTGATTGTCTTGTTCCTCAAATGAGAGAGAGAAATATCAACAAAAAACTCTGCAAAAGTGCTACATATAAAAACTGAATATTTCTATCTAGACTTACTGATCCCAAAACACCATCTGTATTTTTTTTGAGGGGAGAAGGGAAGAAATCATCCCACAAGAGTTGCACATAGACCTTCCCCTCCTTCCATGGAAGGGAAGGGGGCCCCTATAGCACCCCTGGACCTGCAGAGAGCCCTCTGTAAAGGGCAGGTAGCAAAGACTGGTGCGCTATACACTTCGTTCCCCCCTCACATCATATGCAGACAGAAGTGGATCTGCTGAAAAGTTAAAGCCTGACACATGCATTCCCTTATCCATGACCCTGTTCATGTGCAGAACCCATTTTTACGGGGCTGGGTGAGAGAGGGGAGGTTCCAGTGGCAGCAGTAGATAGAGAGTCCCTAACAAAGCAATGCTGCCAGAGGGATGGAAGTGGGGAGCAGAGGGCCCTGGAGCCATTATGAAGACACAGGAATGCCTCGCAAATGACTCTGGTCTAGGGTGGGTCCCCTGAAATCCACTGTTCATGGAAGCTGACCACCCTGCTCATTCTACAAGGGACAAACCCTGTCCCCCAATATAACGATCTAGATAAACCTCTGTGTCCCCCATGCATCTTATTGGTTTTCCATGGAACGGGGAAATCTGTACCCCAAGCATGTTCTCAGGGAACTGTTCTATCCTAGTGCCTAACAGAGTTGGCATATGGCATTGTTTTTCTTATGAAGAAAAGGAAAAATGGAAAAATCACTGTCAGACTGACCAATGATGTGGTGAAGAAAATCACCCAGGAGTCTGACTGTTGTGGTGGAGGTGCCACAGGTCTGTTATAAAGTGAAGTGAGTTATTTGTTGCCTGAGCTAAGCAACTTCTTGACCTTTCCCTGAAGCACCTGGGGTGGTTGCAGGGGGAAAATATCTTACCAGGCATATCCTAATACCTGCCAAAATGCTTCAGTTTTCAGAAACTCAGAACACTGAGGTTCCCTAACTACTCCTTCCACTCTTCAGCTGTTCTATATCTCTCTAATATAAAGTATTCAAACTTCACCAGTTTTTGACCCTATGAAGGAAAAAGGGACACTAGATCTCAGACTCTCAGAAGTCTCCATTTGTTTCTGATCTGAATGATTGGTTTCACATAAAACTATGAATAGACGAGGTGATAGAAAGAGCCCAAAGAATATTTAAACCATCCTTACATATACACGGCACAAATTCCGTTGTGACTATTGCAATATTAATGAAAATGACATATCAATACAACTTGATTTTTTATCCAGAGTTTCTTAAGCCCAGAGGGGAGTTTTTACTAGATTTTGTTGTATTATGCAGCTAGCACAGCTGCTACTCAGATCTGACATAAAGTGACTTGTTCGTGTGCCCCACCACTCAGTCACTATACCATTCACACATCTCAGTTTTAGATGTGGCAAGACATGGTTTACTTTACAGCTCTCAGGTTTGCTTTTGTTTACTGACAGTACTGGCCTGGATTTGGCACGCCCTTGAATTCGTGCCTTCGTAACTCTGGCCCTTATCCAAAGTCCAAAGAAGTCAGTGGGAGTCTTTCCATTGACTCCAGTGGGCTATGGATCAGGCCCTTTATCCACAAAGAATTACAGTCCCTCATACTGTGCCTACATTTACCACAGCCAATATCTCAAGGGGCAAAGCCTCAGATCCATAGTGGTTCTTGGTACCTGACTCCCAGACTTAGGTGCCTAAGACCCATTTTTAGGCACCACTATGATCTAGAAAACTGTCACTTGGCAGCTGCCTAACACTGTAGATTCTTAAATTCACTCAATGCCAAAGTTTCCTTGGAGCCTATGATCCTGCCTCTGAGCATGCGCACAGCTGTTTCCCTCTAGGTGCCTGTCTTCTACTTAAGCCTCAGAGCCATCCATGAACCAGGGGAAGATAGGTATTCATGGGCCTAACTTGCACGTGGGACTGCCTAACTCCATACAACATAACTGTGAGAGGAGAGGAAAGAGAAGGCCCTCCCTTATAACTTTTAGCCCAGTGGTTAGGGTATTCGCCTGGCATGTGGGAGACCCCCCAATTTAAGTCTCCCTGTTGCCTGCTGAGGAGGAGGGATTTGAACAGTAATCTGCCATCTCTCAGCTAAGTGTGCTAACCACCAGGCTACACAGGGAGTCTCACTCTCTACCCCAATTAATATTTAATTATTCAGTTAAAGTGGAACAACTGCAATAGGTGAAGTTGAGGGAGACCCATATCAAAATATCCTATAGTCCAGTGGTTTGCTGCCCTCTCCCAGCCCAGGGAGGAAAGGGTCTAAGCAACAAAGGGAAGGCCAGCTGGGGAGAATCTGGTTCTTACGTTGCAGCTCACCTGAATTGATACAGACCCCCAAGAAGTTGTGGGACTGTGGCTCCTAGGAGGAGACATCCGACTGAACCAATGTGGACTCCAAGAAAGAGGGCTGCAGGACTCCTAAATGAAGGAGAAGGGTTAGGGCTAAAAAGGCTTTGTTTGTGGTAAAGACTAAATAAATAATTCCCCACAAAGGGGGATGCTTGTGTAGCCCAAGGTCCAGTGTCCTTCAGCAGCAGCCATGGGAACTACAAATTGTGGCATGTTGGGAGAACTTCCTGGTTCCTACCAGGAGGTACCCTCGGCCCCTCCCAGCAGGAAGTCCCAGCACTGACTGAAGCTGGGAGCATGAGGCAGGCAAGAAGGGAGGAGTCTGCTGGACTGTAATCCCATTCTATGTTTCTTTACAGAATACAGCCTTGTTCCTGGTGGTTTGTCTGAGTGGGTCTGGTCTGAGGTGAACACACACTAACACACAATGCAGCGCACACAGAGGAATCTCAGGTCCAGTTTCCCGTAGTTGTGTAAAAAGTCACAAGGCAGACTTCCCCTATCTTGAACAAACTCATACTAGGCCAGTGAACGGGGGGGGGGGGGCTACACTTGTTTAAATACTCTAGCCTGGGATTAATTTATTACCAAGAACTAAAGGGGAAGCTGAGGTAGGGTGTCAGTAGGGGCTCCCCCCGTGCCATGAGAAGGATGTGTTGGGATGACAGTTGCCCTCTTGGCCTCACATAATCATAGCATGTGTAATATGCTTCTCTCATGCTACTTTAGTGTGACACTAAGAACATTCAGGATGACATCATACCAAATTTCAGTCATCTAAAATGATAGACATTATCATAAAGTCCCACCTAAAAATTAGTATCTGTGACATTGTATATAATAAAAAAGTTAAACCACTACCTAAAACAAACATAATTGCACAAAACAAAGGTAGTGTTTTCATAAAACAGCCTTCATATCTATATATATTCAATAGCTAATATGTGTGTGTTTAAGAGTTTGGAGACTTCAATAGGGAGCAGCATTGGGCCCTACATTATTTAACCGAAAAAATCTATAATAGAACATTTCTAGCTAAATTATCCATTTAATTGCTCCATATAAGATTTTGTTTTCCTTCTAGGATTCTTCTTGGAAGGGGAAGCATTCAGAGTGCGTGACAACAACAAAAATGAAAAGCTTGCTCTCCACTGTAATTAAGAGATTATGGTAGTTTATTATTTGCCAATGAATCTATTTAATCTAAATTGACTGAGTGTCCTTTGAAGTAGAGGTCAGATCAATGAGGTCTTTCTGCCTTCAGTATTTATAGCCCTGTGTTCTGTATTCTCAGATGTAGTGTTTTCATCTGTGAAGACTAGAATAATGGAATTTTCAGCAAGCAACAGACAGCAGTAAAACAACTGAAAGAGGTTCACCAATGTGCACTGTTGCATGAATTGTTCATTTGAGATAGTAAAACCTCCAAATTGATTTTTCCCCCAAACTGATTTGAGCTATAAATCTGTAAAGAACTGAAATCTGACTAAAGCTTTGAATTTTCAAAAACAAACTGCCAGTTATGAACATATTGGGACCCCTACTGAAATTATTGCCCATTCTGCATATCTCTCAGGCAGAGCTCCTTCTTTGTGTGCGTTATTTATACAGGTAGGCCCAGGGGCTGCAGCTAGGACCCATAAAGCTCAGGAGAATTGTGGTGCACCAGATCCTGAGGTTTCCTGGCCAGTAGGACAGTCTCTGGCATTAAGCAGAGCAGCCTCAAGGCAAATACACTTTATACCTAGCAGTCTGTGGCCCCAAGGGGCTATTCTGACTACTGGAGATTGTTCTCAGAAAATAGAGACAATCCCTTTTTCTGGACTGAGCTGCATTCCCCTCTGTAGGGACTGGAGGAGAGGTGGCTACTGCAATTTTCACCACTGGAAAAAAATCCACTATGCATAGGGCATTCTCTGCTGGTCAACTAAACTAGCTTTAAGACTGCTTCTGTGTTCCTAGATGTGCAATGCAGCCTTACCAGGGCCGAGAGCGTGGTGCTTAGGTTCCAATCCTCTTTCAGGGCACTTTAGGGCTAGGGCAGACCCCTGAGCCCATGCAGAATCCTATTAAAGTTGCGGGGGAGAAGGGGCATTGCTCAGTCCAGCTGAACACTCAAAAGTGTATATGCTGCTTATCCAAATCTCTCTGGACTGCAAAATTGTGCTAAAAGTGTGAGTACAGTTGATTTCTGGAACTTCAGGCTTAAATATTGCAAGAACAGCCTTGTTTGAGTTAGTTTAGTAGCTTTTCTTCCTGTTACTTGCTGCAGAACTAGAAAATGAAGAGGATGCTGAAGTATACAACAATGAAGAAAAAAATAGTAACACATTCTTAGCAGGGCCATCCCTAGAGATTGTGGTGCTCTACGCAGTCCCCCTGCGGGGTCGGGGGAGGAGGTGGCCCCGGGCCTACAAGGGGGGGGGGCGCGTCCCAGGGACTTTGAGAGGCAGGGGCAGCCAATGCAGGAAGGCAGCAGGAGTCAAGCCCACCCACGCACTCACGTGGCGGCGGGAAGTGGAGCGACCCAGCTCCAGCCTGCTCTGCTCTGCTCCCCCGGCTTCCAGGCTTGGGGAAATGGGGGGAACCGCCCCCCAGCACTCACCAGCAGCACGGCTGGGAGCCAACGGAGTGGAGCGGGCTGGGGCTGGGTCACTCCACTTCCCGCTGCCCGGTGAGTGCAGGGCGGGCCCGACCCCAACCCCTGCTGCAGTCCCCCAGGACACATAGCTCAGGAGATGGGGTTTGGGGGGAAAAGGCCGAAGCTGGGGTGGAGCAGGGGTGGGAAGAGGCGGGGCGGAGCAGGGGCGGGGGCTGAGGGGAAGGGGTGGGGCAGAGGCAGCTTTCCTGGGCCCTGCTGTGTGCAGCCCACGAGGGGCTGACTCAGCCGTCCGGGGATTGGGCTGGCCGCTGGAGCTGGATGCAGCACGCAGCTGCATAGGGCACCAGGAAATTAGGGGCAATTTGGTGCCCCAAATTTCCTGGTGCCCTACGCAGCTGCGTAGTTTGCATATGGGTAGGGACGGCCCTGATTCTTGCCTGAGGCGGTTGTGAAGGCTAGGACTATAACAGGGTTTAAAAGAGAACTAGATACATTCATGGAGGTTAAGTCCATTAATGGCTATTAGCCAGGATGGGTAAGGAATGGTGTCCCTAGCCTCTGTTTGTCAGAGGGTGGCGATGGATGGCAGGAGAGAGATCACTTGATCATTACCTGCTAGGTTCACTCCCTCTGGGGCACCTGGCATTGGCCACTGTCGGTAGACAGGATACTGGGCTGGATGGATGGACCTTTGGTCTGACCCAGTATGGCCGTTCTTATTTTCTTATGTTCCACAAAGGTAACTTAGTCTAACTTTTAGGGTGCAAGGTGTTTGTTAGAATTTAGTTTTGATTAATTATGTAAGTGATATGCTGGTCAACAGAATCATTTATTTGCAGCCAGCATATCACTTTGTAATTATAGTTATTTAAACAGAACATCAATAGCACACTCCAACCTAGAAGGTATCACTTCTATGAATATGCATACGCAGTTGACATATATAAAGTATATATTAAATGGATTCTATTAATTAAAATGCCCATACTGTGATTCTTACATTGCCATCTTGTGGAAAATCAATGCAATTTTAATATCAGGGAACTGACACTGAAATTATCAGTTTGAGAGTGATAGTTTTGTAACCTGATCTATGGATTGTGTATTAACTATATTGATTGCATAAGAATTCCCAGTTATCACTCTGAGGTTTGACAGATTCTTGTCCCAAGATCAGGCCAATATTATTAAAATCAGTGTTCAGTTGGGAACCCTAATGTGCACAATTGCGACACTCACACTTTAGGAATACTGTATAGCAAGACTACAGCCAGGCACAAAAAAGAACTAGATAAGTTCGTGGAGGATAGGTCCATCAATGGCTATTAGCCTGGATGGGCAGGGATGGTGTCCCTAGCCTCTGTTTGCCAGAAGCTGTGAATGGGCACCAGGGGATGAATCACTTGATGATTACGTGTTCTGTTCATTCCCTGTGGGGCACCTGGCATTGGCCACTGTCGGACGACAGGATACTGGGCTAGATGGACCTTTGGTCTGACCCAATATAGCCGTTCGTATGTATTTGTAATAGTTTATTAATGCATTTAGCAAAGTCACAAACACTCTAACCCAGCAAGGTAGATTGAGATAATACAGAATGTACATCTGAGCATACATATACTCACACCATCCCTTGAGAACAACCTGACATGTTAGCCGTTATCCTCCTCACCACCATCACCTTCCTCATCATCATCAATGGCCATCATCCTGGCACCTCTCAAGTGCTACATCTCTCTCTCTCTCTCTCCCCTGCACACAGGCTGTGCTACAATTTTTATAATATGTTACACTGGCATCACTATGCCTAATGCATATTTAGTAGGGGTGTCTCCACTGTTCCTTATTTGTTTTTCCTCACCCTACTAATGTTGGGGTGCCTGTCTTCTATAGATTAGGATATTAATTATCTCAATTTATCAGATACGTCAGTTCATTGCCATGGCACTCTTGTGGTCAGACATTTGCAGATGTTCCTATCATAAAATATGCAAAAGCTGGTGTTAGCTCATGTTCCTGTTGTTGGCTGGTGTCGTTATGGATAAACTTCCCCATTAAACACTCTATTCCCAGTATTCCAAAATTTAGGGGTGACCGTTGGGCCATTAATCTGGGCCAAAGTTCATAGGCCTCAAGGCTTATGCTAACTGCTGAAGCCAATGTCTTACAGGATACCAGTCTGTAGGTTCCTTGCATTACTGCTGAATATTATAAATGATAAAACTAGCTCTATATGTACATTTTAAGGGGAGGAAGGATGACCCAGTAGTTGGGGGCACTGGCCTGGGACAGAGAAGACCTAGGTTCAATTCCCTGCTTGGCTACGAATGTCCTGGATGACCATGGGCAAATCACTTAGCTCCCCTGTACCTCAGTTCCCCATCTGTAGTGGGTTCCAGGGAAGAGATGGTCACCACCAGGTAAAAAAACCACACATTGAAACATTATAAAAAATGACATCCCTGTGACCGACTTGGCCATGAGATACATAGACAAAGGATAGTTGGAAGTTAATAGGAATACCTATTAGAGAGAGATTATTTTTGCCGCAAAGACAAAACAAAAACAAGTTTTGAGGGGATGCAATATTTCTCAGTGAGTGTTTCTTTCCCCAGCATGTTTTCACTTTGGATTTCTCTAATTATAACCAAAATTCATTCAAGAGCTGAAACATTTACAGTGCATTGTCTTGAGCAATAAATGCATTAAAAATACAGTAACTCCTCACTTAAAGTCGTCCCGGTTAACGTTGTTTCGTTGTTACGTTGCTGATCAATTAGGGAACATGCTGGTTTAAAGTTGTGCAATGCTCCCTTCTAACATCGCTTGGCAGCCACCTGCTTTGTCCACTGCTTGCAGCCCGTTGCAGCTAGCTGGTGGGGGCTTGGAACCAAGGTGGACCAGCAACCCCCCTATCAGCTCCCTCTATCAGCTCCCCGCTCCCCTAAGTTCCCTATGCAGCAGCTGCCCAGCAGGCTAGCAATTGCAGCAGTCCTTCCTCCCACTGCCATGTGCTGCTCCTGAGACTCCTGCTTGCTGTGTGTGTGTGTGGGGGGGGGGGGACAGGGGAGGAGGGGGGCTAATGTCAAGGTGTCCCCCTCCCCCTGCTCCTGCACCCTGCTTACTCCATCTTCCATAGAGCAGGGGGGACACATGACGGGGCCCAGGATGGAGGGCGCTTGCTGGCAGCAGCTGCGGTCTCAGCAGGCTGATCTAATTAACAAGGCAGTGTACTTAAAGAGGAAATGTGCATCTCTCTCTCTCTCACACACACACAGTGTGTGTCTCTGTCTCTGTCTGCAATGCTGTCTCACCTCCCTCCATTCCTGCTGCCTTGTAGAATGTGAGAGTTAACCCTTGAGGGCTCAGCCAAATGCTAGTTCATCATTTAGCAGTAAGGCATTCCCTGGGAAATATCCCACCCTCTGACTCCTCCACCTCAACCAAGCTTCACAATCATCATCACTGTGTACCAGTATTAAATTGTTTGTTTAAAACTTATATATTGTGTGTGTGTGTGTGTATATATATATATATATATATATAATATAGTCTTTTGAATGGTAAAAAAATGTCCCTGGAACCTAACCTCCTCATTTACATTAATTCTTATGGGGAAATTGGATTTGTTTAACATCGTTTCGCTTAAAGTCGCATTTTTCAGGAACATAACTACAACGTTAAATGAGGAGTTACTGTAGGTAGTTACATTATAGGAAAATTCTTGGTATTATATTTTTACTGCAGAAAAGTGAACATACATTAATTTAAATCGGGTTTGCATGAAATTTCATATGTTCAGTTCTTGGTACAATCAAGGAAAGAGATTTGGCTTGCACACTTTATCCCTCAATTGTTTTATTAATTTTTACTTGGAATTTTCACTACAGTATGTTCCTATTGCAAAAAATAATCTCCTCTCCCGTGGATTCTAATGAAAGATTGTGTGCAGCCTAATGGTTTATATTGCAAATCCAGTGTGTTCAAATCTGATAGGAGGGGGTGTGATTTTCTTACAATTTCTTTGTATCTTTTATTCTCTCAGAATCAAATGGCTTACTAATACACTTAAAGCACTATCCTGTTGAAAATATCTGTGGCTCTACCTGTGAAACAAGTCAACCTATTCAGTAGGGAGGTTGTCCTGCTCCCACCTCTCACACAGTGCAACTCCTCTTTTATTCCCAGTGAGTCTATATCATTTTGCTGAGCACATACAGCAGTCATAGGAGTAAGAGCTCTGGGCCCTTTTTTGGCCCTACTGTGTAGCAAGACAGATTAGTGTTCAGACAAAGGAATACCCGGAGAAGCAGAGGACTTGGGTCTTCATTTCTGTAAATCTGTCCTATAATGCAGAACCATCAAAGGGCCAAACTTTATGCCACATCTGAAGATGTGAGGAAACTGAGGAATGGAAGGTGTGGCAGGGCACTGCTAGGAAAGCCTTTAATCAGCTCTTGCCACCCCAGCCCCAATCAGGGGGGATGGATTGGGGCTGGGTAAATAGCCAGTGCTTGCCTGGGAACTGCCTGCACCTGCCAGCCTCATTAGCAGGAGCTAAAAAGCTGGGAGGAAGTGGAAGGGGGGACCAGGAGGCTCAGGGAGAGGTAGGAGCCTACTACTCTGTTGCTGACCAGGCCGCTGTTAGGCCAAGCCATTGTAAATAGCCTGTATATAGTGGGAAACTAGTGGTGGGAAATGGACACAAATAAAGAGCACGGGAGTTGTACCAGCTTGGAGTGTCCCTGAGTCTGTGAGGAACAGGACCAAGGGGTGGATACGTAGGGGCATAATGGGCACCCTGTTACACTTGGGGGCTTGTCTGGGATTTGAAGCCACCGCCAGGGAGTGGCAACCCAAGCATGGAGGGAACCGTGCAATGGTTCGCAAAGCAGCCAGAGGAGCTGTAGAAAACCCTGCAGGCGTTTCAGCAGTCCCACCAGGCCGAGAGACAAGCCTTACTCGCTTGGCAGGCCGAGCAAGAAAAGACCCTTCAGGAATTCATCTGGGAGCAGGCCAGTGTACAGCAGCAGCTCCTGCGCCCGTTGGTGAGTCCCCCAGAAGGTGATGGAAACCATGCGCCAGGGCTGGGACTCTGTAAAATGGCCCCGCTGATGACCCGATGCCTTCCTATGTGCTTTTGAATGGCTAGCTATGGGTGCTGGATGGGATAAAGTGACTTGGGCCCTAAGACTGGCCCCCTATCTGGCCAAAGAGGTGTAGGCAGCCTACATAGCCCTAAGTAATGAACAGGCCAAAGATTATGAGGTGGTGAAGGTGGCAGTCCTGGACCAGATGGGACTGTCTGTGAAGAAGTACAGGCAAAAGTTTCGAGTGGCCTGATGGACAGGGGGTTTGCAGCTCCAAGCATTTGCCCAAAAACTTACTGACTAGGCCACGCGGTGGTTAAGGCCAGATACCCAGACAGTGGGAGAGATAATGGACTGGGTGATTCTGGAGAAATTTGTGCAGGGCCTCCTGGAAAACTTGCGAGTCTGGGTCCAGCAGCACCAGCCGAGTACGGTGGAGGCCGCAGTTAAACTGACCGAGGAATATGCCAAGGTGGACTTTCCTCGAAGGGATGGGCGGACAGGCCGGGACCTGGACTCGGGGAAGACATTCCAAGAACCGCCCTCCCCCTCCCCCAGGGAGGAACCCAGAGAAAAAGAAGGAGGAAGCTAAGGGAGTCCCTAGTCACCCGGGCCAGTTGGTCTTCTGGCGATGTGAGCGGCCAGGACACAAATGCAGAGATTGCCCAGAAATGGAGTGTTGGCTAGCCAAGTTCTGAGGTTGGATGGATAGTGGAGGGAGGAAGCAGGGGCGAGGACTGGCCACCATCCCCATGCGGGTGGAGAGGAATCCCCAGAGGGGCTTAGTGGACACTGCCTCAGCCCGCTCCCTCATTCAGAGAGGGCTGGTGATGCCCCAGTGGTTTATCCCCGGGGCGACAATGATACTCAAGTGCATCCATGTGAATTGGAGGCCCTACCCTGTGGCCCAGGTGCCCCTGGAGGTCGGGGGCCGGTTTGCCTGGCAAAGGATGGGGGTGGTAGAGGGGTTGCTGTACACCAGTGAAGGCCCTGATAAAGGCCCAGTATGAGGCCTGAGGCCTGAACTGAAGTAATGGTCAAAACTTTGCTAGCATAAAAAGCAAAGTTAAGCTGTGAGCCAGAGGCAGGCCCTGCTCACAGAAGCTGGCAAGGAAAGGGCTGATGCTGCAAGAAGATACATACCTAAAAGGTACAAAACACTAGATATCATGTATACATTCCACACAGATAACATGGAACAGGCCGACCCATCCCAATGACAGGGGCAAACGGGTAAAATGATGGATAGAGTTGTTTTGATCGAACCAAGTTGTACGAGGTGAGAGGCGGCGCCTTACTACGTAGAGGGGTTGTACCTTGCTGCGTAGAAGGGTTGCACCTTAATACGTCAGGAGTGATGTGTAATTTGTTTGTACCTGTGTATAAGAATGTATCTCTGGGGCGGTGTCTTTGTCCGGCCGCAGGGGGAGTGGAAAGTCCTGCCACTAAGCCGGGTCCTTGCCAAGAGGCACTTTCTCGTAGTATGCCCTGAGTTAGGCTAAGAAACCTACAGGGAACTGCAATTGTGTCCAAGATCGCAATAAACCTAGTCGACGTGACTTTGCAACTTACTGGATGTGGTTGCATCTAACCTCTGTGGTTATTGGGGGTTCTCTTCGGGTCTGCTGGGTCAGCTATCTGCGCAGAGCTGGGGCAGCACACAGAGGGAACACACGCACGCAGCCGAGTGATATCAACAAAGGAGAAAGCAGAGCACCACACCGGTAGCATCTGACAACAGTGAGGGGTATGGGGTTTGTTAAGGTAGACAATTGGGACGGGGTTTCTTTTAGTAAATAGGAGAGGGGGTTTCAATAGTGGGGTGCAATACAGTGGGGCACAATACAGTTGGTAACCAATTAACAGTGAAGTATAAATGTAACGGGTAGCTAACGATTTCTATGTAAAGGGTGTGTCACAGCAGCATATAACCAACTAACAGTTATGGGTAAAATGTGTTAAATAACTAACAACTCTAGGTAAAGATGTGTCAGTGGTGTAAATGTAAAATGTGAGGTGTGTTAGAGAGAAAAAGGGTAACCAATGGGGTTTTATGCTAGACTGCAGTAATACAATTGAGGTTTGGCAGCAGTAGGAGCGGGGTGAGCATGTGGGGGAAGGGATTAAAAGAGGGAGATTTAAATTTAGGGAGACACAGAGAGCAGACAGATTGTAAATTTAAACAGCAGAGACTAAGAGAGAGAGAGAGAGAAAAAATGGTAGAGGAATGAGGTTGGGGGATGGGGGAAGACAGACTTAATCACAATTATACAGAACACAGCAAAATCTTATCTATGATCTAACTTAACCAATACTACACAAACTAGCAAGTAACAAAACACAATGCAACAATTCTTTAAGCCTAACTTACAGAGTACAATGCAAGCAATTTTCTAAACCTAATTTAACCACAGCTATGCAAAATGAAATTACAATTTATCTAGACTAAAGGCTAAACTTAACCTAATGGGTGCACCTTATACTAGTAGTTCCAGAGGGCAGAGCGGTGTGTGCCCAGGATGCAGCTCTAAGGGTGTGTGTGTGTTTAACTAGTGGTGGCTGCAAGCAGGCTTATTTCTAGCAGCAGATTACAGATACAGACCAAGGAGTTAGCTTGGGTCTGCCTGCTGGGGAAAGGAAAGCTAGCAGTTAGAACCAGGGGTGTGCAAGAGGTTTTTCCTTACCAATCCCCAAAGCAGCAGCAGGAACAGCAGTTTCAACATCAGAGGACGCAGAGAAGACTCAATTCGCTTCCAATAACCAGGAGATCTCCAGGCACAAATTCGTTGTTCGTGGGAGGGGAGTTTAAAAATGGGGGTATGCTCAAAAACAAACAAGAGCGGGAAGAGGGCCCCCCAAAGACCCCTAGCTGATCAGACCAGGTGGCAAAGCAAGGACCTTCTTCAGGGGTCTGATCAGAAAATGTCTGGTTTTAAAGGCAGACTTAGACAGTTTCCCACCAGTACTTTTGATTGGCTCCTCTTGATACAGGGGAGGAGAGAAGACAGGGAAAGGCTGCAGGTGAGCATAGGCATGCCTGGGCATGTTCTGAGCAACAGGTATGACTCTCATGCTCAGCTATGTGGCCACTTTAGGTCTTGCATACCTGGGCAGAGCACCCTACACCGAGCCGGGTCTGAACAAAGAAGCTAGACAACGGAGCGAAAAGCCCCCCTCCCTGAGCAGAGCAATGGCTCCAGTCAGTCTGTACAAGCCATTTCCATGAGCAGGGCCAGGCTGTGACTTTGGTTAATTCCATGGCTGGGGGGCGGCCACTCAGCACAAACAGAAAGGAAGGGGGGGGAAAGGAATTCAGCAGGGGGACAGCTGTAACAGACAAGAGCCAGAAGAAGTAGTTTTGAGGATTTGCATTTCAACATCTATTTGAACTAATGGTCAAATTAATCACTGAAGAGCCTGACAGTCTTTATACATCACTAGTAGTAATTCTTTGAAAGAAAAATAGAACTCTCTTTAAATGGTTATGGACTACTACATGCTTATAATCATTTGACTTGACTTATAAAGATGCCTATCGATTTCCATGAATAGAGGAGGTATTTGCCCTGGTTTCTTGTTCCCAATGGTTCCCATCTGGCATGGACCACCGTCACAAGACAGGATACTGGGCTAAATAGACCATTGGTATGGTCATTCTTATGGTTTTCTGTCCAGAATTTAAAGGGTGATTTACTACTATGTGAAAGTGGAGAAAGAGTATGCAAGGACAGCCTTATCTACACCTGTGGGGATCCAACAATTCAAGAGGAAGCCTCAGGTATTGAGAGATACCCTAATTGTCTTCCAAAACATGATGAAGTAAGTCATGAGTCTCAAAGATGCAGTTACCTCCTGAGGTGACTCACTCTCTCAATAGTGGAGGAACATAAGGGTCACCTAGTGAAGCAACTACCTGATCATGTGCTGAACTTCTCCCCTTCAAAATGCAAACTGTTTCAAAGATCTGTCAAGTTTTTGAAACACACAAACTCAGAAGACAGGATAAACAAAACAGCTGTGACAGAGGAATGGCTAAGGTTTATTATGTCCAGGATCTACTCTCCTTCTTGGGATTTGCCAGACACTACCCGTATTTGCCCTGAAGTCTCCTGCCATTGCAAAGCCACTGAATGCCCTGCTGGAGGGACTAAGCTATAAAACAAAAGGAAAAGGCCTGAGGAAGTGCATCAAGAAAGACATCATAGGTTTCTGGACAGTGGAACGCTAGCAGGCTTTCAGTAAATACCTGGAAAACAAAGTTAATCTCTACACTAGCACAGGCATTTGGAAGTTGCCTTATCCTGCATACTGAGGCAAGTTTCCCAAGATTGGAAGAAGCATTTCTGTCAGATCCAAGAAAGCAAGTTTGCAAGTGTAAGACGTGGGCTGATCTGAAGTGAGAAATTATTTTGTCCAAAAGTTCAATTTCTTGCACAGAAATGGGGAGAGAAATGTCATGTCTTACCTATCTTATATGGTGTAGGATTTGAAGTAACCACTGACAACAGTTCACTAATATAAGTTCTCACGATAGTTGAGTCAGATGCAGTGAGCCATTAATCGCTAGCAGCATTCTCACAGTTTTGTTTTGACATGCAATGAAAGGTTGGATCCAGAATGGTGATTCAGAGAGTTTGTCAAAGTTCCCACAGGGGATGTATGAAGATGACTATGACTCAAGAAAAGTGAAAGAGAGGCTATGTGGACAGCAGGAGAACTATAAGACTATAATCACATCACCTTTTGTGGTTCTCATAGATTTAAGTGTGGTATGGGACAAAGTTTTGAGAGTGACAAGCTAGGATCAGGGCTAGAAGAATTCTCCTGAAGGAAATACTATGCTAGAAGAATATGAAGCTCCAGAGAATAGCTAGGTATCCTCTTTAGTTTACCTGAGACTCCACCTACTGAGTGAAGGCAATTCCAAAAGGACAAATACATCTTAATTTTCAGTAATCTTGTTATTCCTGAGAACAGTCAGGAAACAGATGAGAAATATGAACCCCGTGACATGCTCTTGTAGTGGAATGAGAGATGTTATACTGGATAGTCTGTGAGGTCCAACAATTTGGTCCAGCCAGTTGTGGTGCCTCCATATGCATTATAAACAAACCTTTTATGGAATCCATGATGCCACAGGCCATCAGGGGGTGTCTCTTATCACCAAGAATTGTTGAGGTGAGGTACTCTGAAATTCCACCCCCAATCTCAGTTTGGAGGTAATGAGATGTTCAATCCAGTGAGCCACTCTCCTTCAGTCAGCCAGGGAGGATCCTGCTCTTTGAAACCATTCCATTATTGTTGATTGCTATACAAGACAATCAGAGAGGATGGAGTCTGAGAGTCCACCACTGGCAGGGCTTCACAGAGTCCAAGGCTAGAAGGGACCACTTTGATCGTCTCTAGTCTGACCTAAGTATAACACAGGCTAGAGTATTTTCCCCAAAATAATTCCTTTTGAACTACTATCTTTTAGCAAAACATCTAATCTTGATTTAAAAATTACCTGTTGGAGAATCAACCGTGACCCGTGGCCAATTGTTCCAATGGTTAATTATCCTCACTGTTAAAAAATTGCACTTTATTTCTAGTCTGAATCTGTCTAGTTTCAACTTCCAGCCATTGGATCATGTTCATAGAATCATAGGACTGGAAGGGACCTTGAGAGCTCATACAGTCCAGTCCCCTGCCTCATAGAAGAACTAAGTATTATCTAGATCATTCCTGACAGGTGTTTGTCTAACCTGCTCTTAAAAATCTCCAATGATGGAGATTCCACAACCTCCCAAGGCAATTTATTCCAGTGCTTAACTACCCTGACAGTTAGGAAGTTTTTCCTAATGTCCAACCTAAACCTCCCTTGCTGCAATTTAAGCCCATTGCATCTTGTCCTATCCTCAGAAGTTAAGAAAAACAATTTTGCTCCCTCCTCCTTGTAACAACCTTTTACATACTTGAAAACTGTTATCATGTCCACCCTCAGTCTTCTTTTCCAGACTAAACAAACCCAGCTTTTTCAATCTTCCCTCATAAATCATGTTTTCTAGACCTTTAATCATTTTTGTCGCTCTTCTCTGGACTTTTTCCAATTTGTCCACATCCTTCCTGAAATGTTATACATGTGTCTGCTACAGTGAAGAGTCCATTATCAATTTTCTGTTCCCCATGTAGGTACTTATAGATTGTGACCTTAAACTTTTCTTTGTTAAACTAAATAAATTCAAGGTGCTCAATTTATCACAATAATGGAGGTTTTTCTAACCCTTTAATCATTCTCATGGCTCTTTTTTGAACCCTCTCCAATCTATCAACATCCTTCTTGAATTGTGGACACCAGAACCAGACACCATATTCCAGTAGTAGTCACACCAGTGCCAAATACAGAAGTTAAATAACCTCTCTACTCCTACTCAAGATTTCCCTGTTTATGCATCCAAAGATCACATTAGCCCTTTTCGCCACAATGTTGCATTGGGAGCTCATGTTCAGTTACTTATCAACCATGATTCCCAAATCTTTCAGTCACTGCTTCGCAGGATAGAGTCCTCCATCCTGTAAGTATGGCATACATTCTTTGTTCCTAGATGTATACATTTACTTTAGCCATATTAAAACATTGTTTGCTTGCACCCAGTTTACCAAGTGATCCAGATCGCTCTGTATCAGTGACCAGCCCTCATTGTGTCATCTGCAAAATGTATTGGGGATGATTTTATGTTTTCTTCCAGGTCATTGATAAAAATGGCAAATAGGGTAGGGCCAAGAACTGTTCTCTGCAGGATCCCAATAGAAACACACCTGAAGTGAGTGATTTTGTAATGCTAAAATGTACCAATATTTAAGAAAATTTGCAGCCTCTTACATAGTTACATTTTAAAGAATATTTTGTTGCATTATAAATAGCAATGTTATGACTGTAACTGATGCTTTAGTTGTCCTTCATATTTCTTACCCCCAAAACTAACTAGTGCATAAAATCTAATTCTCATTCAGCTAGATAAGGAAGTTAATGTAATAAGTCTTAGGTCTGGGTTGTGGAATCATTGTTTAGCTTTCTCCTAAATTATGGTGCACCTACCATACTCACGCAATTGACACATACATAACAGTATGAATCTAGGCTTAAATATATGGTCCTTGAGTTTGCAGAAGATGTAGGCAATGCCCCTGAGAGTAGTGCGTCACAAAACTGTGAGCCACAGTTTCTTGAACTCTTGTGATTAAATCCCATAAGGGTTCACGAGAACTCTTACTACAGTTGCCTCTTAGGTTAGTTCCTCACTGCACATCTCAAAACATCCATTAAAGAGCAAATATAAAATATGCGTGACAAAAAGAGTAATAATTCTGCAGATAAGGCTGACTGGAGGGGAGGGAGAGAGAGCTTTTCCAACATCCAGTAGAATTGCTGAAACTGAAAATAAGGTGAGTAGGGATGGGAGAACCAGTTCGGATAAAAGAACTGACCAGAACAGATTTTTTGAAGTTCAAAGAGGTCAGTAATGAACTTATTTTAAATTGATTTCCTTTTTGCATGCCTCAGCATTTCCTGGCTTCAGATGGAAATGAAAGTGCCAAAATTCCAACAAATAAATCTATTCTGGAGGTATAGCAGGAAGCAGGAAATCTAATGACTGGAAGCAGGAAATCTAATGATATAGCCAGTCTTCATGAGATTTTCATCTCAGTTTTGCATACCCAAAATGTTTATAGAAGCATGCAGGCCTTTATGTGCTTGAATGAACCAAACCTCTTGTGATACATACACACAGGAGAGCAGAGTGACATTGCGACTCTTAATTGCCTTACTTTTGTGCACTTAATGCAACAAATGGGTGGTATTTTAATATAGATATGGCTGTTAACTTTGTTGTCTAGGTCTTATTTAAGCTTTGCCTAAAAGGCATATGAAACTGTATGATGAATTCTAGAAAAAAGAGACTTATTATTATTATTAGACAGGAATGACAGTAATACACATTATAAAAAGCGGTAGAGTAAAAAGACTTTCAGCATAAACACTTTTACTGTCTTTCATTTAATTGCATGTTTGGGGATCTGATCTTTCAGTCATTTAAACATTAGTATAGTAGTTGTGACTTAGCTCTTCAGTGCCCACAGGGAGTTCAGTGTCCTCACAAACCATCCCATATCTAAACATTCATCATTTGGAGTCATTACATGCTGCTGTATTATAAATGTGGACTGGAGAAAAGCCAAACTCCTACAGTAACTCCTCACTTAAAGTCGTCCCGGTTAACGTTGTTTCGTTGTTACGTTGCTGATCAATCAGGGAACATAAGAACATAACATAAGAACAGCCGTACCGGGTCAGACCAAAGGTCCATCTAGCCCAGTATCTGTCTACCGACAGTGGCCAATGCCAGGTGCCCCAGAGGGAGTGAACCTAACAGGCAATGATCAAGTGATCTCTCTCCTGCCATCCATCTCCATCCTCTGACGAACAGAGGCTAGGGACACCATTCTTACCCATCCTGGCTAATAGCCATTTATGGACTTAGCCACCATGAATTTATCCAGTCCCCTTTTAAACATTGTTATAGTCCTAGCCTTCACAACCTCCTCAGGTAAGGAGTTCCACAAGTTGACTGTGCGCTGCGTGAAGAAGAACTTCCTTTTATTTGTTTTAAACCTGCTGCCTATTAATTTCATTTGGTGACCCCTAGTTCTTGTATTATGGGAATAAGTAAATAACTTTTCCTTATCCACTTTCTCAACATCACTCATGATTTTATATACCTCTATCATGTCCCCCCTTAGTCTTCTCTTTTCCAAGCTGAAGAGTCCCAGCCTCTTTAATCTTTCCTCATATGGGACCCTCTCTAAACCCCTAATCATTTTAGTGATGCTCATTTAAAGTTGCGCAATGCTCCCTTCTAACGTCGTTTGGCAGCCGCCTGCTTTGTCCACTGCTTGCAGGAAGAGCAGCCCTTTGCAGCTAGCTGGTGGGGGCTTGTAACCAGGGTGGACCGGCAGCCCCCCATCAGCTCCCCCTATCAGCTCCCCACTCCCCTAAGTTCCCTGTGCTGCAGCCGTGCAGCAGGCTATCAGTTGCCGGGCAGTTCAGCTGTCCCTCCCCACACTGCCATGTGCTGCTCCTGCCCTCTCCCTTGGAGCTGCTCCCAGAGACTCCTGCTTGCTGTGCAGGGGGGGGGAGGGCGGGGGCTAATGTCAGGGTGTCCCCCTCCCCCCTGCTCCTGCACCCCGCTTACCCCTTCTCCATATAGAGCAGGGAGGGGACATGGACAGAGAGAGACAGAGAGCTTGGGGCAGCAGCTGCTGTCTCAACTTCCTGATTCATTTAAAAAGACAATGCACTTAAGAGTGGGTTAGCTTACTTAAAGGGGCAGTGTGCATCTCTCTCTCTCTCTCTCCCTCCCTCCCCCCAACACACACACACACACACAAGGTGTGTCTGTCTCTGTCTGCTATGCTGTCTCCCCTCCCTCGTGTTTGTGCTGCCTTGTGTGAGAGGCTACATTAACAACAATGTGTTAACCCTTGAGGGCTCAGCCGAGTGCTAGTTCATCATTTAGCTGCAAGGCATTCCCTGGGAAATATCCCTGCCTCTTCCACCCTCTAACTTCACCACCTCAACCAAGCTTCATAATCATCATAGCTGTGAACAGTATTTAATTGTTTGTTTAAAATGTATACTGTATGTATATCTATATAATATATAGTTTTTTGTCTGGTGAAAAAAACTTTCCCTGGAACCTAACCTCCCCCATTTACATTAATTCTTATGGGGAAATTGGATTCGCTTAACATCATTTTGCTTAAAGTCACATTTTTCAGGAACATAACTACAACTTTAAGCGAGGAGTTACTGCATTTCCATTTTGGTAATGTGCACCTTTTAGATTAGGCCTCAACAAAATCGTCCCTCGTGCTTTAGTTATTTGAGAACTTTTTAAAATCTCTTAACCTAAACAAGTCTCTGAAATATCCAAAATCAATATTAACTTGATCCAAACTAATAATCTTTCCTAATATTAACATTTATTCTCTAGTCAAATTAAATATTGTCAATGGTAAGGACACGCCCATGTCACTTTGTGGTTATATATTCAGCAAGCCTCTCAGCAGCATCATTTTTACTGATTCGTTCACAACTTAACACAACTATTTTACCCATGTTCAGAAGTTTTGCCATAATCAAACTTTTTTAACGGTACAAACAGCTCAATTCACTAGGCAAATGGCTTTTGCCACATCAAGAGTATGACTTCCACCTGCTTTTCTCTGTTTTGAACAGATGCATTTAATATTGTCACTTGACAATCTATTTTGGATAAATCTAACTTGATGTGGGACACATTAATCCTTGTATAGGAAGAAACCAGGTCTAAGAACCTAGGGGTCATACTTTTCAAAGTCTTAAAGGTAAGTCCTGTAATCTTGAATTTGAGGTTGGAAGGATGCCAGTGAAGTTATGTATGAGACAGTGTCAGAGAGGAAGAATATTTTGGGTGCAATATTTTAAATAGACTGTAAACTGAGAAATCACCGTGGCATGGACCAGGATTGTAACAGATAAAACAAAGAGGAATGGGGTAGATTTTTATAACGTAAAGGTGCAGGATTTAGTGAGAGCTAGGACTACCAGGGAGGATCAGTGAATGACAGAGAACAGTCAGAGATGACCAAAGATGTGAATCTTCATGAGGGTAAGATAGTTCAATATTTAATGGTGACTGAGAAGGCGTAGGAGATAAGGAAGCTCAGATTTGTTGTATTTAATCTGAAATAGCACTGGGTTATCAAGGCTGAGATACCTGAGAGGTGGGCAGTTCTGTGATAATGGTCAGATGCAGAACAATCCTGTGGAGAGCGCTAGATCCTTAAGTTGGCAGCAGGCTGTTGTAGTGGTAGAGGGGCTGAGACCATAGGAGTGGGCAAGATCACCAGAGGAATGGGGGTGAAAAGGCAAGGAGTGCCCCAATTTAAAATACAGTCCTATTCTCACAAGTACCCCTAAAAATGTAGTGTTCCATATCTGTTATCCTCAGTGACTTCCATATTGAAATTCCTCAGCTGACAAAGAGATTTTAAAAAATGTTCAGCCCTTTTGGTTAGCCTTATTTTGGTTGCATAAGTTTAACTGAGAGCATAGCATGCCCTGCAGCAGCTTTATTACTGATGATGATGATGATGATATGCAGGAATTAAAATAATGATAGTCATAAAAAAATTGACTTGCAGAGCCCAAGACTAGTTTGCAAGGCTGGCATTTAAAATTATATTGTAAATTGAGAAAATTTGCTATGAAAAATCATTGAGACACAACAAACAGACTACCACAATACCAGTTTTATACACACTTTTGAGAGCCAGACTCTAATTTGTGTTACAGTTGTACACGGATGGCACACTACCCTTAAACTGGGTTTGATTCACTAATGTTGGTGAGTTCAGTGAAATAAAGTTATCATAAATTAGTAAGTCATTAGTCAGTACAATGCCTAGCAGTAACAGATCTGCCCCTCTATATTCATAAGTGTCCAGCATGATTGAATATATGCAGTCTAGTACAACTAGATTAAAAATTTAGAGTATTACATGTAATAAGCCTCCTGGGTAACTAATACATTTGCTAATGTTTGAGTCCTATTGTTTTAAATGACAGAATTTCCCAAAAGGTCTAATCTCCTGATGGATATTTAATTGGATGCCATTCATGGATTTTCTCAAAATATGTTGGACTATAATTTAATAACTGATTCTTGTGGGGCTTAGTCTGACTCTCACAGAATACTAATTGTTATTTGCAGTGTAGCTGTAGCCATGTTAGTCCCAGAATATTAGAGAAACAAGGTGGGTGAGGGAATATCTTTTATCAGACCAACTTCTGTCAGTGAAAGAGACAAGGTTTTGAGCTTACACGGAGCTCTTCTTCAGAGTAAGCCCAAAAGCATGTCTCTTTCGCCAAACAGAAGTTTGTCTAGTAAAAGATATTACCTCACCCAACTTTTCTCACAAATAGAATACTAAGTTTCTTGAAGATTTAGATGCTTTCTTTCAAGCAGATGTTTATCAAAGTGTCAGCTTGGAGTAGATTAAATAGCCTACTAATTATTATTTTATTTTATCATTCTATACAGTAGAACCTCAGAGTTCTGAACACCTCAGGAATGGAGGTTGTCCATCACTCAGAAATGTTCATAACTCTGAACAAAACATTATGGTTGTTTCAAAAGTTTACAACTAAACATTGACTTAATACAGCTTTGAAACTTTACTATGTAGAAGAAAAATGTGGCTTTCCCTTTATATTTTCGTAGTTTACATTTAATACGGTACTATTCACTTTTTCTTTTTTTGTCTCTGCTGCTGCCTGATTGCATACTTCTGGTTCCAAATGAGGTGTGTGGATGACTGGTCAGTTCATAACTCTGGTGTTTGTAACTCTGAGGTTCTACTGTATTGAGTTTCTGATACATTGAACCAAATTCATAAAAGGGGCAATTAGGTGTTTGAGGCCAGATTCTCAGCTCCTCTAATTCCTCTTTGCACCACTCCAGCAGTGCAAGGGAGACTTCAAGCTACCTTAAATGGGCCGCTGCAGAGACCCTGGAATGGGGAAATCCCCCAAATGGGATAAGGATAGCTGGCTCTGTGACACCCTATCTTAGCCCCACTGGCATAGGGGCTATGGGTGGAGTACACTTCACTTCAGCAATTGTCCCTCGTGTCATGGCGCTTAAAGCACCATTAAAAGCAAGCACAACTTAATGCTGCTCTAAGTTGTAATGGGCCAAAAAGACACCTTTGCCTCAACCTACCAGTTCTGCTGATTGTGACTCTGATACAACTGACGAGCTGACCCGTGGCATTTGTGTCATGAGAATCAATACATGCCATTTCTACTTTCAGTTACTTTTGAATTTTCTTCTTTTATTTTACCAGCTATTGTAACAATAGGAATGCAAATCTCATGCTCAGTGAAGTAAGTTAATATCCATTTATACTCAGTCACACCTACATATTTGCACAAATAAATATTTTGCTGTAGGTTTGACAGAACTCTTTTAATCCTCTCACAGGACTGCAAAATAACTTGGAAAAAATATAACCTTAATCCCTCATCCACAATAGTGTCATCTCAGTAATATCCAACATATTCAATATCATCAAGTGGGAAAGGAGAAATTTCCAAATATAAAGATTTTGTTACGAGCTTAGGGGAGACTGATTCACTACTCATCCTGGAGTCTTAGAGCAAACTAACTTTTTATAGTCTTTAGTTTAAAATAAAGCAATGGAGGAAAAAAGCCTGCAATTCCTACCTTATTTTTTAATATATTACAGTAAGGCTTAGAGACTACAGGCAGGGTCTAGGTCGCCATCATTCTAGGTGTCTAGAAACAGGTAGTGAAATAACAGTGCCTGCCCTAGAGTTTACAATCTAGGTTATTGATGAAACCAAGAGGTAGGGATGGGGATATGGAGGGGATAAGCATGACAAAGTAACAGTCATATGACCACATTTTTAGGTAGACTAGCTGTGCACACACAATAACCTATCACCTACCTAATTATCAACTGACAGTGTTCTATAGATATCAAAGCAGACATGAGTCTAAAGGAGGGATCTGATGGAAGATAAGGGCATGGCTTTATGGGGGAGGCTGTGCCTCACATAGGGGACAGCATGGGAGAAAGTGCAGAGATGTGTATAAGAGAAATGAGTCAATAGGCAGTAAAGGCTGGCAACACTGGCATATACAGTACTAACTAAATTAAAACAATAAAACACTAAAATAAAGCAAATAATTGTAAAGCTATTTCCCCTACCACTTTACATAAGAATTAATAAACTGGACAACTCCCAAGTTTAAAAAGCTCAACTAGGGACATAATTAACTATATGAAAGTAATCTGTATAGTCAGTAAACTTGTACCTTGAGACTACAGAGTGACATTTAAAAAAAACGAAAGTGACAGTAAAAGCCACAGCCGCTGATTATGATTCAGAAGATCACTGCAACCAGATTCAAGTGCCAAAGACTAGAATGGGAGACTGGAATTGGCTATGTTGAGAGAAAAGGGTTGTTTGGCCTCAATTATTTTACATTTCAGGCACCTGATATATGAGTTTGAAAAACTGCGTATATAGTATCTGAGCATTTTGACACAGTTTAGTATGAAAACACATCATCTCATAACATAGCCAAACATGAAGCAGTGCTATAAAGCCCTTTTGGTGTGATGTGATGTGAAGACAGATGGAGAATGCTGTGTGCAGTTTTAGCCGGTGATATGCTATGCCCTCCAAAGTTCAGTAAGTACCATCGCAATAATAAATAAATCTCAGCGAGGCTAACGGCTTCCCCTCAGTCTTGTTATATCCCCTTCAACTTCTCAAATTTTAGAATGCCCCTTCCAACATTGTTTGATGTCCCCCATCCCGCAGCTCAGTAAAATAATCACAAAAAGGATTACTTGTTCCTCTTTACATTGAAATGCCATCACTTGCTCTTTATTTTGACATTTTATTGAGCAATACAATGACATCACCAAAAGAAATTACTATCTTTATGTTTATTTCAGGTGCATTAAGGAGGACTCTAAAATGACAGGCTGTCTCAGAAGCCGAGCAGTGGGACATAAAGGAAATGTGTCAGAATTGTGAATAGTCTTGGTGAGAAGGTGGATCTAATAAGCTTAAGGCTGGGTGCATCAAACTTCTACTAGGAATTTGCTGTGCAGTTGAGTACACATTTGTCGTCTTTTTTTTCCCCTAGCACCTCAACAGTGCTTTCCAGCAGAAGGGACATAAAAAATATATAACTACAAATTGGCACTGGCTCTGGTTTGGCTGATCACTTATTCCAACAACACATTTGTGTATGTCTAAGGACCCAGAGGGTAGTGTTCGGAAAGTGCATATCTGCCCTCTGGGGTCTCTTTTGGATAGCCAAAATGTCCTATTATCTCATTGCTGTGTAATGTATAATACAGGCTTGATCAGTAGGCAAGAATAAATGGGACATATGCCCACTTTTGTCTAAAAAGTGGGGTGTGGAGGAACATGGGGGGGGGTGAGCGGCAATGCCAGCCCCACATGGGGGGAGGGCTCGAGTGGGGGGCAGGCAGGGCTCGGGCGAGCAGCAATGCTAGCCCTGCGCGGGGGGTGAGGGGCTCGGGCAAACATTCGGGCCAGCCCCACGCGGTGTCCCATTTTCCCTTTGGGATACATGGTCACCTTAGCTATGCCTTTCTCACCTCCAGCTTAGCTTACCATGATGGGTTCTACTTTAGGCGACATCCAAAGACCATTTTGAAGTTTTAGGCAGCACAAGACGTGGCTCCCCATTTTCAAACAGGGAGCATATAACATTTGTGCTCCATAGTCTGCACTGACTTCCAATTTCTAGTTGTAAATTAAAATGTTAGTTTCAGTCTATAAATCCCTTTACAGTGTGAGTCCTGGGTACTTTTAGACACCAATCTTCTATCTGTGAGAAATGCATGATGTGGAAGTAAATCATATGTGTGCCTAACCCATTGATGGTACTGTTCTCTAACAGTTCAAAAATTGCTTCACAATCCTGCCAAAGTCAGTAAATCCTTAGGATATCTGCCAGTGAAGCCAGCCTGTAGATGAGGGGGAGGATACAACTGGATGTCTGAGATGACAGAATGGAAATCCAGTTCCTCTTGTTAAATCTTTTACTCAAGCCCAATAAAAAAAAAAAAAAAGCCAAATTGCACTCTCAAGGCATTCAACTTTTTAAAATTTTGCATAATTGTGCTATATCCTTTTCCCCACCCTTGATCCATTGTCCTGCCCTTTGTTTTGGTTGTGTCTGTTCATAACAGATATATATATATATATATATGATATATGAGACTATGGCAACCTGAACTTTGGGTCTTGCATAGCTGTGTGTGTGTGTATATATATATACAGCTATGCAAGCATATACAGCTATGCAAGACCCAAAGTTCAGGTTGCCATAGTCTCATTTTATCAGACAAGATGCATGTAATCTACTGCTTTTCCAATTGAACTATCTGTAAACAGAACATAAAATTCAGTCAGAATAAAGCCACAAAATTGTTATGCAGATAGTTGATTTAACTAGTCAATATATTTAAATGAATATTCACTACAATGGACGGTGGCAGTGCATTGTAGATGAGGCTTGCTTTGGGAAATGAGTGATCGGAAGGAATTAGGTCCAATTAGCACAAATCTGCTTCCCTTTCCCACCCCTTTTGTTATGTGTCGTCTACACTTAATCTAGTAGGTAAATATTTCTTTGTTATATCCCCTGACCCAATGTTTTCCTTTCCTAGTGGTATGGTTTATATAGATGGTCAGCTCTTCCGGCTATCAGAGAAGTTACCATGCAGAAAACACAGTTTGTAGTAATGTGAAGAATCCATAATACAACATGTTTCATTAAAATTCATATCAAAAGGCACATACTATGTTTGATTACCTTTCCATGTGCTAAAAATATCCTCAGGGTGATTAATATGTTTTGGTTTAATCAAAAGTTAGAATTAAAATCATGTCCACATAAAATTAATCCCTTTCCCAAAATCCCCAGCTAAAGGTCCTTGCTTACAAGAAGAAAGACATGTTTTTGCCCAGTAGTTGGAGTAATATCATTGGATAAATTTTATAGTAGTTAAACACACACTACTGTCCACTTATATGTAGGCATGTTTGGGAATCCCAAGTAGAAGTGGGGAATTTCATTCTCTCTGAACATTTAATCTTGGCTCCTAATATGGAAGGAAAAGAAAGTTGGCAGGTAGGTTATGAATTGAATTAGTCTGAATGAGATGTGAAAACTGGCCCAAGGATTTAGTGTCCATTAATTATACACCAGAATGTTGTCTCAAGGGGAAACTCACAATGAATGGAATAAGATTAGGCACAAGCACAAGAGGGAGTAATTTAAATGCCTAAGAATGCATACCACTTACAAATGTTTAACTAGGCTATATCCAGTTTATATACTCCTTTCCAATGTCAACGGCCAAGGAACTTTTTGAGTAACAATACTATAAACTGCCACTTAGTTTGGGGTAGATTGCATAGCCCTTACTCTCCTCAGTGAGCACGTACTCATATTGGAAACCCCACTACCATCTTAAGTAAGGGATACACAATCTACTCCTCAGTGAACAGGAAATTAGCTATGCCATGTTTGGCTCTAGATTTACTTCAGGTCACGATTATGAGTGCAGTTACCAAATCTCTCTCGCTGTTTAATGATATTTCAACTGCACAGAAAACAGAATGAGAATGGAAGGAAAAAAATATTTTTTTCTGATCATTCACCTAATCGGACACAAAAATGAAAGGGTAAATTCAAATTAGAAACAGAATTTGGCCCCTCTGTAGAGGAAATGAAATAATTTAGAGTAACATACAATAGTGTGAAGTTTTCCATCTAAATCATTTCTCCTTCAGAACATTAGCATTTACACAGTAATGCATTTCATGAGCAAGCTGTTATATTGGTAAGCAGAGGCATGTGGTGAGATCAAAACAATGAACATAGTCCATAAACACAGGAACATAGTAAATTGCTGCACAGGATGTTCAATCTCTCTTCTAAAATGTTGCACATTTTCCAAAATAAGTACAGTCCCTACCCTTCCCTTTAAAATATATACCGGTACTCAAAATTAAATAACAAATATTTTGAAGCAGGGACAAAGGACCAGATTTTAAAAGGTATTTAGGTGTCTAAACGATGAAGATAGGTGCCTACTGGGATTTTCAAAAGTGCTTAGGCACCCATTCACATCCTTAGGGACTGTGATGGGGTGTGCACCACATACTGGCCCAGCAAGAGCTGGGTGGGGCCAGATGGCCCCAAGCTACTAATTAGGCTGCAAGCCAGGAAGTAATTGAGGAGGAATGGGCTCACCTGGGCTGGAACAGGTGTGGTCTGTAGAAAGTGAGATATTTGGCTACAGGGTAAGGGGTGGATGCTAGGGAAGAACAGGCAATTCCTGGAAAGTAGGAGGAGTGTTTGAGGCTGCAGGAAGGCAGGTTGCACAGACTCCCTGAGAGGAGAAGCTGGTGAACCCAGAGACAGGGGGAGTCAGTTAAGTAAGGAAAAAAGCCCAGGGAAACAGCAGCAAGGTCAAAGGCAGTATAGGCCTTGGCTGTGTGTTATAGGGTCCCTGGGCTGGAACCTAGTGTAGAGAGTGGGCCTGGGTTCCCTTACCAGCCAGTGGGTCAGGATGCTGGAGGTGACAGCTGGTATGAAAAGACTGATTTCCCCAGAAGGTGAGGGACTTAGTGACCTGACTGGAGAGCCAAGCCATGGACCAGAAGTGGCAAGAGCAGGAGAGGCCACATACATAGAGAAGATGGGTTGAGAGACTGAGCTAATCCCCAAAGTGACCAGCAGGAGGTGCTATGAATGGAGAGGAAACACCATCTCAGGTGCCCAAATATATTTACAAACTTGGCCCCAGGTCTTTGTGTGTTTTTATGCAGTGTCTAGCAGAATGAGGCCCTGATCCTTATTGGGACTTCTGAATGGCAAGATAATGTATTAAATAATTAAGAACATAAGAATGGCTATACTGGGTCAGAGCAATGGTCCATCTGGCCCAGTACCTGTCTTCTGACAATGGCCAATTCCAGGTGCTTCAGAGGGAATGAACAGAACATGCAATTACCAAGTGATCCATCCCCTGTTGTCCACTCCCAGCTTCGGCAAACAGAGGCTAGGGACACTCAGAGCATGGGGTTGCATCCCTGCCCATCCTGTCTAATAGCCATTGATGGACCTAGCCTCCATGAACTTATCTAGTTCTTTTTTGAACCCTGTTATAATTTTGGCCTTCACAACATCCCTGGCAATGAGTTCCACAAGTTGACTGTGCATTGTGTGAAGAAATACTTCCTTTTGTTTGTTTTAAACCTGCTGCCTATTAATTTCATTAGGTAATCCCTAGTTCTTGTGTTATATGAAGGAGTAAATAACACTTCCTTATTCACTTCCACCACACCAGTCATGATTGTATAGGCCTCTATCATATCTCCCATTAGTCGCCTCTTTTCCAAGCTGAAAAGTTCTAGTCTTTTTAATCTCTTGTTGTTCCATACCCCTAATCATTTTTGTTGCCCTTCTCTATACCTTTTGAATTCCAATATATCTTTTTTGAAGTAGGACAACCAGATCTGCAAGCAATATTCAAGATTTGGGCATCTATCATGGATTTATACAGAGGCATTATGATATTTTCTGTCTTATCTATCCCTTTTCTAATGGTTCCTAACATTCTGTTAGCTTTTTTGACTGTCACTACACATTGAGTGGATGTATTCAGAGAACTCCAAGATCTCTTTCTTGATTGGTAACAGCTAATTTAGAGCTCATCATTTTGTATTTATAGCTGGGATTATGTTTTCCAATGTGCATTACTTGACATTCAATGTTGATAAATGCAATCTGCCATTTTGTTGCCCAGTCACATTTTGTGAGATCCCTTTGTAACTCTTTGCAGTCTGCTTTGAACTTAACTATCTTGAGTCATTTTGTATCATCTGCAAATTTTGTCACCTCACGGTTTACCCTTTCCCAGATCTGGGGGATACCACTATTTACCTCTCTCCAGTCTGAAAACTGACTGTTTATTCCTACCCTTTGTTTCCTATCTTTTAACCAGTTACTGGTCCATGAGAGGACTTTCCCTCTTATCCCATGACTGCTTACTTTGCTTTAGAAGAGCCTTTGGTGAGGGACCTTGTCAAAGGCTTTCTGAAAGTCTTAGTACACTATATGCGCTAGATCACCCTTGTCCACCTGTTTGTTGACCTCCCTCAAAGAATTCTAATCGATTGGTGAGACACAATTTCCCTTTACAAAAGCCATGCTGCCTCTTCCCCAACAAATCAAGTTCATCTGTGTGTCTGATAATTCTGTTCTTTACTAGTTTCAACCAATTTGCCTAGTACTGACTGAAGTTAGGCTTACCAGCCTATAATTGCCAGGATCGCCTATGGAGCCTTTTTTAAAAATTGGTGTTGCATTAGCTATCCTCCAGTCATCTGGTACAAAAGCTGATTTATATGATAAGTTACATACTACAGTTAGTAGTTCTGCAATTTTTATATTTGAGTACCTTCAGAACTCTTGGGTGAATACCATCTGGTCCTGGTGACTTATTACTGTTTAACTTACCAATTTGTTCCTCAATGTGGAACAGTTCCTCAGATTTTGTCACCTAAAAAGAATGGCTCAGGTGTGGGAATCTCAGTCACATCCTCTGCAGTGAAGACTGTTGCAGAAAAATAATTTAGTTTCTCCGCAATGGTCTTATTTTCTTTGAGTGCTCCTTTAGCACCTAGGTCGTTCAGTGGCCTGACTGATTGTTTAGCAGGCTTCCTGCTTCTCATGTATTTAAAAAATAATTTGCTGTTACTTTTTGAGTCTTTGGCTAGTTCCTTTTTGAATTCTTTTTTGGCCTGCCTAATTATACCTTTGTCCTTTTAAAATGATGACAAGAATGCTATTATTTAAAAGGGGGAAGACAATTTTTAACAACACAGTCCACTGCTCTGTCTCAGGGAACAATTCTCAGCTGACATGCTGTTTAGGACACAAAGCTGTCTCTATCCCATACCCCTCCCAAAAGTCTTTAAAGCAACTCTTAAATATAGTCTAGTCTATTAATATGTTCTTAGTTTAAAAACTCATAGGAATAATGGGATAATGGGGACAGTTTTCAAAAGCACCTTGGTGATTTAGGCCCTTTTGAAAATATGACATTAAAACATATGGAGATTTAAGTTTTGTCTACACTACAGACCTCTACAGCTGCACCGCTGTAAGGTCTCCTGTGTAGCCACTCTATGCTGGCAGGAGAGAGTTCTCCCACCAACATAATTAAAGCACCCCAATGAGCGGCAGTAGCTATGTTGGTGGGAAAGCGTCTCCCGCTGACACAGCAATGTCCACACCAGCACTTGGGTCAGGGGTGTATTTTTTCACACCCCTGACTGACAAAAGATTTACTGACAAAAGTGCTAGTGTAGACAAAGCCTTAGGGTCTGATTCTCTGCTCCACTGAAGTCACATTGACATAAGTGTTCTACCGGAGTGGAGAATCAGATTCTTACATTTAGCGAAGTCCATTAGAGAGCTTACATTTCAGCCCTTCTCAGTCTATTGTATTTCAGTACCTTTCTGCTATAGTGAAAGGTTCTTTTACTGAAATATGCAAGTTCTACACTACTGTACAATACAATGCTAATATTCTTGAAGAAAATAGTACAAAACAATGTATTACTGGATGGAGATACTTGGAATCAACTTGAAAACGTACATGTAATGGTAGATAATAGAGAGCAAATAATTTACTCAACAATTTTAGACTGTTTTCAGTTCACAGAATGTCTACATGCAGATTGTGATGTTCTCTCATTTGTTCATTATTTGAATTAACTCAGATTTATTTTGAAAACTTATTTAATCTTATGGATCAGGTGTATACAATGTGTTGCCAGTATTTAATATTTTATACTGTAAATTCAAGTTGCATTAGTTAGTTGCAATTGGCCACATAAGACACATGATGCCCTTGCTGTTTCCTGACTGGATGAATGTAATTCTTATAATCAAGACATCGCAACAAAGTCATGAGGGCTTTGTTTGGTGTATTCCTTACTCTCTCTATAGTTGAGAAGTGTGTATATGTGGTTGCCTATATTGTAACTTAGAGGAATTCTTGGAGTTCTTGCAAATGTGTTCACAACCATTTTAATAGGGTATACCATACAAAAAAAGAAATCTGGCTTTTCAAGCTGTACTCCAATAGAGGTATCTCACCCTCCCTGTTAGACAATGAACCCAGGCCTATTAGTTCCAAAAGAAGACAGGACAAAGCTATACCATTACTGTATGCTTTGATCTCATCGGGGAACCAGGTTTATAATTTATTTCCTGCTTTGATCAGCCATGCATTAAAAGAGGGGAAAAAACATTGTTTGAACAAGCATAGGAATCGTTAAAGATATGGATATTGAATATGCGTTGCAAAACTGAGGTGTTGCCAAAAGCAGGCTACAAAAATTAGTTCCCCCCCCCCGCCAAAAAAAAACAATTTGCAAATGTGAGGAGTACAGGATCAGTGTATTTTCAGTTTCTACTAAAACAGGCTGGTTGAACAGCACATCTTATGAAGCACAGTAATTTGAATTTCTTTTAAACTGAATTTACTAATATATGTGACTCAAAACTAAAAAGTATCTAGGGAAGCATCTCTCCCAGCTTAGTGAAGTCTATATTTAGCCTATCTTTCCCTCCTTCTAGCAAATATTTGCTAGCTTGAAAATTAACTAAATGAATTCCCCCCTCCTGCACCTCTGTCTCACTCCTTTCTGTCAACCCTCATTATAGGCTATAGTGAGAAAAGTAATTGTAACTCTCTCATACTCTTCATTAGGTTACCATCAATTTTCTTACATTTGTCTTCTGGTATTACTGTCTGGCTTGAGGCTCTTCATTATACTGAGGCAGTAGAGACATCACATCTCACCTGTACTGAAGTGCTGAAGATTAGGAGTGATTTCACTGCACCTGCTGCATGGTATATGAGTGTTGCGTGTGATCTCACTGTCAGTGTCTCTACTGGAGTATGATGAAGTAATCTGTTTGAGAGGTGATATAGATGCCTATTATCTTTTTTAAAATCTGCTTAATGCTGTTCTCATTACATTAACACATACTGTTTAATCCTCTAAAAGTTCCATCCATACACTTCTGATTGCATAAGGGCTATTCAAATGCAAACTTATTTTGAGCTTCTGGTCTGGTCCATAGAATGAGGACAACACACCATGAGGATTAATCAGCAAAGTGTACAAATCCCACCCCTGCTCCCCAATACCAAACAGCGTTGGGAGAGATTGTGCTCCTTTTTTTCCAACTAAATCAGATTAAAAATACTCTTAATTGGAGATAAAATAAAAGGGCCCAATCGCATAAACCCTTACTCAGTTCACCTACTCATTATCCTGATAGGATGGGAGTGATTCAAGTGACATCTGCCTAACAAATCTGTGCAAACATGCTGAGGAAAACTACTATACTCAGTGGTAGAAATGCTTCAGCTCCTTATGCTTCCTTCCTTCCTTCCATCCCCCAACGCAGAGGAGATGTATGGGACTTACATGCTGGATCACGTGCCTCCCCAGATTTGCTGCTTGGCTTGTACTGAGCATGCTCACGTGGACTGAGCATGCTCAATAATACTATTGAAGCCAGCTGCCCTCACTCTGCCCCCCCACTGCCCCAACTGCTTTGCAGTCATTTCAATGAGATTAAGGCTGTGGCAAAGTACAGGTGAATGTGTTGCCCCGAAGAACACATGTATGCATTTCAGTAACTGTGAATGCAGCTTCTCTTGCTTGAGCCTCACCATCTCTAGTCTTGTTAGGGTTGCAGTAGCTGTTAGCAAAGTAGCTACAGTGAGAATGCATTGATAAGAACATTAACTTAAAGATCACATCTCTGTCTGATTCTTTTTACCTGTTATTTTTACAAGCAACGTCAAAGATTACTATAAAATGAACATAATCACAGAACAGAAATTCTCTATTTTTCTCCATTTTGTTTACTTTGTGCATCTGGCAATATTGTGTATAGCAGTTTCACTCTTTCCCTCATGTAGACAGTTTGTGTTTCCATGGATTGATTATGGAACAGGTGACAGACAAAATAGGAAAACTGTATTGTAAATCCACAAACTGGGGCATCTAGAGCAGCGTTTCTTAACTGCAGCCACGGTGGCCACATGTGGCCACCAGGGGCTTTTCTTGTGGCCACAGCCTTCTGGGTGGTTATTGGTGGGGGCATGGCAAAGCAGTGGCCCCTCTCTGGGGACACAAAAGCTGGAGGAGCAGGCAGCCAGTGAGTTGTCCACCTTCCCAGGGGCAGTGTGGTCAGGCTTCAGCCTTGGGGTGGCAAGTGGCAGGCTCCAGCCCCCGGGCTTTGGCCTCCGTTCCCCAAGCTCACCATCCCTCCCATCACCTCTGGCCCCCGCTGCCTTCCCTAGTGCCCCATTGCCCCTGGCTCCTGCTGCCTCCATACCCACCTCTCCATCCATGGCTCAATTTGTCCCTGGGGTTGCCAGGCCTGAGTTAGTCTGCTGTGAAAAGTGATATTAACAAGCATACAAATATCACTTTTCACAGCAAACTTAGTAGCTAGCAAGTCTTTAAAAAAAGCAACCAAAAAAGCAAAAGAAACAATACGAAAAAAGACAAGAACGTGCCGGAAAAATTGTCTGAGGCCACCAAAATATTTGTTATGAGAACCCCTGAAAGGGTAGACACAAAGGATAAAATGTGATGTAGCTTGAAAAAAATAGGCATGGTGAAGAAGAAAGGCAGCTGCCTGTATCCTGGAACTCAGAACTAAGTTCATACTTCAGGTGGGTATTACTCCAAGAAGCCCGCTAGAATTGCTAATCTAAATTTTAAAGTGTTTATGGCAAAGTTTGTACACAGACTTTGTTGAATCAGACTTGCAGTTTCACCTGAATTATTGTAGTTATCCAAAACAAGCTAATGTAGCCCAAGGTCTATAAATTACATTGCAAATGCTCTCAATTATCTGATCCCTTGCTTTTTCAGGACTTATTCATTGTCCTCTTTGTCAAAAAATGAAAATTACATCCCATTTTTTAATCAGATCTACAGTTCAATGAGAAAATTGAGGATGAACGATATCTTTTTGGTTAGACAATTCTGGCTTTTTAACCATTTTTACAGCCTCCTAAATACCAAGGGTGAAATCCTGGCTCTACTGAGGTCAATGGCAAAACTTCCATTGACTTCATTGGGGCCAGGATTCCTTCCTCTAGTCTCATGCAGTAGCACTGTCTTGAAGATTCTGTTTATATATGTAATGCTAACATATGATTTATGAGATTAAGAAGAATTTTCCTAAGTAACCTCTGGGCAATATCTATTCTGTTATAAAAATCACAAGTGTCTAAGCCCTGATAGATTAGAGATCCATTTAACAAAAGTAGAAAACTGCCCTACCATACACAATTTCTATCCTTCTCCTCAGTTTGCATCTTCTCTTCACCTTCCTACTGCCCTCTGGTTAATCATCCCAATTTTATTAATGAGTTCAAGAATCTTCTGTGAATCTTTTGCTTTCCTTAGTTACAGCAAACATTCTATTGAGACAAGCAGCTATTTTAACAACATATATGTGCATATTGGAGTGTACATAAATTTTCTTAATCATACAGGTAGTTTAACAAATCTCTTCACTCAGCTAAAAATATATCCTCTAGGTCATAATTTTTGTTTTATAAATGCTTCAAATGAGCTATAGTATACATTAGTGTGTAAAATTCAAAGATATGTTTTATTACTCCTTCTCCTACAAATGACATGATTTATGGATATGAATAGAAGTGTTGCACATACTCAGTGTTGTTCCTTTGTATCACAATAACTCAGAGCATAAAGAACAGCAGCAATTAATTCTATAAATCTATAAAGAAAAATGAACAGTGCACAAGTAAGATCAGTATAACATTTACTCCTCGGGGAATTCTGCACCCAAAAAAAAAATTGTGCCAAAAAATTAAAAATACTGCAAAATTCTGCTGTGACACTCTGTATCTCGGGGAACACCCTGCACCCCTATGTTCATCCTTATAATACAATTGTGTGGTATCCAATGCAAAGTTTGTAAGGTTGGGAGTCTTCGGAAGGCTCATGATGCACTGAGCATTGTTGTTATAGTAATGTTATGTTATAGGTTGTAATTTCATGTATATAGTTATGAGGCTGAAAATGTATCCTCATGGCTTAAAACAAGTCCAGGCAAAACTGCAGGAACAGAGGGGCAGTTCACACCTCATCAGGACATGTATGGGACAAACCCAGCCCAGCCTCACAGGAACAAAGGACATTGGCCTAGGCAGCAACACAGGATCTGTTGGACTCTCAAGTGAGTCACCCCATTTCCCTTGGTCAGTTTAGGACTACGATGAGGTAATGCTCACCTGACCCTTAAGGGGGGGGGGGCAAAACCAAGCGGGAAGAAAGAACATGATAAAAGGGAGAGACCTTTGCCATGCTCTTCCTCTCTCTTCCACCTATATCTACAGACACCACCACCAAGCGACTGAAGTGCTGATCAAAGGGGATAGCCTGGCTGAAGGGCAACCAGCCAGCCTGTGGTGAGAAGCATCTAAGTTTGTAAGGGCACTGAAAGTGTTAAGATCAGCTTAGAATGTGTTAATAAATTTGTTTGTTTATTCTACCTGAAGCAGTGCATTTGGTTTGAAGCGTGTCAGAGACTTCCCTTGGATAACAAGCCTGGTACATATCAATTTCTTTGTTAAATTGATGAACTCCTATAAGCTTGCAGCATCCAGCGGGCATAACTGAACACTGCAAGATGGAGATTCCTAGGGTTATGCCTGGGACTGGAGATATTGGCTAGTGTCATTCGGTTGCACAATCCAAGCAGCAGCTGGCCAAAAGTGCTCACTCACGTAGCTGGGAGCAGCTTGCATGCCAGAGGCTGTGCGTGAACAGCCCAGGAGTGGGGGTTCTCACAGCAGAGCAGGGTAAGGCTGGCTCCCAGAGTCGAGGATTGGCGTGACCTAACAGATCACCGGTCCAGATAACACCAGGGGAACGTCACATCTGCGTATGTTGTCAAATAAAGCACTATAATCACGCCAGTTTCAATTATTTTGGTAATTTATTTAAAAACAATACAGAAAAAAAGTCACAATAACTATTCAGCATTTCCTAAACACATGAAAGTTAAGTTACAGATACTTGCTAACCAATACCCTGCATTCCAGTTATAATCCTGGCTGGCTACTTTTGGAAGTGCTTGGTTCTGACTGTCCTGACATTTTATTGATTGACTGATAAACATTTTATTTGCCCTCAAAGTCTTTTTTCTAATGGGTAAGTAAAATAGATCCTGAGCTGTAATCTAACCCCATTGTGCCTTTCTGGCACAGGAAAAATGCAAGAAAGCACATAGATCATCCTAGCTGAGGATTCCCTTACTGTCATTTACAATAAGGCTCCTTTACACCACTCTGGCAATGTAAAGGAGCCCTAAAACTTTTAGACCTGTTTTATGCTCCTGAGGGAATTCACTAAGAATGTGAACAATCAACTAACAACAATAGGAACAATTATGCAGGCAGGCTGCTACATTTTCTGCTCTGCTTGCGGGGACAGAGCCTGCCTCATCCAAACACTGAAGCCCTACCGCTCCCTGTCAGGTGCACCACAACAGCGAGCAAGAGGGACAGATGTGTCTCTCTCGCTTATATGTGCAGCTCCGCCTCCTGATGGTAATTCACATCTCCCCACGCACATCTCCACCAGCTGCTGCGAGCACTCAGACACGCCTGGGCTGCAGGGGAAGGGGCACATGTGCCCCGCTGATTTCTTTGCTTCCCCATTTTTCTGTGGGGAAGCAAAGAAATCGGTGGGGAAAATGAATTCTGGGCACACGCAGTGGCGCAGAATTCCCCCAGGAGTAAACATTATGTCTACTACAATACACAGCACATCATTTTGACTGTAAATTACATGACTGTTATATTCCCTAATTTACTCAGGATGAGAATGTTCCTTATATGCATTAGTATAATTCAGCCTTCTAGTTCATGGCTAAAATGTTTAAGCTCATTTACGATGAAATCAAGAATTTTCAGTGACCCTTAAGGTTTTGTCTATAAAATGTAACAAAACAAGTTTTGGACTGTAACTACTTAACAGTGTCCCTGCAAATTACACGGTGGTGGTAGTCTGCCAATCTGTAGCTCTCATGCCTTGGATCATATTCAAATTAAGAGACAGTGGGGACACAGACAACAAAGGAGAGGTGATCCTGTAAAAATGAAGATACATTGCCCAACAGAGAAAATTTTATACATTCTCATGTCAAGAAGCTTTAAATTTTTAAGTTGATGCCCAGAGGCCACAACCAAGACCAGGGCCTCATTGTACTAGGCCCTGCACTAATACATGGTCCAAAGAACTTACCAGCCTACCTAGACAAGAGTGGGAGGAAGGAAGTGTCATTCCCATTATGCCGATGGAGAACAGAGGCACGGTGAGATTAAATGATTTGCCCAGGATCATATGGAAAGTCTGTGGCAGAGGCAGGAATTTAATCCAGAACTCCTGAATCCCAGTCCAGGGCCTAACCCCAAAACTTCTTTTCCATCTTTTTGGAAATTGATTAGCCTAATTATTGTTTTCTGTCTGTTGCCACATGAGCCTTTCTAGTAAAAGTCATTGCCTCTAGAGCGGCAAATGGGGGCCATACTCTCAGCAACACTGACCTGAACAAATACTACACCCATGTGCCTATTATTTGTGGAATCTTACCCCCACCAAACAGAACTATGAGATCCTGGGTAAGGAGCTTCTAGCCATTAAGACATCCTTTGAGGAGTGGTGACATTACTAGGAAGGGGCTCACCATCCAGTCCAACTATACGCTGACCACAGAAACCTGGAATATGTGCTAAAGGCAAAGACATTAAATCAACGGCAGCTCTGGTGGGCTCTATTCTTTTCGTAGTTCAGCTTCACTATCATATGTTGCCGCAGAACCAGAAACAGCAAAGCCGACGCTTTGTCCAAGAGCTTTGATACTGAACCACATGGACCTAGCTGGGAACCAGCCCACATCCTCAAGCCCCACAACTTCCTGAATGCTGCTCCTTGCTAGGACCTAGTTGCACTGATTTGTTCTGCCTCTGACTCGGAAATTCTGTCCAGCGAACTAGCTGCCATCAACAGGGAATGACATGACACTAAGGAGGGGGTCACGTCTGTGAATAACAGCATTTACATTCCTCCAGGTCAGGCTAGAGTGGCAGCCTTACAGTTATGACATGACTCCAACTGGCAGAACACGTGGGTTGCTTTGAAACTCAGCAATTGATACCTGGTCTTTTCTGGTGGTCCCGAATAAGCCCCAGAATATGAGCCGTCGTACCATCCTGTGATGTGGCTTGAGCCAAGATGCCATGCCACAAACTCTGCAGTGTAAGTTCGACCTCTAGACACTCCATCCCGACCCTGGGCCACTATGGCATTGGAGTTTATCGTGGAGCTCCCTGAGTCCAACAGGTTCATGACGATCTTGACAGTGGTAGACCACTTCACCACAATGATCTATTTTGTGTCCTGCACCAGGTTACCTTCTACCAAAGAGACACCCAAGGTCACAATTTACAGCTCGAGTTTGGCGTGAGGCCCTACATTTTCTGGGGGTCCAGCCTTACTACTCCTCCACCTACCATCCTCAGTCTAATGGCCAGATGGAAAGGGTCAATCAGAGTTTAGAGCAATACCTACAATGTTATATTAACCACCATCAAGAGGATTGCTCCACACTACTACCCTACGTGGAATTTGTGTACAATAACGCAGATCACGCATCCACAGAGAAAAAAAACCCTCCTCTGCCAACGATGGGTTCCACCCTTGATTCTACCCACAACTACCTATGACCTCTCCTAACTCCATCACTTCAGACTCAGTGCAGAGGATTCATCAAATTCAGGAAGTAAGGGGCCACCTGGAAAAAAAAGCAAAAGCTAACTACAAGTGACATGCAGACCAACATCATCAACCAGGTCCCACCTATTAAGTGGTACAAAAAGTGTGGCTCTCAAAAGAACACCTCTGCATGAACAGACCCCCTCACGTAAGTTGGACTTCCAGTACCATGGTCCTTATGGAATCCATCATCAAGTTTATCAGGTCACCACTGAACTATACCTACCCCAATCTCTCAAGATTCACCCGGTATTCCACATATCCCTCCTGAAACCCTATATACCTAAGAACTCATTTCCACACAGGACCCAACCACCTCCCCTGACAGTGTGTGTATAAGGCCACAAAGAATATGTCATACATGAGATCTTGGATTCTAAATGCCAGCAGGGTAAACGTTTACACCTTATTGACTGGGAAGGTTATGGTCCTGAGGAGCATATGTGGGAGCCAGGGAAATACATTCATACACCTGCTCTAATACAATAAGCCTTCCAAAAGAACCACCCTGAGAAGCCCAGACCCACAGCACCCAGAGGGCACTCCTTGGAGGGAGGGGGTGATGTCAGGCCCTGCGGGTCTCAAACCTGGGTGCATAGGTGTCCTGGGAGTCATCACATTCCAATTCTCCACCCAGCAGCTCACGACAGCACCTAGGACTGGAGTCCATGAAGCCCAACTGGGCCACAAGACTTGCCCCTACACTCTGATTGGGTGAGATCCAAAACTCCTTAATGGACTGCAGCCTCTATTTAAGCCAGAGGAAGAAACAGGAAGTTTTCTGTACAACTGGGTCTCATCCTGCCATGGACTGCTAGTCTGGTGTTTACCTGTTCCTGCCTTCTGATCCTGACCTCCTGGTATCCTGTCAATTCTGATCTCCTGACATTCCAACCTAGTCTCATTCCTGGTAATTGGCTTCTGGCCCCTAAGCCCATGCCTGACACTAACCCATGCCCCAGCCCTGACCACTAGATTAATAGATTATAAAGCCAGAAGTGACCAATGTGACCATCTAGTCTGACCACATGCAGAGAAGGTCTCTTTCTTCCCAGCAATCACTTTTTTCCTGATCCACAAAGAAGAGGAGTCTCCAGGTCCATCGCTGAGCTCCCAAAATATCAGTGTTCGCTCAGTGAGCTCTGGAGATGGTCACAGGGCTCACATTGGTAGTGTCAACAGCAGGACACCCAGGGCATGAACCCTAATGTTAATAGTGGTGCACCTGAGATTAATACATACTACATTTAGAAGTCTACATATTTTTAAAGCCTTGCCAAACCAAAGTGTGCAGAATATGGCAGAAAGTTGTCTTAACCTGTAAACGTGTTATAGAAAGATTGCATTAAAAGCAAGTACAAAATCAAAGGAATCATGTAGACTAAGTTTTAAACTAAAATATAATATAAAAATGCATATCTCAGGTTCTTCTCTGACATTAAAGGGCCACTTTCTACTGTTTTTTAGATATTATTTATTACCTTAAATTGTTTGTTACTCTCTGAAGCTTAAAAAACATTCTCTGTGCCAGTGTATTAAATTTCTACTTACCAAAAACATTTTAGCATTGTAGCATTGCGTTAGAGAAGGTGACTCATTTGCAGACATGTTTCCCAATTCAGAACTTTTCCACAGAAAAGAGACATATGAGGAGTGGGTCTTGGCATTGTACTCAAAGAAATTAGAAGCTGAAGTCTGATAAATACACAGTCTTAAGAGTTTTTCTGATGTCTTCTGCTGCAACAGGTTAGAAAGACCTGTCATATTTATTTTGCTGCCAAACAAGGGCTTCAGCAATTGAAAACCTCAGATTTCACAAACACAATGCAGGTTTTCTCTGTAAATTGCAGACACATGTTCTATCCTATACTGTCTCAGTAAATCTCTCTTTTACACTCTTCAGAAACACTAGATTACTGATCTGCATAACTTCACTTCCCTGTCAGTGAAAACAGTCCTCCTGCAGCACCACTTGCAGACTTTACAAACCCTTTTCCGGGCTTGCCATCAAAGAACATAAAAAGAGGAATAGGAGAGTAATGAATGACAGAATAAAGGAAATGTACGCCCACTGACCTTTTTTAGAGTACTGTGATGGTTATTTTAACTGACATCTTGTACTCAGTCTGTCCTAATCAACCTTCCAGAAGCTGACATTAAATTCTTATTATATAGTCCAATTCCTGCTATTTCTTGAAGTAAGAAAATAAAACTAAATCAATATTAACTATGAAGTCATTACAATAAACTAAATTAACTGCAGTAGAAATGTAGTCCTAACAGCATAAGCACTTCATGAATAGCTGAATTACAGCAACAGTAGAAATAGGGCCCGTACTAGTTTCTCTATCATTGCCCTAGATCAGTGTTTCCCAAACTTGGGATGCTGTTTGTATAGGGAAAGCCCCTGGCGGGCCGGGCCGGTTTGTTTACCTGCCGCGTCCGCAGGTCCGGCTGATTGTGGCTCCCATTGGCCTGGAGCAGCGAACCGCGACCAGTGGGAGCCACAATCAGCCGGACCTGCGGACGCGGCAGGTAAACAAACCAGGGGCTTTCCCTACACAAGTGGCGTCCCAAGTTTGGGAAACACTGCCCTAGATTGAGAGTGAAATCTTGGTGCCACTGAAGTCAATGGCAAAATTCTCATGGACTGTGGTAGGGCCAGGATTTCACCCTGAATATACAGCAATGCTCTACCAAGAACCTGAAGTAGAAAAACTGTGAGAGGGTCCCATTAGTTAGTGTTAGAAATCAGGAAGCAACTTGGTCTGGAATAATGTTAATGTTTTCCAAAAACAGAAAGATACTCAGACTGCAATAAAAATGTACTCAGACTGAATTTAAATCTTTCTACCCTGTTTTGTTTTACTGTATGAGCCTGTAATGTCTGTGCACATTGCCTGATTCTCTGAGTCATCTTGTAAACAAGGTCATTTCATCTCCATTAACAAGCCAATCTACAGTATTACAGTGTATAAATAAAGTCAATTATAGCATTACATGGCCTGCTTATGGAAGTAGGGGAATCAACCCAGAGGCAAGCTTAATGGGTAAGGCATTCTGTATAACTGGATGAAACTACTTCCTTGAACTATGGAGTGTGATCATATAAGGATGATCTTTTGCATTTGCTGGTAACAGTAAATGACCCAGCAGTAAAGAAATAAGCACCCCTGAGATTAAATTGTACCAACAGAGCTACAATCATATCACAATTCAACAAAGCATGGGCACAAAGAGTAGGATTCATGAAAGGACTAAGGTGTTGCAATGCTGAGTGTCATGGCACCTAGAAAATTACAAGAACAGCACTGCAATCCACAAAGCCGAGTTAGGTGCCTAGGCTCTCCATGAGGTGGGATAGGTGCCTAATGAGGTGAGATAGGTGCCTAAAAATGTATCTCTGCTTAGCGATCCAGGAATAGGAACCTGATGCCTGGAGTCAGGCAGTTTAGGTCGCTAAGGGGTTTCTTGTGAGACTAAGTAAGGAGCTAGCAGTCAGTGGTTAACACATTCCCCTGGAACGTGAGAGACCTGGGTTCAATTTCCCTCTCTCTGTCGGAGGAAAAAGGATTTGAACAGGGGTCTCCCACCTGTCAGGTGGGTACCCTGACTACAGAATCATTCATTCATATTCTCCCTTCCCCCATTCTTGACTACTTAAGTATTTACCCACTGTGAAACAATCACTGGTGCCAGAGAGAAAATGACTGAGAGGTGGGAGATGCAGGATGCAGTCCCCCTGCTCCAATCATTCTTTCAATGTGCTGAGACATTTTTAATTAGGCATGCAATTCTACACTTGCATACAAAGTGGCATCCTCCATGTGCATTCAGGAGCTGGACAGAATCACCCCACAGGCACAGACAGCCCTGGGACATGCGAGGCATGCATTGTTTACACGGATGGCACACCATTGCTCTTTCATTATGTATACACAGTGGAACGGTTTCAATAGGATTGAGGGAGCCCTCACATCAGCATATCCCATAGCTCAGTGATTAGAGCACTCTCCTGAGAGGTGGGGGATCCCCCTTTCTCTACCTTAGGTAGAAGCGGAAATTGAACCTGTGTCTCCCACATCCCAGGTGAGTGCTCTAACCACGGGGCCAAAAGTCATACAGTGGGCAGCAGCACCACCTCCTCTTCTGGCCTGATTTTGAATGGCACCCAATCTGGTTGGCATGCCAGAGGTCACCTACCAGTTCGGGCCCTGCATGTGACTTAGGTGGCTAAATGCCTGTCTTTCCCTAGTTCATGAATTGCTCTGGGGCTTAGGTGGGAGACAGGCATCCAGATGCCGAGCAGGGCAGCAATGATATGCCCAGAGACAGAAACTGCGACACTGAAACCCCTTGGCAAAGAGTCTCCTGTTCTTTGCAAGCTCCTCTCAGCTCAGACCTTGCAAACTCACCACACCAAACATGTCTTACAGGATATTTATCCATAAAGAGTATCATGTAAGGTATCTACAGAAATCTTGTAATTTGTCAAGATTCATAATCATTGTGAGGTGGAAGTATGGGCAATATTTAAGGAATTATGTATTTATATTGAAGGTATGCTTTACGGACTTCGAGTGAAAAATATTCACCAGGGATAATGTGTTCATTGATGCCCATTTGGGAAAAGGAGAGTTGTCACCGCACCTTGGGGTTAGCCAGTGAAGTGTCTAGCCTTGCTTGCTCCCAAGATTATCAATTGAAAACCACCAGAAACAACTATAAATGATCGAAACCTCTAGGAGGTAAAAGAGGAACATTACAACAAGACAGGAGTTTGCCCTATCTGTGAATAGAAACAAAAGATTGTTTTCAGAGGAGGGAGAAGCACTCTGTATTCATTCACTCAGGAAAACCCCTCATGGAGGGGGATGCTTTCATTAATGTTTGGATCCTGGTTTTTGTGAAATCAGCCAGATCTGCAATAGCCTGAATTTTGAGGGAAAAAAGCCTACTTTATTATATCGGAAAGGTAGGTATTGATAAGTGTAGAGCCTGTGTCGCATTTTATGATTTTGTTTTGTTTTGTTTTGTCATCGGTTGTTCCCATCACTTTCTCTCACTTCTAGGTAAATCTTTATTCTTAAAAAAACCACTTGTTTTATTATAAGTAAGGCTACAATTTAGTCATGGGTATTTTTAATAAAAGTCATGGGCAATAAACAAAAATTCACAGCCCATGACCTGTCCATGACTTGTAATATAAATACGCCTGACTAAATCTTAGCTGGGGGGCCTCTGTCTGAAGGTTCCAGGGAGGCGCTGCTGGGAGGGGCCCCTGGGGGGAGCGGCTGCTCTGCGGGGCCTCAGAGAGACGCTGCTCGGGGGTGGGGGGTGGGAGCTGATGCTCTGGATGGTCCCCGGGAGCCACTGCTGCGGGGGAGGGCAGGGCCAGCGGCACCAGCTGCCGGGAGAGGCTGAGTCATGGCTGCTCCGGCCACCCCTGGGGCCACCCCCACCTCCCGTCGCTGCTCTGGCTGCCCCTGGGACTGCTGCCGGGGGCCGTCGAGCTGTGACTGCTCCCGCCGCCCCCGAGATTGCTACTTAGGTGGTCCCCAAGGCCAGCCACACCAGCCGTTGCTCAAGCGGTCCCCAGGGCTAATTACCTGGGGCCACCTGAGCAGCGGCCGATCCCTCTGGCCCTGGAGCAGCTCCAGCAGCAGCCAATGTGGCTGGCTGTGGGGCTGCCTGAGCGGGCTGGTGTAGCTGGCCCTGGGGCCTGCTGCGTGGGCGGCCCTGGGATCAGCCACGCTGGCCACTGCAGAAGCCATGGAGTTTGCGGAAAGCCATGGAATCCGTGACTTCCGCAACCTCCATGACAGACATGGAGCTCTAATTATAAGTACTCACAAGTGCTGTTTAGTTTACAGGAGCCATGGTTTAAGAATAAACTAGTAAGCAGGTATACACTGCATCTCTGAGTGCAACGGATCTGGAATTTCTGTGAGCAGCCAGCGTCAGCAGCTTGATATCATAGGGGAAAGATTCAAAGGGACTTGAGTGTACCTACTGTTAACATGCCTGCCAGAGGAGAGTGCTTGAGCGGCTGAAGTGCTGGCAATGCCAAGGAGCCGACCCACAGATGTCACAAGAAAGGCTCCTTCTCCTTGGAAGCAGGGAGTAACAAGGTCACTAGCAGACCTGGGCACCCCGAGAATTGTCTCAGAAACTTAGGCATCAAGTGACTTTAGGTGCCGATCAAGTTTGGCAAGAGTTTTGTATACCATTCATATGTTCATCTATTTTAAAAACAAGCATTCATATATATATATATATATCAAAAGAAAATATTACGTACACTAAGTATCACCGTCAAAAATGTCATAGTGCTCATCATACATGAGAAAAGAAACATGAATCAATCTGGGACACCTGGAAAATTACACAAAATAAGTGACACTTCATAAAAATGCAGGAAAAAATGTCCTGGTCCCTTTATACGCTTATGGTGACTTTGTCCTTTCATTAGAGTTAAATTTCTGCTCCAAGGTCAAAGACATCACAAATGAGATCACAGGACTACAAGTTCCACTTGGTCCAGCCATTTTCCTTGTAGGATGCTAAATATCCTTCTGATTCATTTTTTTAAATCTCAGTAATCAACTTCTCTTAGCTAAAAAATGTTACTGGCCACATGCGGAAAAGAGGACCATCCTCTACAACTGATGAATGCATTCTGTATTCTTGCTTTGGAAGAATGTAACTGCTTGCTTGGCAGCCAAGTATCAGAACTATATATGTGTGTGGACTGCCCTTGTATCAATACGTAGAAAAGAAATTTTGCAATGTATGAGACCTAGTCTATGGGTATGTCTAACTCACACCTGCCCTGTGGCAACTGACTTGGGGGCTGTTTAACTGCAATGTAGACATTCCATCTTGGGCTGCAGCCTGGGCTCTGGAGCCCGCAAGGGTCCCGGAGCTCAGGCTGCATCCCGAGCCTGAACGTCTACACCACAACTGAACAGCCCCTTGGCCTGAATCCAGCGAGTCTAAGTCAGCTGGCATGAGCCACCACAGGTGTCTAATTGCAGTGTAGACACACCCTAACATTCTCCATTATGTGATCTTGGAAGGATTAGATTTTAATTGGTAAATGTCAGTAAACCTCGGTTTCACTGTACGTGCACAAACCAATGAAAAAACATTTTCATCAATAATTGAAATTTACAGATAAGCAAAGTAAGAAAAATACTGCTTGATAACTTGTTAAAGTTTGATTTAAGGATATTTACTTTATATATTTTGACATGTGATGTTGACATTTTGTGTTTTAATGGTTATAAAGCTTTCATTTTTGAATCTCAATGTCTACGTTCATTAAATAATTGTCTGGCCCCTCTTACCGTCTGCCCCCACCATAATTTCCCACACCTATGAAAATGTAAATCAATGACAATAAAAATTCTTACAACCCATATTTTTCACAATTCTGTACATTTAAATTGATAAAAATTAAAATAAATGTTCAAAAATTATTCATCAAAATAATTTAAAAAATCGAATTCTACCAACCCTAATTATGACTGATATGATTAATCATTATGACTGTCTATTTTGTTTGATTTGACAAACTATTTTTGTACATTATTTCTAAATGAGAGAACTGTAAGGATAATTTTAATCATGTTTTGCTAAATAAAGATTACTGAGATGTATTCATTCATATAATTTTCCAAAATACGCAAATGAAACCACTGTGTTCCTCATATTTTATCTTCTTTTCATTTCTTTTGATTCTGGTTTATTTTGGAGACAAACACTTTGTGCATGGCAATTTTTGCTTAATGTGTATATTTAAACATATATATACACACACACAGTTATATTGTATTTGCTTTGATCTTTCTCTGGAAGATGAGGGTAACTTTTTGCCAACTGCCTCATCTTCTAGTACAGAAGAATGCCCTATTTTATAAAATAACTGGGGAATAAGTTCATAAAATCAAACAGTTAATTGAACATCTCAGAATTACAGTAAATGTGGTGCATCATTTTCTTCTCGTCCTTCAAACCACTCCAAAGTGATTTAAGGCATCGAAATATGAGGGGATGTCGAGTTGTTCTTTAATCAACATCACTTTCATTATGTGATTTATTTATTTTTCCATCAGGAGAAACGGTTCATATAACTGGTCATTCATAAGATTAGTGTTTGTAAAACAGAGTCTATTGTATAACCATTAATAAAATTAAAATTACTCTTAAAAAAGGCATTTCTCATCAGCAATGGCAACAAAATACGAAGTTTCTAGGCCAATACATTTTAGACATATCATGAGCTAAAAAACTGTTGGAAAACTTTTAAAAAAGAAAGCTACAGCTGCATTTTCAAAACTCCACACTATGGGCCAGATTCTTTCCTGTGGTCAAGCTCTGGTTAGTGCTAGAGTAATGGGGAGGAATTAGGGAGCCGATTATGACTTCCTGGTTCTGAAGACTGGTCTGCACCAGTCCTGACCTGAATTAGATCTTCTCTAACTTATGCCACTTGTGTAGCATTTTAAATGGACAACACACCACTGGATGATAGGTGTTGCAAAACTCTGCTACTCCATGTGTGATATGACTAATACACCCAGGTTGTGAAGGGAGATAGGCTGTTCCTGCACCAGCCACACTGTCAGTTTTGTGGGAGCATGGAGTTCTACACCAGCTGGCCACTTACAGCTCAAATCTAGATCCATAATTAAAAAACCCTTTAGGTGCAATTCTCCACTGCTTTCTACCTTATTTCTGGGCAGCAAGTTTAAAATGCTACCAAAACAGAATAGTAACCTCTTACACCCACCTAGCACATAGGTAAATAATTAGTGGAGGATTGCAAACAAAGGATTGTTATAAGTTATGGGACTGGCTTCTGGCCTTAAGTGGCTAGCATGGAATTGCCTTAATGTAGGAGAAGTCCCGTCTGATTTATTAATTTATTTAACCAAACTTTCCAGAAAAAAAATTCACCCTGGGATGAGATGCAGCATGTAAAATTTCAGGAAGAGTTTCTTTCTGAGGAAAGGGAGGGCGGGGCTGAAAATAATACAGCTCAGTGTAAGTTTAACATTAGTAAGTAGATTTCAACAACATAAAAACTTGGTGCCTATCCTATTTTTATTCTACTTTGTTATTGTCCTGTTTAATTTCCTTTTCAACACAGTAAAAACAGGCCTATTTGGGTGGATATCTTTATATTACAGGCAAATGAGAAGAAAAGCACCTTTGTTTTGCAAGCTTTAGGAGTAGCCTCCCTCTTCCTGCTTATTTTTTTAACACGTTTAAAATAATAATTGGAGTTGTAATTAAGTACTGCATTGGGTTTTTTTCTTTAATTGAAATATATTCACATCATGCCATTCAGAGGGGTATATCTGTTGTTTTGTGGCAGGGTTTTTAAACTCTTCTGCCTAACACTTTCCAGTCTGCTGGTTTATTTCTATTTATTTGTTTGAATCTCTAATAGTGCCTTCCAGTTTCTGTGTTATAATTACACACTGCTAAAAAAGCCAGCTAATTATCTGTGCCTCATTTCTATCACACAACACAGTCAATACCTCAAGGGTGTGTAAATAAGAAATGCACAAAATATAAATACAATAATGAACCTCCAACTCTAGAATTGCTGCCCCAAGTCTCACTCATTTGGGGAAAGAGAGGAGACTTAGTTGGGGGTAGATTTTAGGAGGTTTTGTTTACATTCTCTCTGGAAATGAGAAGGAATTTGCTGTGCATAATTAAATTAGACATGTAGCATTCAGCTCTAGTCCATCCCTTGCTGGATCTGTATATGGAATAACTCAATACTCCCTGGTTGGCAAATTCAGATCATATCCACTCTCCTGCTATTTAGTATTAAAAAAACCCTCGCTGGGCCATTCAATGTAAACAATAGCAGTATAAATGAATTTAAACAAGTGTACAAGACCTAGAATGCAATGAACTAATAAAATTCCAGTGTCTGGCAACGACAGAGCAAGCACTTCTCTGAGAACACTTTAGGTCCTGAATCTAATTTTAAACATTCCAACTCTGGGGCTTGCAACAAATGAGAAGATTATGCCACAATATAATAGATTTCACTATGAAGTTCTTTTGACATTATCTCAATGTTCTCTTTCTGTTTCACTCCATGAGCCCCGGTTCTTATACCTTTGTGTACCACAGTAAACTATTTCCCCCTTGGTGTTTACATCTTTGTCATCTGTTATCATGTCCCTCTATTCAGTCACTGCTTAGCCAACTTGTACATATTTAACTCTTTTAATCTTTCCTTATACATCTCAGTCATGGTTAACCACCTCTCAAACAATTCATCCCAGTTTGTGCCAAAGCTCCTGAAATACCCTTTCTCTTTAGTGGGATGCATTGTGAAAACCGTCTATTACTGCCTATGACCATACTCAGTTGCCTTCTGAGCAAAATATATTGGCAATAGCAAAGTTCATGGAATCTCTGGTTCTTAAATTACCAGATTATAGAAACTCTACTTGAGATAGGGGTTTGTTTTGTTTTGTTGATGCAGAGGGCGCAGAAAGGGACCACTTGATGCTATGAATGTTCTGGTTATGGTAGAAAAGATTTATAAACCAGAAAGCTTGCACAGTGTTTCCTAAAGGTGGTCAGATTTTAGAATCATCTAAATTCCTCTTCTGGAAGTTCATTCTCCATCCACAGTCTCTCAATTCTCTATCTTGTTGAACCCGACCCTTGGCTGAAAACTTGAAATTACCACAGTGAATGAAAAGTGGCAGAAAAAAGATCATTTTAATGTATAAACAGGCATGTAAAATTACTGTTGAAAAAAACCCCATAGGATGTAGTCACCACATATCTAAACAGTTGTCTCAACTAAAAACTGATGTTTAAGGGTTTTCTAGGCTTCTAGTTATGCTACAAAATGGTTTAACTAAAAGACAGAATTTTTTGAGGACAAGAGGAAGATATGAACCACAAACTATTCTTTGGATGGGTTAATTTTGACAGGATAAACAGGCTTTTCTGGGGAGCACCTAGTAACTTGTTTAAACCTGGCAGGGAGCATTAGCCATCATCACATTTCTGATCCTGAAAGATTTTTTTCTTACCATCCAGACAAAGAGAAGGAATCAGAAGCTATTTCATGGCTGTGTCCTGAGCCACTCCTGAGATGTGAATCTAGGGTCCATTTTTTCCACCTCCTCAACATGTCAGTTTCCTCTTTCGCCTTATTTCTGCTACATCTCTTCTTTCTTTTTGCCTTCTATCTAATAAGACTACAATTCAGCAAACTATGACAGATTAAATTTTGCAACACTTTTGCTGTGACCAGTTTGGAAAGCAATAAGCGATAACAAGCATCCTAATCTGCAATGAAAAATGTACCTCCCATAAACCAGTGAGAGGAAAATAGAAGCAATTTAGCCAAAAATTTGCCAGAAGAGAAAAGCCAAAATGCAGAAATGGCCAATTGGGTCACATGCTGCAGCCTATGATCTTCTAACAACTGAACAACAAACACCAGAGACAAAAAAGCTGCATTTTCCTAGGTTTTCCTATTCTTTCACAATTATTGTGTCAGTCTGTTTTGTCCCAAGAAGAAAATGAATTGAATTTTTACAAACAAAAAAAACCTGAGAGCTACTACCTAAAACGTATTCTCTTCTTCTAAGCAAGAGCATTTGATACCATCCAAGAATGTCAGCCAAGGAGTTTACTTTTAAGACATTCTATAGAGAGAAAATGGGAATTGTTAAAATGAAGACTTAATTTTGAATTTTAAATGTTTTTAGTAGGTTCTGTTTATTTTCTTCTCTTCTTTTGGGTTCATTTAATGAATGTTGAAAATTTTTTTTTTGTTTGGTGATCAAAACCAAGACCAAAGCAACCAAACCCAAATTACTGATAAAGTTTGCAAATGGCACAAAAATTGGGGTAATGTTACCTGGGATTCTTTCAACTCAAAGCTCTTGGTAACTTTTACTCTGTGCGACGTGGTGTCAGGAAATAAATCAGGGGAAACATGGCCGGCCGGCCGACCGATAGATGGCTGGCACAAACAGGACAACACAAGAGTGCTTTCACTTAAAGCTAAACTTTACTTAGTCTCAAGCACTTACACACGTCCGCAACAGGTTAGTAAAACACCCCCAACCCTCGATAATTACCGAAGATGAGCGTGGCTCTCGAGTGGCACAGCAGCAGCCTGTCTGCCGGTGGGGAACACAAGATGCATCCAGAGGGAGTCCAGTCCCGAAGAGTCCCACTACCTCAAACTTTCCCCCCTTATTTAGTAATAAAATGCCATGTCCCTTAAAGAAAACTTGTTAAGCAAGCCATTTCAATGGTCAAGCAGGAGATTTTCTTCTGATTATTGATTAACCAGGTGTGTTTTTTTCCAGAGTTTGTAGCCTTGAGACCCTGTTAGACACATTCCTGAGGGCACATCCTGCTCTTCTAAAATGCATGTATCAGCAACTTCAACACAATTCTTATCAGGAAGGATGTGGGGTCAAACTGCCCTTTCTGTGGCACCCAAACCCCCTCCTCTCCTTCCTTGGATAAGCTAAGCCTGCTGACTTGGCTGATTTTAGCAATAGTGGATTCAGGCACTTTATTGGTTTGCTGACATCTCCCCATACAGTAGTAGTAAATAATGAAGAGGAAAGGTCACTGATTCAGAGCGATCTAGATTGCTTGGTAAACTGGGCACAAGCAAACAATACCTCTTTTAATACAGCTAAATGTAAATGTATACATCTGAGAACAAAGAATGGAGGTCATACTTACAGGATGGGGAACTCTATGCTGGGAAGCATAAGAACAAGAGAACAGCCATACTGGAGACCAAAGATCCACCTAGCCCAGTATCCTGTTTTCCGACGGTGGCCAATGCCAGGTGCCACAGAGGGAATGAACAGAATAAGGAATCATCAAGTGATCCATCCATTATCGCCCATTCCTACCTTCTCTCAAACAGAGGCTAGGGACACCATCCCTGTCCATCCTGGCTAATCTTCCATGTGTAGTGACTCTGAAAAAGATTTGGGGGTCATGGTGCATAATAAGCTGAACATCAGCTCCTAGCATGACACTGTGGCCAAGAGCTAACGTGATCCTGGGATGACGAAACAAGGGAATCTCAAGTAGAAGTAAGGAATCTCCATCACTTGGGATTTTTAAGAGCAGGTTGGACAAACACCTGTCAGGGATGGTCTAGATAATACTTAGTCTGGCCTTGAGTGCAGGGGACTGGACTAGATGACCTCTCAAGGTCCCTTCCAGTTCTATGATTCTAAGTTATTTTGCAGCTCTATTTGGTACTGGTGTGACCGCTGCTGGAATACTGTGTCCAGTTCTGATGTCCACAATTCAAGAAAGATGTTGATAAACTTCAATGGGTTCAGAGAAGAGCTATGAGAATGATTAAAGGATTAGAAAACATTCCATAGAGTGATAGATTGACCTTCTTGAGTCTATTTAGCTTAACAAAGAGAAGGTTAAGGGGTGACTTGATTACAGTCTAAAACTACCTACATAGGGAACAAATATTTAATTATGGGCTTAGCAAAAGAAGATATAGCATGATCCAGTAGCTTGAAGCTAGACAAATTCAGACTGGAAATAAGCTGCAAATGTTTAATGATAAGAATAATAAAAACATGTGGATTCTCCATCACTAACAATTTTAAAATGAAGTTTGGATGTTTTTCTAAAACCGGGGTTGGCAACCTTTCAGAAGTGGTGTGCCGAGTCTTCATTTATTCACTCTAATTTAAGGTTTTGCGTGCCGGCAATACATTTTAACATTTTTAGAAGGTCTTTTTCTATAAGTCTATAATATATAACTAAACTACTGTTGTATGTAAAGTAAATAAGGTTTTTAAAATGTTTAAGAAGCTTCATTTAAAATTAAATTAAAATGCCCAGCCCCCCGGACTGGTGGCCAGCACCCGGGCAGTGTGAGTGCCACTGAAAATCAGCTCGCGTGCGAAAAAAAAAACTTCACAAAAAGCTATCTCCAATCTTGCAATGTTCCCGCTATCCCTTCTTTCTGGAAATTAGCCTCTATTGTGGGCAAACACTGCCTGGGCCCCACCTCTCTCTGGGTTGGATACTGCCGGACTCCTCTCTTCCTTTGCCAGGCTGCTAGATGAGCTATTGGGCTTCAGTCATCCTTTGATCTAGCCTTCCCGACTCCACACTACTTGGCCCGTTGGTGGCTCCAGCTCTCACCTGCTTCTCTGCTCCACCATTCCCTCCCTGTGGCCTCACAGACAGTCATAATCATAGAGTTTAAGGCCAGAAGGAACCACCAGTACAGAGGCCATTCGTCCAGTTATAAACCAGACAGACAGTCCACAGTGCTCGTTTGGGGTGGTTTGTCCCCCATGCGGTACCGAGATAAAACCAGATGTGGGTTTGTCTAGTAACAGATGGGGCCCGCCATAAAGAGGGGTGCGCTGCCCCACCACCACGACCTCACAGACACCAGGGTAGCGGCATGATCTGTGGTGCCCAATGGGGTCACGCTGGCAGGGGCAGGCCCCCGCCGTTCCTGGAAGAACCAGACCGACCTCCCGCACCAGCACCTGCCCACTCAACCCCACGACCAATTACACCCGGCGTCACAGCCCGCAGGAGTCAGCCCCTTGTGCGCCACAGGCCGAGAACAAGCACCGAGGGGCCCCGCCGCGGCGGGGAAAGACTGAGACACGCCCACAGCTGTCCCGGGCAAGTGACTCACACCCAGAGGGAGGCGAAACCCCGCCCCAAGGCCCCGCCAGCCTGGGAAAGTCCTTCCCGACCCCTCCGGGCTGCTCCGGCCGGTTCCTCGCGCCCCCCGCCACCCGCGTGGCCTTGGCCCCAGTCTCGGTATTTGCGCGGACCCAGCAGCACAGGCCACCACGGGAGCCGGGGAGGGCTCAGGAGGAGGAGGAGCCAGGCCCCGGCCTCGCCTCCCAGCGGCAGGACCCAGGGTAGCTGCCCGGCCGCTGCCTGACGAGGACCCGCTCCCTGGCCCCGCCCCCGCCGGCGCAGGGTCTCGCTTGCTCCGTGGCGGTTTTGTTCAGGCGGCGGCCGGGCAGCTCTGGCGGGGCGGAGGCGAAGGACCCCTGGGCCGGCCGGCACAGCGGCGGCTGACGTGTGCCTGGGGGCGGCGGCGGTTCCTGGGCCCGGACCGGATCATGTGAGTGACACGGACACTCTCCCCCCTACCCGCCCGCGGCCCCGCCGGCTCTAACGCTCTGTCCTCTGCCTCCCCAGGTCGAAAGTCACCTTTAAAATCACGCTGACGTCGGACCCGCGGCTGCCCTACAAAGTGTGAGTGACACCCCCCCCCCGCCGCCTCATGTCTTGTGCGCATGCGCTGCCACATCCATCCTCTCCCGCACCCACTGGCCGCCCTCCCAGGGGCACCACTGACTGCACGGGCACTGCCCCCTCGCCCCCCGCCCTGCCCAGGGGCACCCCACACACCCTGTGCGCCCCCAGCCACCCCGCCCCTGGGCACTGTCCTGTACACCAGCCTCCTCCTGCTACCAACCCCCCCTTAACCTCCCAACTGCCCCACCCCCAGGCACTGACCCCTGTATGCCCCTCCCCGCCCATGGGCACCCCACACACCCTGTGCCCCCAGCCACCCCGCCCCTGGGCACTGTCCTGTACACCAGCCTCCTCCTGCTACCAACCCCCCCTTAACCCCCCAACTGCCCCACCCCCAGGCACTGACCCCTGTATGCCCCTCCCCGCCCATGGGCACCCCACACACCCTGTGCCCCCAGCCATCCCGCCCCTGGGCACTGTCCTCTACACCAGCCTCCTCCNACCAGCCTCCTCCTGCTACCAACCCCCCCTTAACCCCCCAACTGCCCCACCCCCAGGCACTGATCTCTGCATGACAGCCCCCCCTCCACCCTGCCCATGGGCACCCCACACATCCTATGCCCCCAGCCACCCCGCCCCTGGGCACTGTTCTCTACACCAGCCTCCTCCTGCTTCCAACTCCCAGGCCTGCCCATGGGCACCATCCCCCCAACAGCTCCACCCCCAGGCATTGATCCCTGCATGCCAGCCCCCCTACCCTACCCATGAGCATTGCCCCCCCTCACCAGCCCCCTGCCACGGACCTCCCTGCTACCAACCAACCCCTATGTCTTGTCCATGGGCACCAGCCCTGCAATCACCCTGACAACAGGTACTGCCTCCTCACACCAGCCCCTCCCACGCCAATGGCCACTGCTCCCTCACACCAGCCCCCTTGCCATTGACCCTCCTCGCTCATGGGTATTGCCCCTCACCCCCCCAACTCCTGCTGCCCTGCCCATGGGCGCTATGCCCCCTTTCACCACCCTGCCCCCGCCCACTGATACTGTCTGTAACCCTCCCTGAGCTGTGCCCCAAACCCACCCATCTTGCCTACAGGCACTTCCCCTGAACCCATGAGCGCTGCTCCCTTCCACAGACTTCTCTGTCCACATAGACACTGCCTTATGCCCATAGTCACAGAGTTTAAGGATAGAAGAGACCATCAGATCATGTAGTCTGATCTCCTGTATAGCATAGGTCACCAACACCACACACTAAACCCAACAACTGAAATTAGATCAAAGTATTGCAGCCCATAGGAGACTAGACTGTTATATGCCACAGGCAGAGAACAGGAGGGACTGAACTGCACTGATGCCAAAGGGTGCTGCAAAGGCAGAAAATTGATTGAGATATACCCAGGTAATCTCGGTAAGTGACCCGTACCCCATGCTGCACAGGAATGTGAAAACTCCCTAGGTTCACTGATCTGGGGGGAAAATTCTTTTCCAACCACATATATGGTAGTCCGTTCGACCCTGAGCATGTGAACAAGAACAAGCCAGCAAAGCACATGAGAGTGAGTGCTCATGCCACTTCAGCTTCCTTCTCTTTCCATGTGGGTATTGGCCCATGCTTATAGCTTCATTTTCATTCCACGTGGGCACTGCTCCACGTCTACTGCTTCGTCTGTGGTTACTGCCCCACACTGACTCTTCTTCTTGTGAACACTGCTCACCTAGCATGGCAGGATGAAGGTGACAGGATGAGATTAAGATTAGTTAATGTATTGCTCTATAGAAAAGTCTAAAATAAATGATGCAGTCTATTACTCCTAGTCCAGTACTCTATACTAAAGATAGGGGCTTCCCTGCAGCCACGTACACAGGTGAACACTCCTCCCCTGTTAAAGCCTTGGGAAGTTTTGAACTTGCTCTTCCTGTTTGCTCGGTTTGGAGAGCTCTCATAGCAATTGCCCAGATTAGCATGCCAGCTCCACGCAGCAAATACACTTCTGCCTGGAGGTGGTGGATCTCCTGGGTCTGTGGGGAGAGGAGGCTTTTGCAGGCACAGCTCCAATCCAGCTGCAGGAACTTGCTTGGGGCATGGAGGGGAATGGGGAAGGGCTATGATAGGGGACACACAGCAGTGCTGTGTAAAACTCAAAGAGCTGAGGCAGGCATAGCAGAAGACTGGGAGGCAAATAGTCGCCCCTGGTGCAGAGCTGCAGACATGTTGCTTCTATAAGGAGGTGGCTGGAGTCAGGGTGGTGGTGAATAGCGCTCCTCCTCCCCCATTGAGCTCCTCTTATAGCCTTGTGTTCATAACGCACAGCGCAATACTGAAGAGCAGTGCAGGTTCCATGCTTTCTGACACAGATGGCTGGCTCACAGGTTACCAGGGCAGTTGAACAGCAGCTGGAAATCTAGTAGGATGCCCATGGAATGATGGGTTTGTGAAACCTGCGTCATTTGATGCTGAACTTGCCCCCATGAGGCATTGCAAACTCTTCCGAAAACACCCTGTGGCCAACAGCACAGTGAGGTAGCTACCCTCGATGTACTGCTTTCTGCGTCGATGTAAGAGCTGCTACTATGAATGCGCTCCGCTGACACAAGGAGCATAGTGTGGACATGCAACAGCGATTTAATTACAGCAGTGGCTGTACATTGACTTAACCTTGTAGTGTAGACATAGCCTAAGTAATAATAATTCATATATGGTCTAAAATGAGCGGTATTCCTTATAACTAGGTAAAGTTTAAAAATGTGCAGAATTAGGGTGTGGTTCAATGATACTTGGTTCTGATCTGTCTGAATTTAAATTGTTTTATTACTGTCACCTGGACAGTACTTTACAGATGCAAAAAAGGGGAGCTCTTATCTTCTTCCACATTGTAGAATCATAGAATATCAGGGTTGGAAGGGACCTCAGGAGATCATCTAGTCCAACTCGCTGCTCAAAGCAGGACCAACCCCCAGACAGATTTTTGCCCCAGATCCCTAAATGGTCCCCTCAAGGATTGAACTCACAACCCTGGGTTTAGCAGGCCTGTGCTCAAACCACTGAGCTATCCTTCTGCCCCCGACCTAAACCCCAGTGTAGACAGTGCCCTTCCGTCGACATAGCTACTGCCTTTTGAGGAGGTGGATTAACTATGCCAACAGGAGAAACTCTTCCATCAGTGTAGTAGCGTCTTCACTAAAGCCCTGAGTTCGTAACTGTGGCCATATTGCTCATCGTGTTGGTACCACAATATGGTTTTTGAGGTCTTATCATTAAATCAGTGTTAACTACTCATGGTATTAAACACCATCCCCCATAGTAAGTGTTTGCAAGATCAGGCTGTTGGTAGGGGAAAGTTGAGTATGTAATCTCACACACTCAAAAAGGTATGGAGACTAGATACTGGGAAGTCTTCCACAATTCTTATGTGGTAGACATGTTGACATCACTTCTTCTGGAATGCCTGTAATAATGTATTTAAAAATAAAAACTTCAGTTATTTTTTTGCAATGTACCCGTCTTCTTTCAGTGTTTTAGGCCCTGATCTAGCAGAGCAAGTAAGTACATGCTTAACTTAAACTGCAGGAGCACTCCCATTGATTTCAGTGAAATTATAATCAATAACTTTAGGACCATTGGAATTGGTCTCTTATTTGGTCTAGAAATCATGTTTTCTATTAACGTTTCTTTGTTTCAGGTTAAGTGTGCCTGAAAATACACCTTTCACAGCTGTCTTGAAGTTTGCTGCAGAAGAGGTAAGTTTTGAATTGTGACAATGTTTACATCATTAACCAAAGAGTTAAATTACAAGACTCATGTACATTTTTGTGTGAAATTATAGATGGCTGGGGCAAGAATGAGTTATGTTGGAAGTTTGCTTTTATTGAAAAAGCTAATTGGAATTTCATCAAGGCAGTTACATATTTATTCTTTTTTAAAGTGATATCTGATCCATACTTATTGCATGGGTGTAAAATGTGTGTGTGTGTGTATGATTTAAAAATATATAGAGATAGAAAATAGGAAGTAAACATTAAGTTAATGAAAGGAGAAACCTGGAAAGCAGTTATGCTGAAATTCTGGTAGTGATTGTGGACAACAAAATGTTGTTGGCTTTTTTGCTATAACACATTTAACTTGTTTTGGGCTGCATATGAAGAAGGGACGCATCACAGTTCAGTGGGGAAATGGTGTATCTCTACTTGGCTTTGGTGAATCTACACCTGGAATATTATGATATTTTGAACATTTTCTTGCTCAAGGGAAAGTGATAGTTTGGAGGGATTTCAGAGAAAGTAAAAATGACGAAGGGGCTGGAGGGATAAATGTGAAGAAAGAGCAAGAGAAATGTGTATAAATTGCTAAGTGATGACTAAGGTGGAGGCATAGGTTATAAATATTTGAAGGGGATAAATTACAAGGAGTAGTGACGAAGGATGGTCCCGAGGTTAGGGTGTCAGGTTGAGATTTGGGAGACTTCCTTTGTGATTTCGAGCAAGTTACTGATGGCTTGCCATTGTAGGGAAGTTTATACCAGTATAAAGTAAGATGTGAATTTAGGCTGTGTCTACACTGCCACTTTCAGTGCTAAAACTTTAGTCGATCAGGGGTGTGAAAAAACACTCCCCTGAGTGACAAAAGTTTTAGGGCTGAAAAGTGCCAGTATGGACAGTGCTTTATCGCCGGGAGCTGTGCTCCCAGCAATAAAGCTACCACCCCTCATTCGGGGTGGTTATTTTTTATTGCCGGGAGAGCTCTCCCGCTTAGACTAATATACCCTTAGACCAGGGGTCCCCAACGCGGTGCCCGCGGGCGCTATTGCGCTTGCCGGGGCGTCTAAGTGCGCCCGCGTAGCGGTTGTCTTTTTTTTTTTTCTGTTGCTCCGCCGGCAGCGCTCGGGGTTTGGGGGTTTTTTTTTGGCGCCCGCCGGCAGCGCTCGGGGGTTTTTTGTGTTTTTTTTGGCGCCCGCCAGACGAAAAAGGTTGGGGACCACTGCCTTAGACTAACATAGTTATACCAGTATAACTCCCTGTGTGGACACTCTTATTTCTGAATAAGAGTGTCCACACAAGAAGCTATACCGGTGTAATGTATCAGTTTAACTATACTGGTATAATTATATCACTATAACTGGTAAAACATTCCTGTGTAGTCAAACCCTTATTCTCTCTCTGTTAAATGGCTAAAAATAACAATATGGCTGCAGTAGCTCAGGCTAGCTGCTCAAGTACAATCCCACTTTACTCCTTGGAAAATGTACTCGAAGAAATAATAGTATATTGGCAGAGGGAATGGACTACCTACCCCTGGAGATTTCCACTACTTGCATCCGAAGAAGTGGGTATTCACCCACGAAAGCTCATGCTGCAAAACCTCTGTTAGTCTATAAGGTGCCACAGGATTCTTTGCTGCTTTTACAGATCCAGACTAACACGGCTACCCCTCTGATACTTGATGACATAGGACGTTCCATATCAGAAAGGGTTTGCCAGTATAGCTGTTTAGACAGATCCTCTTACTGGAGATGCAGTTTGCACCAGCAAAGAGTGCTTTTGCCAGTATAGCTTATACCAATTCCCCAAACAAAATAAGCTATACTGGCAAAACGACTTTTTTGATGGTATAACTGCACCCAAAAAGTGTAGACCAGACTTTTATAGGTCTTTTCCATTTCTAAGGCTTTCGTGTACACTAGCAGCCCATGCTTTAAAAACAGCCATGTTAGGAAAGGATTAGTTATTAAAATGGTCCCATTAAACAAGATACAGTTTCAACTAGTGTGTATTTATGTACTTTGGATCATGCCTTTTGAAATCAATGGGACTCTTTCTGTTGACATCAGTGGGCTTTGAATCATCCCCTTTGTGTAGGTTTACAACCTAGAGGGATAATTACAGCTGTTTTCAGGAGGCTTAGTGGGAAAACGAAGAACAATTGTTGTAGTGGGCTCTTGTACCCCACATCAGTTATATAAATCCACTTAGCGCGCACACACAAAAAACATTATTTTTTTTTAAAGATAGGTTTTGATATTTTTATAGGTTTTTCTGGAAGCCACCTATAATACAATATGACAATATTTAGCTCTTTCACACGCTGGTACAAGGATCTATTATGGGGAGGAGGAAATAGTGAAATGATCACTTTTCAAAATACTGCATTGTCTTCGGTTGTTATTATTTATAATATTTATTTGTACTACATAGGGCCAACGAGCTCTAGTCATGAACCCAAGACCCCAGTGTGCTAAGTGCTATACAAACATAGAATAAAAAGACTTTGCTTCCTTGCTTATTAGCTACATTCTTTGGGGAAGGGGAGAGGTGTAATTTAATTTTTAATTCAGACCACAGGTACTGCATGTATTTGGCATTGAAAAGAACAAGACCTGGTTTCTGGCTTTATAAATGGACTATACTCCTTGAACCACTTAGTTTAATGTTAACTCAGTCATTTGAATAGATGAATCATTCATTTACTGTGGAGGGAATTTTTTAAGATAACATACAGAATATCTCGTAGCCCCTCAGAATAAACATGCTAGTGCTCTTTTAGAATTTAAAAAAAGCATTGTTTACAACGTGTTTCTAGAGGTAGAGAATTAAATTATTTCTAAATTATGTTTTTACTTGGGCATGCCATCTGAAATATGTAGCTATTTTGTTCAGTTTATTAAGATGTTATCAATTCTTAAATATAGTATTAATAGGTTTCATATGAGTAATGTTTTTAATACTATACTTTTTAATATTATTATCCCTTTTGACTGAGCTGTTAGCCGAATTTGGGGTGTTGCAGGTAGGAGGAGAAATTGATGACAGAGACAGGTATTTTCTTTGATGCAATCTTGTTAGTTTACAAAAAGTATACATAAAGTCCTGTTTTCCTGAATATAATAGGAATCAAACATCAGGAGACAGTTTCTTTACTTGCACTTCCATACCTGCCTTGCTACCAGCACTCTGTGCCCAGTTAGTTTTCTTTCTTAGCTTTCTATCAGGGCCACATTACCAGCACTTCTGTTACTTTTGGCTTTCTTGCTGCTTCGGTCTCTCTGTCCTACTTCGCGCGTGCACGCACACACCCACACACCCTTAAACAATGCCCAGCTGAGCCCCGGTCCACATAGTTCACGTTCCTGAGTGGCTTGGATGTGCCTTTGTTTTGGCTGGAGACATGGGCCTGTGTTTAGGGTGGAGTCAGCTTCATTGTTTCAGCCACCTGATTACAATGTCGTCTTCATATTTATCCTGAATATACAGCAGATGGTTATGCCTGACCCATAACAACAACGTTTAACTCAGCCCATAGCAATATGATTTTTTTTGTGGTATGACTCTGTGAAGCAAGTATTTAAACCATGATTTAACCATTCTTTTTATACCTAAGCATTATTTTGCCACAAATATTGCAAAGAATACAAATTTGGACATTTCTACAATAAACATGGTATTTGCTTGCAAAAAGCATAAGTCCAGCAAAATTGGATGGCTTTTTCTATAATATCAGATATGATCTTCACATTATTTACCCACATCAGTTTGAAATATAGGCATTCCCGCAAAAAGGTCTTGATCTGGCTCCCGCTTCTTTTAACGGAGCAGGATCAATCCCCAAATCCACATTATGGACACAAAAACTCTGTTAAAAACAAGTTACAAAGTCAAGCACTCAAAAGTTAGAAACTGCTTGTGCAACCTTAATTTAGCATTATGATACAGTTTTTCATTACATGATCACATACTATTTTTTCCACTGGACCCCTTCCCCATTCAATGCACATCTTCTGTTCTGGAGATGAATCAGGGCAGTGTAGTAAAGGAGGCTGCTGTCTGTAGGATCCCTGCCTCATTTGTTGCAGAAGTTGAAAAGTAATGAATAACGCAGGGAACTGGAAGAAGAGAAAGGATGGTTTAATGGTTAAGGCAGCTGGATTCTATCCCTGCTTCTGCGACAGAGTTCCTGTGTGATGCTACCATGCAAGTCACTGAGACCAAACCTTTCAGAGGTGGTCACTAATTATGTGTTCCTCATTTTCTGCATGCCCAACTTGAGATCTTGGGCCTGTTTTACAAAAATGCTGATCGCTCACAACTTCAGTGATATAAAAAGTTAAGTGCTTTCAAAAATCAAGTCCTAGGCATCTCAGCTTGGGCACCCAAAATTGGTGGGTACTTTTTACCTTACTGTCTCTGTGCCTCAGCTCCCCATCTGTAAAATGGAGATAATTCCACTCTGTCACCTCACAGGGGTGTTTGTGAAGATAAATTAATTTTATGAAGCACTCATATATGAGAGTGATGAGGGGAATAGAAAAATTCATGCAGATATCTTCAGAGCAGGGTTTGAATATTGTGTGTTTAATGAGGTCTATGGCCACACCTTACATAAAAAGGATTAATACAAAGTATTGTATAGCTGTCCATCCAGTGCATTGAGTGAGACAGGAATCTGATGGTAAAAAGAGTATGTGATCATGTAATTAAAGGCTGTGTAGTAATACATATGCACAAGGGGGCTCAATTAAGGTTACACTGGAAACTTTAATTGAGGCATTTCCTAACTGTTAAGTGTGTGACTTTGCAATCTGAATTTTTTTTAGTATAGTTTTTGTGGGTGAGTGTAATTTCCTATCTTTTTAAACAAGCAAACTGAACAAACATAAATTCCATCATGTGGCATCATATGGACACTCAATGATTCATCAACTGGATTGAATCCTATAGATCAGGGGTAGGCAACCTATGGCACGCGTGCCGAAGGCGGCACGCGAGCTGATTTTTCAGTGGCACTCACACTGCCTGGGTCCTGGCCACCGGTCCGGGGGGCTCTGCATTTTAATTTAATTTTAAATGAAGCTTCTTAAACATTTTAAAAACCTTATTTATTTTACATACAACAGTAGTTTAGTTATATATTATAGACTTATAGAAAGAGGCCTTCTAAAAACGTTAAAATGTATTACTGGCACGCGAAACCTTAAATTAGAGTGAATAAATGAAGACTCGGCACACCACTTCCGAAAGGTTGCCGACCTCTGCTATAGATCCACCATGCAAATCTCTGCCACCCGAGCTAACAAAGTAACTGATAGTAGTAGTAAATTGTCATCCTCTGTGTGGGCCAGCAGTAAATGGGGATGAGACACTTTGCCAATAGGTTTCACACATACTTTCAGACAGCAGAGGACTGTTGGGATAGGAACCTTGGGTTCCATTTCAAGCTCTGGAGGGGAGTGTGCTCTAGTGGGAACAGACTCTTCTTGTTTCCCCAACGTGACCCCTTATGCCCCTGCCCCTCCCCCTCCAACCTGTCCCTATCCTGTATTTTCCCCATCCCTGGCTCATTGTCCCAGTCCCTCTTCTCTTGCTTGTCCAGTCCGTCTCTACTCCTCAGGCTTCTCATTCAAGTCCCAGCTTCCTTGTCCAGCTGGTTCTAATCTACCCCTCTGGTCTTGCTATCCCAGTTCCAAATTTCCCCTCCCAACATCCAGTCCCATTCTCCTTGCCCAGTCAGTCCCAGTCCAGCCCCAACCTCCCCATCCAATCTGTCTCTCTCCTTCCACTGGCTCCCAGTTCTAGTCTCCCTCCCTGCATTCTTCATCCAATCCCAGTCTCCCACCTTCTCCCTAGTTCCTTGCCCCAGTATCCCCCGCTGTCTTATCCCAGTCTCTTTGCCCGGAAAATCCAAGTTCTTTCCTCACAACCCATCTCCTTGTCAGATCTGTCTCCCCTTCCCCCAACACACACACTCTGGTTCCTAGATCCAGCCTCCTTGTTCAGCCTCCCTCCTCCCCCCACTTCCTCATCTCGTGTTATCTCAGTGTCTTCCCGCCCCAGTTCCCAGTCATAGTCTCTTTGTCCAACCAGTTCCAAACTGCCCTTCCTTCCTACCCAACCAATTAAAGCCTTCCTTTTCCCTGCCCCCCATAGCTTCCAGTTCAAGCTTCCTCTCCCTTTCATTCTCAGTCACCTCCCGCCCACCCTGTTCCGTTGCTCAGACAATTCTGGTTTTCTCTGACCCCTCCAGCCACAGTCTTGCCAGACTACTTGTCCGAATCTCCTCTTTTCTCTCCCCAAGTCCGCCTTGTGTCTGCTCTGCTTTTGAATTTGGCAGTTTCCACCTTCTTACTGGCTGAGTTCCAAAAGAGGTGTCGCTGAGAGCACAGGACAGACTGGCTTCTTGCTCTCAGTTCAGTGCCAAGCCACACTGCAGCCTCTAGCAGCCGTTACAGGGAAAGTCCAGCTTCTCTGTAGCCTTGGGCTGGAAGGAAGCATGTTCAGTCATTCACTAGAGATGGTGCATATACAGACCAGTCATATAGGAGATGTGAGAAGATGGATGCTCAGTTGCTCTTTGGGGATAGCCAACAGTATCCTTTCCGTTACATACAGTTGGTGCATGAATTCAGGGGCTCCTTGGAACATTAGCAAATAATGAGTAACATTGGGAGCCCTATAAGCACTGATTAGTGCTGCTTTCCCCTTTCATCCCAGATGTCATAGACTTAGGCCATGTCTACACTACCACTTATGTCGGCAAAACTTACGTCGCTCAGGGATGTGAAGAAAACACCTCCCTGAGCAACATAAGTTTTGCAGCATAAGTGATAGTGTGCACAACGCTATGTTGTTGGGAGAGCTTCTCCCGCCAACATAGCTACCATTGCTCATTGGGGTGGTTTTATTATGTTGACGGGAGAGCTATAGAATCATAGAACCATAGGGTTAGAAGGGACCGCAAGGGTCATGTAGTCCTGCATCTTGGCAAGGGGTTAGATTTGTTGTGTCTAAACCATCCAAGAATGATGGTTATCCATCCTACTTTTGAAAACATCCAGTGAAGGAGCATCCACAACCTCCCTAAGCAGTCTGTTCCATTGTCCTACTGTTCTTACAGTTTGGAAGTTTTTCCTGAGATTTAATCTAAATCTGCTCTGCTGTAGCTTGAACTCATTGCCACTTGTTCTGCCCTCTGTGGCAAGAGAGAACAACTTTTATTATGGCAGCCTTTCAACTATTTGAAGACCGCTGTCATGTCCCCCTCTTAATCTCCTCTTTTCCAAACTAAACATACCCAATTCCTTCAGCCTTTGCTCATATTGCTTGCATTCCATCCTTTTGATTATCTTTATCGCTTGCCTCTGGATCCTTTTCAGTTTCTCCATATCCTTTCTATACATAGGTGACCAAAATTGGACACAGTACTCCAGCTGAGGCCTAACCAGCGCCGAGTAGAGCAGTACGGTCACTTCCTATGGCTTGCATGCAATGCCTCTGTTAATGCAACCTAAAATTGCATTTACTTTTTTTGCAACAGCATCGCATTATTGGCTCATGTTGTGGTTGTGATCCACCACAACTTCCAGATCCTTCACAGCAGTGCTGCTACCAAACCGGTTATCCCCTATTCTGTATTTGTGCATTTGATTTTTCTTCTCTAATTGTAGCGCCTTACATTTGTCTTTGTTGAATTTCATTTTGTTGTCTATAGCCCAGTTCTCCCATTTATCAAAATCCCTTTGAATTTGAGCTCTATCCTCCAAAGTGTTCGCAGCCCTTCCCCGCCCAGCTTTGTGTCTTCTGCCAATTTGAACAGGATGCTCTCTATTCCTACATCTAGGTCATTAATAAAGATGTTAAATAACTCTGGACCCAGAACAGATCCCTGTGGAATCCCTCTTGAGACCTCCTTCCAATCTGACATCATTCCATTCATAGCTACTCTTTGTTTGTGGTTGTTTAACTAGTTATATATGCACTTAATGGCAGTTCCTCTGAGCCCATATTTCTCCAGCTTACTTATTAGACTGTCATGTGGGACTGTGTCAAAAGCCTTGCTAAAGTCCAGGTATATTAATGTCCACCGCTTTCCCTCTATCCACCAAACCAGTTACCCTGTAAAAGAAGGAAAGCAAGCTGGTTTGCCATTATTTGTTCTTAATATATCCATGCTTTCTGCTAGCGATTACCCCTTCATCTCCTGGTATTCACAAATTGAATGTTTTATACATTGCTCTAGTAGCTTCCCAGGTATCGAGGTCAGGCTGACTGGTCTACAGATTCCTGGCTCTTCCTTTTGCCCCTTTTTAAAGATGGGCACTACGTTATCCCTTCTCCAGTTTTCTGGGACCTCTCCTGTCATTGGTGCATTTGCAAATATTATTGTCTATGTTTACCTAAATTTTAAATGTTGACCAGGACTCAGATTAAAAAAAGAAAAGGGGGCTTGAATCAATGTGACTTTCTCTGGTAACAGTAACCCTTTGTCCACACCTACTATTTTCTCCTGTACCTGATGTTAAGCATGATATGTGGAAGACCATTTGAGTCCATAAACAGAGCATACTGGGTCAGATCTTTCAAAGATTTAAGCTTGTGAGTAACTTTATGGACCTGTGTGTTTACAGGATCGGGACATTAGATTGGAAGCTCTTTGAGGCAAGAACTATATTTTACTATATCTTTGTACAGCACCTAGCACAATGAGGTCCAACTCTGGCTGGGACCTATGGACAGACTGTCACATAAAAATATCATAGTCCATCAAAATTCATAACTATTTTCACTGTATTACCTTAATATAGCAAAATCAAGTAGCCTGAAGTGAGTGTTTCAATCCAAGAGACTTTTGAAAGACTTACTGAAAATACGGTCAGAAGTGCAGAGTAGAGACTATTTTCTATCTCTTCAGTTGTGATGGTTTTTTTTTTCTTTCTTTCTTTTTTTTTAAGGAGTTAGCAGTTTATGAAACGGTTGTAAATTCCCCCACATAAATTGTCCCAGTAGCAGACCATCCCTGCCCATCCCCAAGTCAAGCCAAGCAGGAACTCTGCATTGTGATTCTGCTCATTGTGATCTTAATCAATGTTACTAAATATGCACACAAGTGATTTTACAGTTGCTCATGCACTGAAAAACACCATAGCTCTCAACACCAGGACTGTGTATGTGTCAGACTTCAGCCGTTTTTGCTATAGCCATGTCTTTAAAAAAAATAAAATAAAATCACCTTTACGCAAAGACCAAGGCTCTAGTCCTGCAAATGCTTATGCACACGCTTAACTTTGTGCCCATGAATGATATTTGAGTAAATTCCATGAGATTGTTTATGTACATAAGTGTTTGAAGGCTTTATTTGGCCATTTTTATTCCAGAAGGTTCTGGCATCTGTATTTGATCAATTTAAATTAAAGTAAATTATAAAACAAAATTGCATATTTGTTCCAGAAATGTATGCAATTGAGTAGTTACTCATTTTCATCAACATTTTTGGTGCTGCTCCTTACAGTATTATCAGAATTATTTTTTTGAACTCTTCAATTAGCATAATTTTGACATTATTTCCAGAGATTTTTTTCCAGATGATTAGATCTCATCAACTGTTTTAACACTGTGTACTTTATGTTCCATATAACCTCTTAGTGAATAATAAGCTTTGATTGTAAACAATTATTTTGACAGTCCTATAAAATCTGAAGAGGATTTTTTCCCCATAATTATTCTTCATACAGGCCTAAAATTACAACAGAGTATAAATGTTTGCTGTAGTATTTTTCCACTTTGTTGTTTCGCTTTAAAATTAATTTGTCATACTTTTGTTTCATTTAGTTCAAAGTTCCTGCAGCAACAAGTGCTATTATAACAAATGGTAAGAAAATAGTTTTTATATTGTTGATTCAGTTAAGCTGTATTCCAGAAAAGCATAAGCAGGTTTTTTCTATAATCTAACCAGCATACAAACTGATGAGCTTCAAAAGTAATACCTCACTGTTATACATAATGCTGGTGCATGGGATTTTGCCATGAATATTTTATTGCTATTTGAGAGGTTTTATTCTACAGCATATCTTGTGGTTCACTATACTGACATTTTTATCATCAGCTGTAAGTAATAAAGCTGACTAGCGATACTTTTTGGCAATAGGAAATTAATAAAGACTGATATTTAATAATTATTACAGTATATTGTTTAGAACCTTGAATATTTTGCATTCATTTTAATGTTGTAAGTTTACACTACTAGATACTTGGATCTGTTTTTGTTTTAGCCCCCAAAATTAATAACTTTTTTTTAACTTAGATGGAATAGGAATAAACCCTGCACAGACAGCGGGTAAGTAGTTATTTGTGAAGTCCAATTAAGAAAAAACTGAATTATTTTTTATTCAGTTACGGTGCACCACAGTGAATGACTTATGTTCTCATCTAGTTTATCCAAGTTTTAACAGCTTTTCAAGGGACCCAGAAGTACTAAACAAGGCTAAAACTGCATCCAAAGCCTCATGTCAAACATCATTAAGATCATATAATTATTGCTCAATATTTTGTTTATTTAGATCTGTGAAACAACAGTCGGTGCCTAGCTAATATTCCAGGGCCCTCTCATAAATACTTAATATGATAAAGAAAAAGAAATAGCAACCCCATAATATATAATACGAAATAACCATGTAGGGAAAAAACAAAAACAAAAAAAACCTTAACTTCCCCTGTACATCACCCAGCAATATTTACTACTTCTGCAGCCTTTCTAAAAAGATTTAGCATTGTGCCCTGCAGGTCAACTGATTAAAGCTACTTTGGACTGGGTGAGAGAAACATTCCAAAGGAAAGGGATCTCTCACAGATTGCCCTGCCAGCAGTCCCCTCTCACTCAGATCGAGGGGAACCCAGTTCAAGAACTTGTTCTGATCTCAACTGTGGCAATGTGCCACAGAGAGAGAGGTGGTCTCTCAAATAGGAAAGTTTGAAGTCATCTTAAAATCAACATCTTAAACTGCACCCAGAAATACACAGGCAGCCAGTGCAGATTTTGGAGCCCTGATTAAGTATGCTCATGGAAAGACTCCGTTTACAAAGTAGGCTGCTGCATTCTGCCCTAGCTTACCTTACAAATAAATTTAAAGTGTAACCTTAAGAGAACATTGCAGTAGTCTAGTCTCCAAGTGACAAAGGCATGAAATATGTTTTCAAGGTCCACTTTGGAAAGAAATGGTCACAACCTTATAGCCAGACACACATGATAAAAGTGGTCTTAGCTACTGCTGAACAGTGATCATCCAATGATAATTAGGAATCTAAACAAGACTCCTATGTTGCAAACATGAGCAACAATTGGTGGACACACACCTTCAGTAGGTGGAATGTATGTGACTTTTGTCATATCTTCTGATTGCTTTCCCCAGCCTACCAATATCATCTCCTTCTTATCTGGATTGAGCCTCAGCCAGATCTAACTCATCTGTGCCTCGTTCTCCACCAAACATTGTGAAAGACACACAACCACTCTGTGGGGATCAAAAGAGAGAGAAAAATGAAGCTGGGCGTTTTCAACACATTGGAGATACAGCAACTCTTTCTTTCCCACTAAGGCCTAGTCCCACAAAAGATTTAAGCACCTTGCTGAATCAGGGTCTAATCCACTAACATCCTCATATACACACTGAATGAGAGGGAGGAGAGATTAATAAGACTGGGACTTTTCAGCTTGGAAAAGCGACGACTAAGGCGGAATATGATAAAGGTCTATAAAGTCATGACTGGTGTGGAGAAAGTAAATAAGGAAATGTTATTTACTCCTTACTACACCAAATGAAATTAATAGGCAGCAGGTTTAAAACAAAAGGTAGCATTTCTTCACACAACACACTGTCACCTAGTGGAACTCTTTGCCACAGGATGTTGTGAAGGCCCAGACTATAACAGAGTTTAAAAACAAACAAACAACTAGATCAATTCATGGAGGATAGGTCCATCAATGGCTATTAGCCGAGATGAGCAGGGATGCAACCCCATGCTCTGAGTGTCCCTAGCCTCTGTTTGCCAGAAGCTGGGAATGGGCGACGGGATGGATCACTTGATTACCTGTTCTGTTCATTCCCTCTGGGGCACCTGGCATTGGCCACTGTCGGAAGACAGGATACTGAGCTAGATGGACCTTTGGTCTGACCCAGTATGGCCGTTCCTATGAGAACAAGATAGCATCTTACAGAATCTAAGGCAGATGATAAATCTAATAATGCAGTATGGATACTTGAACTTCATCCATCACCACTAGAAAGTCATCTCGCAATGTTACAAGAGCAATAACATAATTGATAAGGGTCAGATAAGTCAGAGGCAACTAGGTACCGAGAGTTCTCACCACAATCTTCTCATGATTCTTAGCTGCAAAAGGAAGATTAGACACGGGGTGATTGGAAGCCAGATTGTCAGCATCAGGTGATGGTTTCTTAAATATGCACTGATGCTGCTAAGCAATGCTGGCACATTGCCCTTCTGAAAGTGTTGAAAGTCTTCACCAGCATAGGCTCGCACATTCACTCATATTTAGTCCCCCATGCTTCAGTTGTGATGGGTCATACGTTAACCTAGATGACTTATGACAAAGCTGGTTATCAATAGACAGGGCATCATGTACTACATCTGGGGGAATTCTATGCCACTGCGCATGCACAGAATGTATTTCCCACGCAGATTTCTTTGCTTCCCCACAGAAAAATGACTTTCTGATGGGGAAGCAAAGGGAAGCCACAAGAGCAGTCATGCGACCCTCCCCAGCAGTATGTTTCAGGTGCCAAGGGCAGCCAGCAGAGAGGTAAATCACTGGTGCAGGAGGCAGGACTGGGGAAGACCCGGCTCCCTACCCTGTGTCGGACTCAGCTACTAGTCCTGGCTGGGCTCGGGAGGACGGGACTTCCTCTTGCCTTGCACGGCATCTGGGGCTGGGTCAGACCCACCCCAAGATTTCTCCCCCAACCACAGGAAGCTCTGCAAACTCCCCCATCCTCCCGCTTCCTGCACCCATTGCTCCTCAGCTGCAGAGGGAGGGATCCCTGTACAGGGAGCAGCTCCCCCATCGGGGCAGAAGTGAGTGATGTGTGCCTGGGGGCAAATGTGGGCCTGTTTAAATAACATTTGTACAGCTTTTGTCGGGTGCATAGTGGCACAAGTACATTTCATCCAGATTAGCAGGTTTAGTCCTCAGGGTATCAGATTCATTGTTCAAGCCCTAATGTGTTTTGTATATAATCTGCTTTATCTTCATATTTCCTTTGTTGTGCCTTGGCTTTGTGAGTAGCAGAAAATAATACAATAGCCATATAAAATCTTTTGGCTTTTTTGTGCTTCAGCAATATATACTCCTGGCAAACCTCTTAAAAGTATATGCTTGTGGCAAGACACTCCAAGTGCGTGGATCTGCCAGAAATCACAGCCACTGTGCCTAAAGTGTCCCTTAGTTTTAACTTCAAGAGAAAATGGTAAATTTTGCTCCACTGTAGTGATAACTTGGACAAGTGTTAGAGATTTTGATCTGTCATAAAAGCAAGCACTTAGCAGAAGTGATGTTGAGGCTTCTGGGAGAGAACTTGTAACAGGCATATTTTCACACATAAGTACCAAGGGATAAGTGCCTTAGATATTTGTCACATGTAGGTAGATTTTGGGGGGGAATAGAATTGAAATTTCTACAGGAAATATTCCCTAAATATTAGATATTTTTACTTAAAACTGCTTTCTCTTCCTTAAAAGCCTGTCACTACCAGCAGTATAGGACTGCGATCCATTTAAATGGTGGTTAAGGTTATACAGAAGCTAGGTTTTGTTTGCTCAGTCATACTAGTACTTCTCAGTCTCAGGGCTTGTCTACACTACCGCACGGGGTCGATCTAAGAATAGCGTAGCTGAAGTTGACGTACTTAGATCTACTTACTGCGGTGTCTTCACTGCGGTAAGTCGACAGCTGGCGCTCTCCCGTTGACTTCGCTTGCGCTTCTCATTCTGGTGGAGCACCGGAGTTGACGGGAGAGCATTCAGTGGTCGATTTATCGTGTCTATATTCGACCCGCGCTGGATCAATCGCTGCCCGGCGATCCAGCAGGTAGTGTAGACAAGCCCTCAGTATACTTGTGGTTTTTGTATTATCATTGGATTGAAACAGCTACCTAAGGATTGGACAGTGCTTCCAAAAAGTTGGACTTACTCTCACCCCTTGTTTTTCAGTGTTCCCTGTCTTCCTTTCATTTCCTGTGTGGTCTCATCTCTTCACTACCACCACCCTTTATGTCCCTTTATCAGTTACTCCCCCTCCACTCTCATTTTACTTTCTCTCTCATGTTATCTCATCTCCTTTCCACCTCCAACCTTGTGGTGGTGTTCTGTGTCATTCCCTGTCCAACCATTATTCTCTTTGTTTTATTCTCCCTCCCTACTTTGGTTTTCCTGATGCTTTGTTCCAACCTGTCCTGGTGTATGTGTGAGCATTAAAGTGAAATTTACTAAATTCCTGATCTCTGAAGTGTACTGTCTGCAGGTTCTTAAGATATTGGAAAGTCTTCATTTTGCTGCCCGCACAATACAACTGAAAGAGAGAAGGAGAAGGAAGGAATTAAGGAGGAGGAAAAGAGACAAGCAAAAATAGTATATAATTTTCTGTTTTCAGAGGCAGAGATGAGAAACCACTGACAGGGCTAGAAGATACATTTTTAGTATAATACATAAAAGTAGAGGAGTGCGACTGTTTTTTCTCTTCAATGTCCTGCTTAGGAAAGAGATTAAAAAGTATTGGTGCAGAGATGTAGAGAGATGATTCTTATAAACTTATAACCACTGTAATACATATTTCTTAAGGATCCACTAGATTTCTTTCTTCGTTTCATTTACAGTTTGAGCTGGTCCTAATTTTTTAAAATAAAAAAAGTGGAAAAAGTTTTGACTAAATTTTCACATTCTCCTCCTCTTCCCCCCCCTCTCCCCCCCAGCCAAATATAGAACTGGTCAAAATATTTGGCAAAAGGGCAACATTTCAATATTGCCCTCTTTGCCCACCCTTTTTCCACCTCTCCCCCTCCCCCCCCATTTTTCATAGCTCTATTTACGAACCAGGAAATCAAGATGACTTAATCGCTTTTTAATTTTTGTTTTTAGATGTATATTTTAATCGCCGTCTCTAACAGACAGTTTGGTTGACATTCACATTTGAGAGATTAAACATCCAATCAAGAAAGCTTTATTCATTTGAGGCTTTATTCCTTGATATGCAAATACCTGTGAACAGTAGTAACATATAACATATGTTGACAATAGGGTAGCAAATTTTGAAGGAAATCTGAGTTTAATGATGTTTGGCTGATTTGAGGTTCATAGAGCACAGAATGGGTAACATTTAAGTTAATTTAGGACTATGTTTTGACATTACAAACTCCCCAGTGTAAGAAACAGGAGTCTGAAGGAGTTGAAAATCTACTTTCCAGCCTCCTGGCTGCTCCAGATTAGCCTAAACTGTATCAAGTTTATACCCAGTGCTGTGGAATCTCCCTGATGTACAGCACCACCAAGGTTCATTTGGGTGTGTGGGAAAGAGCAGAGCCAAGATTCCACCCCACCCCCCCTTCTGTGTACCTCTAGAAAAGGGTGGAAGTAGCAACTCTGCTGAACCTGCTTCTCCCTCTGTGTTGCTTCCCATGATTTGGGTAGCTGGTACAGAGTTTAAGGGCACCTTGTGCCCCTGTACCTCCACCAAGAGATGTGTGTCTGTATATAAATTCATAGTAAGATCACCTTAGGCTTGGAGAACTTTAAAAACCAGTAAGAAGACTCAATGCATTAGACACCTGTGAAAAAAGTTCTTGAAAACACAAGCTGATGAGTGAGGAGCTGACTTTTCCTGCTTCATTGTTATTCAAGCAAGATAGTACATTTATATTCAAAGACAAAAAATACGTTGAGATAGTTAAGGTTGGGAGTATGTATCAGTGATGGTTAGGGTTGCCAGGTGTCCGGTTTTTGACTGGAACACCCAGTCGAAAAGGGATCCTGGCGGTTCCGATCAGCACCGCTGACCAGGCCGTTAAAAATCTGGTTGATGCGGGGCTGGCAGGCTCCCTACTCGGCTCCGCGCGGCTCCCAGGAAGCAGTCGGCATGCCCTTCCGGCTCTAGGCATAAGGGCGGCCATGGGGGCTCCGCATGCTGTCCCCACCCCGAGTGCCGGCTCCGCAGTTCCCATTGGCCTGGAACCTGCTCCAGCCCTGAGCCCCCTACTTGAGCTTGCACCCCAAACCCCCTCCTACATCCCTGCGCCAGCCCTGAGCCCCCTCCCGCACCCAAACTCCCTCCAAGAGCCCGCACCCCCTCCTGCGCCCCAACCCCCTGCCCCAGCTCAGAACTTCTTCCTGCACCCAAATTCCCTCCCGGAGCCCGTATCCCCTCCCACACTCCAACCCCCAGCCCATAGCCTCCTTCCGCATATCAACCCTAATGCCAGAGCCTATACCCCCCCACCTGGAGCCCTCACACACACCCCGTACTCCAACTCCCTGCCTCAGCCAGGTGCCCCCTCCCACACCCTGAACCCCTCATTTCTGCCCCTACCCCGGAACCCACACCCCCAGACGGAGCCCCTCTCCGCACCCCAACCCTCCCGCACCCCAACCCTCTGCCCCAGCCCAGTGAAAATGAGCGAGTTAGTGAGGGTGGGGAGAGCGAGTAATGGTGTGGGGTGGGGGGGGAGGTGAGCTGGGGCAGGGCAGGGCAAGGGTGTTCGGTTTTGAGCACTTTGTTTAATTTTTGTGATAGCCAGCTAGACCATGCAACTTGATCCAGACTGTTAAAAACTCACTACCGTGCACACTATATGGGATGAACAAAACAGACACAGCAGGCTGTACATAATGCTGGGAGGCCTTGAAAGCATATTGTATTTGTAATATCTTTGCTTTTTATTCTTTCCTTGAATTTTTGTTGATGTCATGTTTAAAATCATGGTGAAACTATTAATTTATATTGTTAACTAATGAGCTTAATATGTAACCTTGTGTCTGGCTTTTTTGTTTTAAACTGCAAAGTGTTCATTAGACTGAATACGTGAGGGGAACTGGAAAATATGTTACAAAGCATACAGTCAGTTTCTCATGCATGAGAGAAATTCTGACTATGTAATTGAAAACTGAAACATGATGATATTATTGTTCCTAAGATCATACTTACACTTTTTGGTAACTGATTTCCTTGTAGAGGTCTTATTGATAACACATACCTGTATTTAACCTATAGGTGACCAACTTTCTCTTTTTTTGTTTAGGAAATGTTTTCCTAAAGCATGGTTCAGAATTGCGGATTATTCCCAGAGATCGTGTTGGGAGCTGTTAATAGCTACTGAGTGGTTTTGGAATAAGTGAAATCACCATGCTAAAGAGTAAATGGTCATATTTATTTTGGAATTCTACAGTACAACTAATGAATCAGCCTGTTTTAAAATTACTTACAATGACTACCTGGGATTTAAAAATTAATTAAAAACTGAGTTTTCATTTTTTTTCCCTGTTAGCATTTAGCAAATCATAAGCTAGCCTGGCCCTTCATCTACTAACAAGAATGGTCTGATGTAATGCTATATTCTTGAAAGCAGGATGGACCTCTTTCTTTTTAGTAACAGAACCTCTTAGGAAATGTTATTGAAAACAAAAGGGCAAATCTTGTCAGTAGAAACATACAACTGTGATTGATAGATTAATAACAGAATCCTGTATTTAGAGGTTCATTTTGTGGAAGGAGAAGCTGTATTTGATTTTTAGAAAAGGAGACCATTAGGAGAAAATTCTTTCCTACTGAAAGCTAAAAAAAATTAGTCTAAGCCCTGAATTATGTATAATGTACATTGTCAAACTCAAAGAAACAATTTTCCTCACAGTTAAAACTTTCAGTCCAAATAGAAGGGGTATCTTGAAAACTTCAGACTCTTTTGTTACTGAAATATGCAGAGAACTTCTAAGAAATGTAAATACTTGGCTATAATCATAAGGTACTGGAAAAATTTTAATTAAAGAAAAATAAATGTACTTTTGTTAAATCTTCATTTGAGCTTCATTGGTCAAACTAGCTTTTACAAATTTTCACTGATACTGGATTTAACATTAAATAAAGTGCCCTCAACTGAAAGGTGGTGTAAAATCACAAATCATGGGAATCCCATGCGCTGTATGATAGGGATTTATCAGTTGAATACTACATTCCTTTATCAGCAAACATATTTATTTGAGGAAAAGTCTTAGTTTGTTGCTACTGTATGTTACTTGGGAAACAGTGGTGGAATCACTTGCATGTTTGTATGTTCAGAAATTAAGCATTTTGTTTATAAATTGTCTGAAGTTAAATTGTTACATCAACCATGGACCTACATTGGAGAAACCAGTATGTCTTGTTTTGGCACACAATGATATACTGTAGTTTCAAGATAGTATGCATTTTGCCAAACAAATCATCATTGCATTTTATCTGTCCTCATACATTTAATTTATTGAGGTTACAAAAAATTTAACAATAAACGATAATACTTCATAAAAACAAGTATTTGTCATGTATGTCTTTATCTCATTCAGAAAACAAACCCAGAGGGGACTCAGAAAGGTGTGATGGTGGCTAATGCTATGCACAGGCACATGAGTCCCCTTCTTAATGGAGGTGAAGAAATGTACATGTGGAGGCCCCCTACGTGTTCACATGTGAAGGAGGCATACAGGCTCCTGCATTTTTCAGCTCTGTCTGAACTGCTTGTATTTTGATTTCCCTAGCAGAGTAAACCGTGTCCTAGAAGAAGGGGAGGGAGAAAAGAAAGAGTTGAAGCAACTTGTGTTCATTCATCATTTTCCTAATTAGATTGTGGTAATAAATTAGAAATTGTGCCCTTACACCTTTTAATCAATATACTCTGAAATGTATTATAATCGGAGAGATCCCTATTACGATAAATGTTATGGTATGTTGATTTAAAGGGCAAAGTGCATAATTTCTATTAATCTGTTGCCACAATATAATTAAAATGAACAGAATTAATTGCTTCTAATTTTTGTCCTCAAGACTGTTTGGCTGGATAGCTGAAAACCACTTGCCACTTGTCTGTACAAAGTGCAATACATCTTAAAGCCTATCAGATTCTAAGGTCACTTGAAAATCTTCAGGATCTTTTTATGCATAATATAAAGGGAACTAGGTAAAAAAATAATTTCAAATGTATATACCATATATTTTATTATAAATACACTCAAGTAATACCTTGACTATTTTAATAAACAGATTTGACATATTTCAAATTGTAAGTAAGAAAATTGAGTAAATACTGTGAAAAGGATCTCAGCAACTTGAAACAATGAATGATCACTTAGTATTGCATGTGTGTATTCTTGCAGTACATTTTTTTAAACCTGGGCATAACTCTCCTTACCATTAAAGCAAATGATGTGTTTGCTTCAGTAGTAAAAGACTTGTTGAACTCTTTGTGGGTGTGCAATCTGATTTGATGTGATTTTCCATTTTGTTATGACCAGCATTCATAGTTGAGGTGAGATTTTCAAAGGAGCTCTGTATAGAGCTCAGCATCCACAGTGGTGCGCACTTTTGGAATCTGGCTACTTATGGAAGTTGAACTCTTCATAAAATCTGGCTCTGATTGTGAGTGTTGAGCTCTTTTTGAAAATCTGCCCCTTGGGGTCTGATCCAAAGCTTACTGAAGTACTCTCCTTGACTTTAGTATGTGTTAGATCACTCCTTTGGTGAACAGACTCATGAAGCCAATTCTTGGGCTGGTTTGTGCATTGAGTAGGTCTCAAATATTCTGGCAACTAATTTTTCAATGTAAAAAGTGAGATTTTTTTTTTTTTGTGACAAGTCAGTATTCGCATGTAAGAGCCAATGTTATAATCCATGAAAACCTCTCCACCAAAGATGTCAAAGAGCTTTGGTCAGTCCTTAGATTTGTAAATTGATGCAGAAAATTTATTCCTAGGGCACATACATTACTAAAGCCCTTATCAAATAAATTTGCTTGGGAGTGAACTGCACAGAGACTGGTAGATTATGGGAGAATTGAGCAATTCTAATCTGCTGTTAAAATTACTGTCAGTAGTATCTCACTTGCTATTGCCAGTAGTGCTGTCCTCACTGTTTCTACCTCTGTTACTAATATTCCCAAGACACAGAGTTGAACCATAACAACAGGCTTATTCAGGCTTTGGAAAGCAAAAGACTTTTTTGCGAGGGGAGTTATCCTCTTGTGGCTGAAAAATCGCTGTAAAAATTGGTGATGACAGCTTCCAGTGTTGGATGTTTTCTCAGAGGGAAGACAGATTTTTAACACCTGCTTCAGTGTTTAGCCTCTGCCAGTACAAAGGATACAAGATGCAGTCAGGGTGAAAGGAGGAATGCTGTTGGTGTGACTAAAGACTGGCAGTGGCCGTCGAAGATTATGGATGCTGCAGCCTTCATATGGCAGCTTGTAGATGATGGGTGAACTGAACAACTTAATGAGCAAGATGAAACAAAATCCTTGAATCAGCCTAATGTTACTGTTGCGATCACATTTCAACAATCTTGTCATTAGTTACATTCTCCATCTGGGTGAAATTCACCCCTAAGAACAGCCATACTGAGTCAGACCATAGGTCCTTCTAGCCCAATATCATGTCTTCTGACAATGGCCAATACCAGGTGCTTCAGAGGGAATGAACAGGTAATCATCAAGTGATCTATTCCCTGTCACCCAATCCTGGATTCTGGCAAGCAGAGGCTAGGGACACCATCCCTGTCCATCCTGGCTAATAGCCATTGATGGACCCATCCTCCATGAACTTATCTAGTTCTTTTTTGTACCCTGTTATAGTCTTGGCCTTCACAGAGATCCTCTGTCAAAGAGTTCCCCGTGGGGGGGGGGGGGGGGGGGGGGGGGGGGGGGGGCGCATGGGGGAAGCACAAGCCCTATGCCCTATATGTCCTGGATTTAAGTAGGATTTAAATTGTCCATAGTCTTTATACTAGTGCTCTATAAAACAATAAATTTCATTCACTGCTTCCACCAACTCCCAGGAGGCTGGAACAGCAAGAAGCAGATATGTTCGTTCTATTTGCCAGAAGCCGGGAATGGGCAACGGGGATGGATCACTTGATGATTACTTCTTCTGTTCGTTCCCTCTGAAGCACCTGGCATTGGCCACTGTCAGAAGACAGGATACTGGGCTAGATGGACCTTTGATCTGACCCAGTATGGCCATTCTTATGTTCATAGTATTCAAGTACTGTCTTACCTACCCACCTAGTGTTGGATCTGAGTGTATGTTTAGTGTAGCAAGGCATATGAAGCTCCCACAGTCCAGTTTGAAGCCAAAATAATAAGAGGATCTTATTTTGCATGCCATTTCTTCATTATATAGCTATATTTGAGCTCCCCTCTTTCAATTTGTTTGCTGTAGTTTTAACAACAGACAGCAGTTGCCAAATTTTACAATTGAATTTGTCATTTAAAATTATTTTTAATTTATTTCCATCTGCAAGCAAGCAATAATACACTCAAGTATCAGAGAAAGGAGCTACATTCCTTTTACTGCATTTCATCTGTGTATATTATTTACTTTTTCTACCTTCAGTGACTAAAAGGTCCCTGTAAAGCAATGTGAAAAAACCCAAATACACATGAATATTCAAGATACAAGTACAAATAGTAGACCTCATGCATAATGCTGTTCATTACTAGAGAGCAAATTCTGTTCCCAATGCCAAGTGAGAATAACTGCTCTGGGTGTTGCAGATCTCCCAACAGGACCAAGGGAGGAATCCTGTTGCTCGTGGTTTGGAAATACAGCAGAGTTGCTCTGTAACCACTGCTCCAGCCTTAGAGCAGGACCCTAGTGATCCATTTCATGTGGATAAGTAGCTTATAGATTCACACAACAGCAGATCCACAGATCTTGCTCCAAAATAAACTTTTATGGACAAGCAGGGAGACCGTAGAGATAAGCTTGGTGGCATGGAGGAAGTGCAGACCCTGAAATCTTCTACCAAATCTAGACAACTGACCTGCCGTGTTGACTGCATGCACAGAGAAAAGGGCAGGATTTATCCCGATGGGATTTTGCATCAAAGGCTGAATACTAATTGAAGGATACAGTGCATGTATTTTCTAAAGAAGACTCAGACAGACATGGGGGCTGTCAGAACTAAAGAAAAATAATTGTGAAGAACGTGCTTCATCTTATACCTCTGTGCATCTCAGTCATTTTACAATCCTAGGTTTTTCTACATCAGCGTTTACTAGATATGTGCTACCCAGACCTCTATGACTTACCTGATTTATAAATTATAACATTGCTTGTGAGACAGTGTATATGAGAGAGAGTACCACCTCAGGTGGCCTATCACTTCTTCTTGTACATTGAATTATTTATTGTGATGTCTGATCTGTGGTGTCCTTGTACTATTGCTTTACTCTCATTATTTAATGTCAGGGCACGTTACTAGATTTTTTTTTGGCAAGGATCAGGCATTTTGAGGCAATGGGTTAAAGTTCATGAGTGATAATTACCTTAAGTTGTTGTTCATAACTTTGTTAAGATTTCTGTAGCCACTCAGAATAACTCAAATGATAGGCTAATGTTTGCATTAAAAACCATTTGACTTTTTATACTAGAATTCCTTTTGAATGTTCAGTGATACAGGGTTTGAGTTATCCAGTGCTGTTGCTTTGTAGCACTTGTCAAACAACATCTTTGAAAACATCCTAGTACAAATAAAGAGTTAGAAGATGTGACGTAGACTACCCTGGTGCAGGGAAATAAAAAAGAGTAAGAACACTCCCTACAGCCCTAATTGAGCATACCGGGACCTTAGGTACACATGCATGTGAGTAAGTGGGGGCATGCACCTGTTTATTCCCCCCTGAAGAAGGGGGCTGGGGAATGGAGGGAGCCTTCTTTTGCCGCCACTCACCAGCCAGAGAAGCTGAGCCAATGCAGGTGAGTAGGTAGTGATTGTCCTATGGCTTCTCTTGGGGCAGTGCAGCTTGTGCAGCATCTCTTGCTCAGGGCTGGGCCCAAATAAAAAATCTAGCACAAAATATAAGCACTTGATCATGCAATGCTTCCTCATGTGAGTTGCCTCATTGGAGTCAAACAGATTACTTCCCAGTGTAGGGATTCTCACATGAGCATGGGGTGCACAATCTGGCTTGATTAGAACAACTGACCCACCCTTTCTTCTGGAATAGCCGATAGAACAAGTTGCAGATATCAGCCAATATAAGTTTGTCAGTGAATGTGGCCCTAGAAAAAGAAAGAAAGAGCAATTGTTTTCCCTGAACATTTAGCTGGGACTCCAAGTCTAATTACAGTTGTCAACAGCAGTTTCCTTACTTTAAAAATTTACATTTTCAAATAAATACCCCCACAACTTTTTGTTCTGATAATTTGTTGCTATGTGTCTGTACACCTCATACTTGCAATGCAATAAATGGGCTATGTTGCTGATCATCTCATAATTACTGTATTGAAAGGAGACCAAAGTTGAACTGATGTATGCCACAGATTTTTTTTTATGCTCTGGAGCCATCAAGACAATGACACGTCATCTGAATCTTTTGATATTGGAGATTTGATTTTATCTCTTCATACAAAGTAATATTTCAAAGGCTATTACAAAACATAACGATTGTTAGCTGGTTGTTAGGAGTCAGATGGAAAATGCAGCCGGGTTGTTTGTCTCTTTGCCCATCTCACAAAATTGATGCTGAGAGCTCTGTGCAAGCCTACAAATGCCTACTGTACTGCATCTCTACTGTATTCTAAATGAATACTCTTGGGAGATTAGAATTTGGGCCATGGTTAAACTAATAGCTTTTATAACCAGTTAAAAAATTGAATTGGCACAGTAGATAACTAGTAAGTCTCTCTTGCTTGAAATAAACTCTGTGCTTTATTGGTGAGTGAAGCTAGGTGAGACAACATATAACCCAAAAGCTCTATTATAAAATTTGTGCACTCACCTGAATTTTCTGTTTTAGCAGATACAAGTCCCAAATGAGTTGCCTGTCCTATGTCATAACATTTCTAAATAAATATACAATCTGAGGGGCACTTTTAAGTGTAGCCCAGTAATAAATTAATAACTCTTCAAACTATAATTTCTTTGACAGTTCCAAAATTAAACTGTCAAAGAACCAAATTCTGCCACCTTTACTCCATTGAGTAAAAGTATGAGTAACCAACCGCACTGAAATGAAGGCGGCTACGTGTGGAGAATGTTGCTACTCAAGGTAACTAAGGATAGTAGACTATGGTCCTAAATAATGACACACTTTAAAATAATAGATCAGTTCCACATTTTAAATTTAATCTTCATTATTTACTTAGATTGGGACAGGGCAATTTTTTGGTGTGTTTCTACGGGGCCTAGCACAATGGGGCACCAATCCATGACTGGAGCTCCTAGGTGCTACCTCAATACAAATAAATCATTATCATCATCATTATAATGTTGATGAATTATCAGTGACGAATTTTGGAAATTCCTAGAAGCAGGAGATCATGCAAAGGCCTGGAAGTTGCAGACCAAGGTAAAAGATTTATCATAGCATGCATGTATATATCTATATAAATATCCTTATGGAACTGATCATTTAAAGAATGATATTTAGCAGAATTTTGATGTTACTAACATAGGCCACAATCCTACCTTCGGATCCACACAGGTGCAGGGATCCTCACTAACCTAGTGAGGAGGGTTGCCGGAGGATGGAGACCTAAGCCCTGAGGTAAGTGAGGAAGTGGGATACCAGGAGGAAACACAAGGAGGAGGGTGCAACAGGGTAGGCCTCCTGATTCATACTGAGAAAGTAAGGCAATCAGCTAGTTATCTTAGGTGCCTGTACACGAATGCAAGGTGCCTGTACACGAAGCCTGGGAAACAGGCTGGAAGAATGGGAAGTCCTGGCACAGTCAAGGAACTATGATGTGATTGGAATAACAGAGACTTGGTGGGGTAACTCACATGACTGGAGCACTGTCATGGATAAACTGTTCAGGAAGGACAGGCGGGGGAGAAAAGGTGGAGGAGTTGCACTGTATGTAAGAGCAGTAGGATTGCTCAGAGCTCCAGTATGAAACTGGAGAAAAGCCTGTTGAGTGTCTTTGGGTTAAGTTTAGAGGCGAGAGGAACAAGTGTGATGTAGTGGGGGGGCATCTGCTATAGATCACCAGACCAGGAGGATGAGGTAGACGAGGCTTCCTTTGGACAACTAACAGAAGTTTCCAGATCACAGGCTCTAGTTCTCACGGGGGACTTTAATTACCCTGACATCTGCTGGGAGAGCAATACAGCTGTGCACAGACAATCCAGGATGTTTTTGGAGAGTGTTGGGGACAACTTCCAGGTGCAAGTCTGGAGGAACCAACTAGGGGCTGTGCTCCTCTTGACCTGCTGCTCACAAAAAGGGATCAATTGGTAGGGGATGTAGAAGTGGGTGGCAATCTGGGCAGCAGTGACCATGAGATGGTCGAGATCAGGATCCTGACAAAAGGAAGAAAGGAGAGCAGCAGAATACGGACCCTGGACTTCAGAAAAGCAGACTTTGACTCCCTCAGGGAACTGATGAGCAGGATCCTCTGGGAGGTGAATATGAGGGGGAAAGGAGTCCAGGAGAGCTGGCTGTAGTTTAAAGAAGCCTTATTGAGGGCGCAGGAACAAACCATCCCAATGTGCAGAAAGAATAGCAAATATGGCGGGTAACCAGCTTGGCTTAACAGAGAAATCTTCGGTGAGCTTAAACACAAAAAGGAAGCTTACAAGAAGTGGAAACTTGGACAGATGACTAGGGAGGAGTATGAAAATATTGCTTGGGCATGCAGGGGTGTAATCAGGAAGGCCAAAACACAACTGGAGTTGCAACTAGCAAGGGATGTGAAGGGTAACAAGAAGGGTTTCTACAGGTATGTTAGCAACAAGAAAAAGATCAGGGAAAGTGTTGGACCCTTTATGAATGAGGGAGGCAACCTAGTGACAGATGACATGGAAAAAGGTGAAGTACTCAATGCTTTTTTTGCTTCAGTCTTCACAGACAAGGTCAGCTCCCACACTGCTGTCCTGGGCAACACAGTATGTGGAGGAGTTGAGCAGCCCTCAGTGGTGAAAGAACAGGTTAAGGACTATTTAGAAAATCTGGACATGCACAAGTCCATGGGGCCGGATGCAATGCATCCGAGGGTGCTGAGGGAGTTGGCTGATGTGATTGCAAAGCCATTGGCCATTATCTTTGAAAACTTGTAGTGATCGGGGAAGGTCCCAAACGATTGGAAAAAGGCAAATATAGTGCCCATCTTTAAAAAACGGAAGAAGGAGAATCTGGGGAACTACAGACCAGTCAGCCTCACCTCAGTCCCCAAAAAAATCATGGAGCAGGTCCTCAAGGAATCCATTTTGAAGCACTTGGCGGAGAGGAAGGTGATCAGAAACAATCAACATGGATTCACCAAGGACAAGTCGTGCCTGACCAACCTGACTGCCTTCTATGATGAGATAACTGGCTCTGTAGATATGGGGAAAGCGGTGGACGTGATATACCTTGACTTTAGCAAAGCTTTTGATAAGGTCTCCCACAGTATGNATAGATCACCAGACCAGGAGGATGAGGTAGACGAGGCTTCCTTTGGACAACTAACAGAAGTTTCCAGATCACAGGCTCTAGTTCTCACGGGGGACTTTAATTACCCTGACATCTGCTGGGAGAGCAATACAGCTGTGCACAGACAATCCAGGATGTTTTTGGAGAGTGTTGGGGACAACTTCCTGGTGCAAGTCTGGAGGAACCAACTAGGGGCTGTGCTCCTCTTGACCTGCTGCTCACAAAAAGGGATCAATTGGTAGGGGATGTAGAAGTGGGTGGCAATCTGGGCAGCAGTGACCATGAGATGGTCGAGATCAGGATCCTGACAAAAGGAAGAAAGGAGAGCAGCAGAATACGGACCCTGGACTTCAGAAAAGCAGACTTTGACTCCCTCAGGGAACTGATGAGCAGGATCCTCTGGGAGGTGAATATGAGGGGGAAAGGAGTCCAGGAGAGCTGGCTGTAGTTTAAAGAAGCCTTATTGAGGGCGCAGGAACCATCCCAATGTGCAGAAAGAATAGCAAATATGGCGGGTAACCAGCTTGGCTTAACAGAGAAATCTTCGGTGAGCTTAAACACAAAAAGGAAGCTTACAAGAAGTGGAAACTTGGACAGATGACTAGGGAGGAGTATGAAAATATTGCTTGGGCATGCAGGGGTGTAATCAGGAAGGCCAAAACACAACTGGAGTTGCAACTAGCAAGGGATGTGAAGGGTAACAAGAAGGGTTTCTACAGGTATGTTAGCAACAAGAAAAAGATCAGGGAAAGTGTTGGACCCTTTATGAATGAGGGAGGCAACCTAGTGACAGATGACGTGGAAAAAGGTGAAGTACTCAATGCTTTTTTTGCTTCAGTCTTCACAGACAAGGTCAGCTCCCACACTGCTGTCCTGGGCAACACAGTATGTGGAGGAGTTGAGCAGCCCTCAGTGGTGAAAGAACAGGTTAAGGACTATTTAGAAAAACTGGACATGCACAAGTCCATGGGGCCGGATGCAATGCATCCGAGGGTGCTGAGGGAGTTGGCTGATGTGATTGCAAAGCCATTGGCCATTATCTTTGAAAACTTGTAGTGATCGGGGAAGGTCCCAAACAATTGGAAAAAGGCAAATATAGTGCCCATCTTTAAAAAACGGAAGAAGGAGAATCTGGGGAACTACAGACCAGTCAGCCTCACCTCAGTCCCCAAAAAAATCATGGAGCAGGTCCTCAAGGAATCCATTTTGAAGCACTTGGCGGAGAGGAAGGTGATCAGAAACAATCAACATGGATTCACCAAGGACAAGTCGTGCCTGACCAACCTGACTGCCTTCTATGATGAGATAACTGGCTCTGTAGATATGGGGAAAGCGGTGGACGTGATATACCTTGACTTTAGCAAAGCTTTTGATAAGGTCTCCCACAGTATGCTTGTCAGCAAGTTAAAGAAGTATGGGCTGGATGAATGGACTATAAGGTGGATAGAAAGCTGGCTAGATTGTCGGGCTCAAGGGATAGTGATCAATGGCTCGATGTCTAGTTGGCAGCTGGTATCAAGCGGAGTGCCCCAGGGGTCGGTCCTGGGGCCAGTTTTGTTCAACATCTTCATTAATGATCTGGATGATGGGATGGATTGCACCCTCAGCAAGTTGACAGATGACACACAGCTGGGGGGAGAGGTAGATATGCTGGATGGTAGGGATAGGGTCCAGAGTGACCTAGACAAATTGGAGGATTGGGCGAAAGGAAATCTGATGAGGTTCAACAAGGACAAGTGCAGAGTCCTGCACTTAGGATGGAAGAATCACATGCACTGCTACAGGCTGGGGACAGACTGGCTAAGCGGAAGTTCTTCAGAAAAGGACCCTGGGATTACAGTGAATGAGAAGCTGAATATGAGTCAACAGTGTGCCCTTGTTGCCAAGAAGGCTAATTGCATATTGGGCTGCATTAGTAGGCGAGTTGCCAGCAGATCAAGGGAAGTGATTAATCCCCTCTATTTGGCACTGGTGAGGCCACATCTGGAGTACTGCATCTAGTTTTGCCCCCCCCCCACTACAGAGGGGATGTGGACAAATTGGAGAGAGACCAGCGGAAGGCAACAAAAATGATTAGGGGGCTGGGGCACATGACTTATGAGGAGAGGCTGAGGTAACTGGGGTTATTTAGTCTGCAGAAGAGAAGCGTGAAGGGGGATTTGATAGCAGCCTTCAACTACCTGAAGGGGGGTTCCAAAGAGGATGGAGCTTGGCTGTTCTCAGTGATGGTAGATGACAGAACGAGGAGCAATGGCCTCAAGTTGCAGTGGGGGAGGTCTAGGTTGGATATTAGGAAAAACTATTTCACTAGGAGGTTGGTGAAGCACTGGAATGGGTTACCTAGGGAGGTGGTGGAATCTTCATCCTTACAGGTTTTTAAGTCCCGGCTTGAGAAAGCCCTGGCTGGGATGATTTAGTTGGTGTTGGTCCTGCTTTGAGCAGGGGTTTGGATTAGATGACCTGTTGAGGTCTCTTCCAAGCCTAATCTTCTAAGATTCTATGATTCACTTGCACAGAGCCAGCTGCAGGATCAGGGCCATAATGTGAAATTTACCCCAATGTAGATGGCTAGTAGAAGGCCTATGTACTGCTTAAAAGCTACATAAGCCCACAAAACAAGGCTTTTAAGTAGGATTTAATAGTGAGATATCAGAAGAAAGCAATAATGCTGTTTATTTTACTTATTTAATATCACAAGAACAAGTTTCTAAAAATCAAAATAGTGGAAATAATGGCCTGCTACCCTGTTAGCTGTTTTGCCTGGCCACAGGGGTCCATCCACCCATTAGTCAATTATTATTCTGTTAGAAAAGTTACAGCAATATATTTCAACCTTCTATAGAATCTAGGCCCTGGTAGATTCATTATATAATTATGATCAAAACTGAATACATGCTAGAACATTAGGACATTACTTTTTTTTTTTTTTTAATTATAAGACTATCTACCTGCATCCCCAACAAGGGTTCCGTTCATGAGCTGTGGCCAAGCTGCACTGAGGCTCTGGTCCCAGGAGAGCAATTTTTTCTTATCTTTGGCATGTGATAATAATTCATTAGATATACTGTAATATATCCCATAATACACACCTGTGGTTGAACCTTCCTGGGTCTGCTATCAACAGTCTATAATGTATCAGCGTTTCCATGGCATGTTACTCTAATAATGACACTTAACCGCTTAGTTCATTTGATCATATTAGGCTTATTTTACTTTCTGTTGCTCTATATGGAATTCAGTATAGAAGTTGATGCTTTCTGTGTGTATTGTGTCTCCGCAGCCATTCCCCTGTCCTGCCTGCACTCTGACGCCATGACTCCATTAGAACTCTCCTGTCAGGACTTCCCCAAACTGCTCCTGCCCCAGGACTTTGTGCAGAAGGGTGACAGAAGGAATGCTGCAGTGGGGTCCAGGGAAGTTGGGGACAGAGCCACGTAGCTGGCTCCACGAAGTTGGGGACAGAGCCACGTAGCTGCCTATGTGGAGACATAGGCAGGGAAGAGCCATATTAAGGGACCTTCTGTGCCTTTACTAGCAGTCAAACTCACATGAGTAACTCTGGAATATTTAGTGGGAATTGAGGGCTTTTACCACTGCGTAGGATCAGACTTCTAGTGCTATGATGCCTTAGTTTCTTCATGTGTAAAATGGAGATGTTATTATCTGCCCACCTCTGCAAGTTGTGTGTCCCTATATCATTTAGGACTAGACTAACTTTAGCATCTGCCCTGTTCAGTCACAGTTTCTTCCCTCACCTACCTTTGCTTCCAGGAAGAATAAGTTACTTCACTCCTTACTCTGCCCTGGGTGTCTGGCTGGCAAGTGGGGGAAGGGCACAGCCACTGCTCCTTTCACTCTCTATGCCTGTCTATCGCCTTCCCCACTCAATCTGGGGGGAGTATCAGCCCCTGTTCTCCTCCCTCTGCTGGCATTGCAGTCCGAACAAGGCTGGGCAAGGGAGTTTACTCCCCTCTGCAGCTGAGGAAGAGCTGTGACAGTTCAGTCCATAGAGATTGTAAAATATTTGGAGACTGGTGAATGAAATGAGACCTACCTGTAAAATTATTATTTATTATTAGATGAATAATAGCCAAATATTTTTTTTAAATTAACCATTTTTTATTTTAAAAAATGTTAAAACACAGACAAAATCCACGTAGGGTGTCGCTAATCAATAGTGGTGCAGGGAACAAGTGTTCACTGCTATAAATTTTCCAGCTAATACATCTCTCACTTGGGAAAATGTAAATGAAGTCATTGTAATAGAATGCTGTCACAGCATCCAGGTTTCTTGAAAATTAAGATCTTCAGTTCAGTTTCACTTTGACATTTCCCATTAACAGTGGTGATTTAGCAGCAGAGACCCATTAATTTGTCACAGTGTTCTAATCCATTCATATCAGATTCTGAATCAGGAAAATGTAGGGCTAGAAAGGACCTCAGGAGGTCATCTAGTTCAGCCCTCCTGTGCTGAGGCAGGACTAAATATGCCAGGCCCTCCTGATCAGTGTCTTTCTTCTTGTCTGTTTTGCTTTCATTTTTGTCCTAATCCCAAATCGACTGCAGCAGCATTTGTCATCACCGTTTTGTAACTTCTTTTCTCCTTTTAATCTGTGTCTTCTCTTACGTGCGCCATATTGTTTCAAGAGAGCTATGCTTGTGTTAGTGGAAAGGCTCAGGGTTGAATGGTACTTGTGTGTATGTGCTGGTCGATGAGGGGGAAAGAGTCTGGGAGACATTGGCTTCATCTTGACCTTTTAAAACCCATTGCTTGCTCCCAAAATGTGAGATCAGAAAAGTTTTCCATTAAAACGTTACCATTCAGGGGTGATTTGCTGTTTGTTTTCTTGAAAGTCTCCTTGTTTCAGGTCATTGATCATTCAACAGTCATTTCAGGTCATAGATTTTTATTTTAAATGGTGGTTCTTCTCACATCTGTGATGGAGCTTAATTTATTTTTCACACAAGCTGTCAAATGGGAGTAGGATGTTTTCAGTTTATAAGGTTTGTTTTAGATAAGAATCAACTAAGGGTCATCCAAAGCCCATTGAAGTGAAACCACTGATTTCACTGAGCTTTGGCTCAGGATCTAATATTACAAAGAGCTAATGTACTATATACCTTCATTTACAGGGCAGTTAGTAACTGCTGCCATTTAGGGCTTGTCTACACTACCGCACAGGGTCGATCTAAGATATGCAACTTCAGTTACGTGAATAGCATAGCTGAAGTTGACGTACTTAGATCTACTTACCGCGGTGTCTTCACTGTGGTAAGTCGACAGCTGACGCTTCCTTGTCGACTCCGCTCACGCTTCTCGTTCTGGTGGAGTACCGGAGTCGACGGGAGAGCGCTCACGGTCTATACTAGATGCGATAAATCGACCCCCGCTGGATCGATCGCTGCCCGAAAATCCAGTGGGTAGTGTAGACAAGCCCAGCACTTAAGCACGTGCTTAATTGTAGGCGTGTGTGTAGGCTACAAAATTAGTATGTGCTTAAGTTCTTTGCTAGGTCAGGGCCTTGCTAGTCAGAGATTTACCATATTTTACAAAAATACTTATTTCATTTATATTTATTTCAGTTTAGTTTAATAGCCACTTTGGTGAGGGGCCAAGGCCTATATTCACATGCGGGATTTAAGTGCCTAGATACCCTTTTAAGCACCTAAGTCCAATATTTAGGGCACTGCTGGCAGTGCCAAAAGCCCGGCTCAGCTGCCACCCAACCCTGTCGGTGCCTAAATTCCATTGAAAAAGTCCCCCAGATGCCTATATTTCTGCCAATGAGTAAATGCACAGCCACCTAAGTCCTGACACCACTGAGCTGCTCAGTGCCTAATGCACACCTCAACCCTACAGGATTCACAAATGAGGAATTTCCCCACCTATCTCACCTGCTGGGCACAAGCCACTTGTGCTCAGCGCACACCTAACCTGTGCAAAATTTGGGGACACTAGTGTCACCCACCCAAAAGCCCAGTGGTTAAAGCACTTACCCATGATGTGGGAGATGTAGGTTCAAAGCCCCACTCTGCCAGAGCCCAGCTCCCTCCCTGCTACAGTGAGCACCTCAAGCTGTAGATACTCTGAGGTGGGTCCCTCTCCCTGTTGAAGAAGTTCCATTTTATAGGAAATACTTAAACATTAATTGGGCCAGAAAAGTGTAACAAATTATTCTGTCGCCTCATGGTTAAAACATTGATGGGGAAGAGACACGGGTTCATATCCCTGCTCTGAATCAGCCAGAGTGGGGATTTAAACCAGGGCTCCTACATCCGGGCTGAGCGCTCCAATCACTGGCCTAAAGGGGGAGGGGAGGAACATCACAACCATTTTTTCTGACAAAGGACTGACCTGGCTTAGGTGACTAACTCCAACATAGTATTCACTGCTGTGAAAGGGACCTCCCTCCAGCCTGGAGTTAGGCGCCTAGCTCCTTTTGAGGGGTGAAGCCTAAATCCCATCCATCTTCTCGACATTTCCTACTGACTAGCTTAGGTGGCACCCTGCTCAGTATTCTGGTTTCTGTGAATCCCTAACTCTCCTCATGCAGTGGGTGGGAAGCCTGGGCATCCAACTCAGGGTTGTGAATTCCACATGGCAGCAAGGCACCTAAAAGTTAGATGTTGCAATGCTCAGCATTGCAACACCTAAATCCCCCTTGTGAAACTAGCCTCACCTTTTCCTGTGTGTACAATACCTAGCATAATGGGGCCCTAGCCCTTACTTGCACCATTGGATGCTACTGCTGCATTTTAAGTCTCTGATTCTTCAGCTGCTAGCAAGCAGGTGGCCTGCTCCACCCGCATGGAGCCACAGTAAAGCCAATGGATACAATCACAGAAGGACTGGTTTGCTGTCCGTTGCAGAACTGGGGCCTGTTTGTCATTATTAATGAGTGCGGTAGCTCCTCTCATCTTAGTTTTACTATGGTTTCAGTTCCTAACTAGGTGCTTTGCTCTGCCTTTACAGTAAGAGAATTCTGGAGATGAAGCCAAGGATTGTTTTAGACAAGGGCAAGCCCAACTGACCCAGAAAGACACAGGTCCAGATACTCCAGGTCCAGTGTGATGGTGAGTTTCAAGTGTTGAAAGTGGGTGGTTTGGTTTTTGGGTTTTTTAACAGATTTTTATGTTATACTCAAATACAACAGACCCAAAAATAAAGGACACAGATAACCTAAGAAACCCCCAGACCACTCTTTTTCTATTAATAATACCAGAATAACTTATACCAAGATCCCTCACCCTATGGTGTTGGTATCTTTAGTCCTTCTTAGACAGTACTATTTTCCCCCTATGATTGCCCAGTCACAAGTACCATTTAAGGCTTAAATTCCACTCTTTTTATGGAGGTATATTTCCCAGCATGCTCTGTTGAGGTAGCTGGCCCTTTACATCCAGAAGAAAGGCTAAAATGGTAATTTTTGTATTCCTGTAGCTCAGGGGTCCCCAACGTGGTGCCCGCAGGCGCCATTGCGCCCGCCGGGGGGTCTAAGTGTGCCCGCATAGCCCTTGGGGGTTGTTTTTTTTTGCTCCACCGGCAGCGCTCGGGTTTTTTTAGTTTTTTGTTTTTTTGGGGGCGCCCGCCGGCAGCGCTCGGGTTTTGTTTTTTTTTGGCGCCCGCCAGACGAAAAAGGTTGGGGACCACTGCTGTAGCTACTATTATAGTTTCTAGCTCTTTCCTCTCCAGCTGTAGGTATAATGGCTCGTTTTTGTTTTTTTTGTTTTTTCTGGTTTCTCACTATCTTTTCAGCAATGCCCATTCCTTTCAGAGTCACTTTTTAACTGTATTACTCCATAAATTCACCATACACTATAATCCCCTCACTAACTCCCATTTGTTCATGGCTAGTAAAACAACACTCAATGAAAGTGAGGGGAAAAGGTAATAGAAGAGGTTCTGTGTATCAAGCAAAGAATAAAGAAGAGTATCCAGCATTTCAAAAATCACCCTTGACATAGAAGGAATCTACAAGAACATCTTGGGTAGGTATTTAGTTCAGCGAAATGGCACACCCTTAGAGGCAGGGAACTGGGCTAGTTTCAGCTGGTAGACACTCCATAGCAAGAAGGGGGTGGGGATGTAGAGGGTTCAGCATTCTAAATCTATGCCCGTCTGCATAGATCCACTGTGGAAGACTAGCATTAGCTGATATAGTATAATATCTGTGGATTGATTTGAGTTGATGCCAGAGGACTAGATTCTGCCTCTCGTACATTTATTGCCTGTTTCAGTGGGACTATTTGCAGAGTAAATACTGGTTATCCTGAGTAAGAGGGGCAGAATCTAGCCCTCTGACATCACTGCACCACAACCCACCAGTTTAATGTAGCGTAAGATGGAAAGTTGCAACCCTGCTAGTCCCCAAACCTTCAAAGCCAAGGAAGCTCATACCTGCAAGAGACCTGCTGAGGGGGAAGCAGGTCAGACAGTCATTCGTCTCCCACTTCTGTGCCTCTCGTTCCAGATGCTCTTGAAATGAGTCCCTTCGGTGCACAATGGAAGGAGTTCCAGCTTATCTTTGAGTCTATTTTGTATCAACTTTATAAATGTTATCTGCATGCTTGTGAGCCAGACCTTGGAAGCATGTAAATTTCAAGGACTATTCTACTGAGATGGTCCAGACAATATCGGTTTGTAGAATATTCATAGACCTTTGCATCAATCCACGTTGTATTTGTGCATTCCTGGCTCACCGAGTGGATTCCCTGTGGAATATGGAATCAGCAGGGGGTGAGTGATGCAAAATCCCAAGGCTGTTTATGCAGAGACCCAGCCTTTGAAGTTGTACCCCTTGGGGAAAGGGGCCGTGACAGGTTTTATCTCTTCCAGGAGGCCTGAGACCAAAAGCCCCAAAGAATATAGAAGTGTTAGCCTAAGCTGACAGAGGGGTATCCTTGTTCTGCAAACTGACATGAATCCTTAACCAAAGGGGCTAACCCAGCTCAAAGGGATATAAGGGTTGGAACTTGTCGGGGTCTCCATGTGGAAGATGGTTGACACTGGGTAAGCCTAACTTGTTTAGACCTTTTTATTGGTTTTGATATGTTTTCTCTATCAGGCTTTTGTCCTCAGACAAAGGTACTTTGCTTTGTGAAAGCTGGTTGGTCGCTGAGATTCAGTGTCAGAGCTGTTGAGAGAGCAAACTGCAGGTGCAGGACTAGGTTCAAACCTTCTGTATAAATCACAGTAAATTGCAGGGGAACTTCAGCGTAAATCTCTGGTCAAGAGGTAGTGGGATGTAGTTCCCTGACTATAGCGAGTTGACAGCTGGAGGCCTGAGATCTAAGTGGGGCATCCCTTGAGCAGACCACAGAGGGGGTTAGAGATGCAGTTACCCTGAAACTGTGGCTATGTACTTCACTAAAAATACATGGAATGCTCTATAAAACTACTGTGACTGCAAGGAGATCATGATGCCAGAAGATTTCCTCAGGCCTTCCTTGGAACATTTGCCTTCATGGACAGAGCTGAGCTACAGCCAGTCTTTAGGAATGGAACTTGGATTATTCTGGCACAATATCTATTGTCACTAATGGAAACACTAAGGAGTTCATTATTTAAAGAAATGACTGCTGAATTATATAACGCATCTAATATGACGTACTAGAGCCTGGGATAACTCAAGCATAGATAAGATTACATTAAGTACAGAAACTAAAAGGAACAGTATATTCAGATGGCGACATTATAAATTGGTTTTCTAATGTGATACATGCATCAGTCAACAAGGGTACAGCCATATTAGACTTGAAATTATTTAGTGAGCTCTGTCTTAGCCGTTTTAAATTTTCTCCTGTCATATTTTGAGGGTGGGTCTTTTTCCTATTTTTTAATTGAAAAGCAAAATTGGGGGGGAAATCTTTTCTAAAACGTAAGATTTTAAAAGAAGACCATACTGAGTAAGTATTCCAAATGTCAACTACTTCTTTACTTTATAAAGGCAGATGAAGGCACTGTTTGTTATTGCAAAATGCAGTTGGAAAGAGTTAAGAACTTACATTATTCCCTCGAAACTATTAGGATTTATTTATACGACGCTGTGTCCCAGTATAAGATAAAAGTACATTCACTGCATTCCTAAGAAAAAGCAAGGCCAAATAATGATATAAATCAAACCTTATTGATTTATTAAGTCTGTTTCCCCATGTATGGCTCTGCACATAGCAAAGGGCAGGTGAGAGTTTAAATGAAAACTTAGTGCTGTAGCTTACTGAGAAGGCAAATACCTTAAATGGATGCAAAAACAGTACACCTCTGTTCCTTCATTTGTCTCTTAAAAGCATAAATTCTACAGTTTGGCACTACAAAATAACAGTTCTAAGCAAGAAAGACATAGCAAGAATTAGTAAAGCTGTATTACAAAAGAGCATATACACAAATATCAGGAAAAACCTACTGGTTCAGTGTTTTGTTGCTGTGACTGGTTGGCAAGGTAGCTTCATATCAGCAAAACCAGAATAAATGCCAGTTTGAAAACGTTAAAATTTATTAAAGAAATGCTTTCCTGTAACTGAGACAGATTCAGAAAGACTCCAGCTGGAATACTTCGTAGCATATTTGAAGCAATGCTCATGGAGCTTTATGCTTCCAATAAAATATTTGTATTTACAAGGCATATTCAGCCATACCAGGAACACAATCTTGATTCATTCCCAGAGCAGGTCCATCTTGTGCACTGAATGAAGCAGGGGTCCTGTGGGAAAAGATCTCATGTAATCATGTAACTAAAGACTGTATCATAATGCATACACACAAGGGGCCCAAGATGGCATTTTCTAATTTTTGAGTACTTGGCTTTGCAATCTTAATATATCACCATTGCTAAAAAAATATATATACACACACATAACTGAAGATAAAAGAATCTGACCTTTGATATATGTTGACACTTGAAAGATTTGATAAATATTTTAGGCAGTGTGTTATTTAGTAATCTGAACAGCATATTAAAACCATTTGTTCATGGATTAATAATGAAATGGACTTTATCTGAGCTTGTGGAGTCCAAGTGGGTGCTGGGCAGTACAAGTCATACATTTCTGAGGGAAAGTCTGGGTCTGGGAGTTTGCTGGTGTTACCCTGCAGCGTAATTCATGAGTGACTGGCTATAGCACTCATACAATATAGCTGGGAGTGATTTACATGCTGGAAGCTGTGTGTGAGCAGACCAGGAGTGGTTGTTCTCACAGCGAAGCAAGGTAATAGGCACCCCAGCTTGGAAAATTAAAGGGACACAGCTGTCCATCAATCCAGATTGTATCCTGAGTAATGTCACAATAGGTTAATAGCACTTAGCTCTTGGAGGTTGACCCTAACCGTCATACATCTGCTAAGAAGCGCTATACATTCTGAGCACTCAGTCTGTATTTCATCTTGCTTTCTGTTCAGTGGGTCTAATTCTGCCCACTTTTAGTCCCAATACATTTCCTAAGGCCTTTGAAATGTTTGGATGGCCTAATGAGATTGTCATCTTCATTTTCAACTGCAGTATTCTACATGGGCTTGAGGCCTTTCCTCTCTTTCATTCTGCTTTATGATTCTTCTGACAAACACTGCTCCTTTCCCTTCCATCTGTGGTATCTTCCGACAGATTTGTCAATTATTTCCCTTTATTTACCCTAATGCAATTCTCAGTTGAGAAAGTTTGAATTTAGATTATCCAAGTGTTCCTGGATTACTACTTTTCCACAAAATCTCCTCCTCTTCTTTGTCACATACGCATTCCATGCTCTGTTTCCACTGTGCTTAATTCAAATTTCATTAAACCTTTTGCTGTCAACTTACCCTTTTTCTTCTTCTAAGTCCATTTTGTCAATTTCAATTGCGTTCCTTCTTTAGAACTATTCCCTATCATCTTGAATCTTGCCTCCAGTTGGCACCTTTCATTAAATTGATGTGTGTATTTATATTCTAGGCAGGTCTGGTAGCACCATGTATTATTTAGGTTTACTGACACTTCCCATTATAAGACCCTGTTTTCAATTGTTTATAACTTTGCTAGACTTTAACTGTTTGGGCTGAAATATTCTATACCAGGTGGCTGCCTCAAACTGTTGTTAGAAAGCTTTAGCCAAAATGGTTCAGCTGTTTCTGAAAACAAGGGGAAAATTACATCATTTTGCAATATGATGTAAAGGAAAAAAATCTGTATTTTTTTTTCTTAAAATGGGGGCCAATCTTAAAAAAAAAAAAAAAATAGTGCCCCCATGCTTTGGAGAAGGGACTTGAAATTTGTCAGAAAGGTGGCTTTTGTGTTAGGGATATGGCTTTTGCTGTTCCTGTGAAAAGCCACATAAATTTGGTCAAATTATAAGCTTTGGGGAAAAAATCTGAATTTGCACATGCTCAGTAGATACTTCTTACAGTTTAGCAGCTAAAAATCTCCAAATCTCCAGCCTTACTGGGCATGCTTCATCACCTACATGCTGACCAGACTGCACATTTGCAATCATCATAAAGCAACATAGGAGATGTGAGGGGATGGTGCATGCTATGTGTAATTGGATGGGTGCCTATGTCATCCCCACTGAGCAACAGAGTATGCTTGTATCCCAGGGGTGGGATTTGGCACTAGTTCTGAGAGCAGGGAACCACTCTCTCCTGTGCTCTCAATGACCACCTCCATCCTTATTAACTCTCAGGAAGCCTGAAGGAGAAAGCTGCCAAACTTGAATGCAGATGGGACAACAGCTGGACTGGGAAGGAGGGACGGGAGTACAGCAGATTGAGGCAAGGAGTCTGGTGAGAATGGAACTAGAAAGATGAGGGGAGAAAAAAAATCTGATAGATTTGGGGGAGTAGGACTGGGAGCAGTCTTATTTACACACAAATACTTGCTTATATGTTGTATAAAATGATTATAATGGGCTTATTTTCAAATTTCTCAGCACCCAGTAGCTGCCATAGTTCTCACATGAGCTTCCAGGAGCTGACCACTTCCAAAAAATCTGGCTCTAGTATTGCATTTCCCTATCTTCAGACTTAACAGTCATAGAGTGTTGTCCACTGATTGCAAAACAAATGGAAAACACTAAATACATGTGCAGTATATAAATAGACTTACTGGTAATTATTTTGAGCTTCTAATCCTTTTTTACTCAGTTTCCACTGTCTTGCACATACTTGATGGAACAACAACATGGCTGGAGTAACATTTGACTTTTAAAATAACACTTTCAAATGCATTAATCATTATATAAACATAGAAATTGCTTTACTCCCAATGATTGTACACTTACACAGTTGTCATCTTTGAGCTTTCTTCCCCACCACCTTTTTTATTTAGAACCTCTTCTCTGTCCTGGTGCATCAAGCACCCTCATCACTAATAGCCTTTCTTAAAACACACATTTGCTGCAAAGCTCATGAAGCAATACTCCACCAAAAAGCTGTGTTAAAAACAAATCTGGAAAAATGTTTTAAAAATAACTTGGTAAAAATTGCAAAATCCTCTTATTCCTTCCCTTTAAATTGTAATATTAATTTAGGCTGAAGTTACCCAGTGCATGTTACAGCTCAAATTCTATAATATGGACAAACCAGTTAAAGACTGTGAAGGACCAGACTTGGTTTATGTAACACTACTGGAAAAGTCTCAATAATCCAATTATTATATTTTATTTTGCAGATAAGATTGTGTGCCCTTGTTATTTTGTGTAAGACCAGCCTCAATTCATCTAATTTATGCAGGAATTGTCAGTCTGCAGCTGAAATGCTAGATTAGCTCTTATTTCATTGTCCCTTTACCTGACACTTTCAGTCTCTAATGGTCTCTGCAATACAGAGAATTACCTGAATAACTCCCTGACTCAAAGCAGTGACAGTATGTAGAATACTGTGTCAAATTAGTAGCTGACATCAATTCCCTGTCACTTTCTCCAATATGCCAGTTTGCAATAGTCTAATCATAGCATTAAATAGTAATGCTAGCTGCATTGAGGGTTTTTTCCCCATGGGTGGCAGGTATCAAAGGCCGGGGAAGGCTGAGCCTCCCCAAACAGCTTTGCATGGCCCCACCCACGCTCAACCCCCATGGCCCTTCCTGCTTCCTGGTGCTGTGCTGTGTGGGGCTCTTCCCCCATGGCCAGCGCCCCACGCTGGGGCTAATACAGTGGTGCAAGTGGAATCCATTTCTCACCGACATGGAAGGAAGTACAGGGGGGGGCACATGACCACCTCACGTGAGCCTCCACGTGACTCCTCCTTGCCCTGCCCCCAGCCCAGGGCCCCCATGCTCTCCCCATCTCCTTCCCCTTCCCATGATCCACCCCCCTTATCTGGGGAGGGGGGCTCTGTCCTCCTCCCGCTGTGCTGGACACTTCGGAACCACAGTGGTGAAAGGAGCAGAATGTTGGGCCGCTGGCAAGCCCCATGCCCGCAGCTCCTCCGGCACGTCTGTACCGCCCCAGCCCTTCCACGCAGGGTCTCTTCCGTCTGTACAGCAACCAGCCAGGACGGGGGAGGGGCAGTACAGGGGCGGTACAGCCACACCGAAGTAGCTGCCACCATGGGGCCGCCCAGTGGCCCCATGTTCTGCTCCTTTCCCCACTGTGGTTCCCGGGAGAGCCCTGCGGTTCAGGGAGGCAGCAGAGGCAGCACCTGCAGAGCTGCCTGGCTGTTTCTGCACCTAGGAGCCAGAGGGACATGCCAGCCACTTCCAGGAGCCACCTGAAGTAAGTGCCACCCAGCTGGAACCTGCACCACTCACCCCCACCTGCACCCCAACCCTCTGCCCCAGCCCTGAGCCTTCTCCCACACCCAAACTCCCTCCCAGACTCCACTCCCCCTCCTATACCCCAACCCTCTACCCCAGCCCTGAGTCCCCTCCCACACCCAAACTCCCTCCCAGAGCCCACACCCCTCACCCCCTCCTGCACCCCAACCCTCTGCCCCAGCCCTGAGCCCTCTCCCACACCCAAACTCCCTCCCAGACCCCACTCCCCCTCCTGCACTCCTGCCCCAGGCTCAGCCCAGAGCCCCCTACCACACTCTAAATCCCTGGGTCTGTTACTACTATACTTCTCTTTGCCTTCTCCTGGGTCTTCTTCCCCAACTTCTCCAAACTACTGGTCCTCCTGAACCCCAACATCCTCCCCATCTTCTAATCCATTTACTGCTCTCAGAAGTCTTCTGGTTTACTAGTTGCAAGAACTCCCTTTGGTGGGGCAGGCTCTCCAGAGAACCCTTCGCTCCACCACTAGGCTTGGGAGACAGGCCCCTTCTCTCCTGCCCAGCCCTTTTGGACTATCCTAGGCTGCTCTCCATAACCACCCCTTGGTGGCCTTGCACTACTGAAACCCATCCCAATGCTTCTTTCTGCCCTCCCTCCTTCCTCAACTCCTTCTCTCCTCCCTCCCCCTTGAATGAGAGCCTTGCAGGAGGGAATCAGACCTTGCCTGCAAATCCCCTAGGTCTCCATGTTGGAGCTGCAGAGTAGTCACAGAACAGCCTGACTCAGCAGCCATCTTTCTTCTCTCAGCCAAGTCCACGGCTGTCACTCTGAAGGAATCAGAGGCCTGCCCTACCTGTCAGAGACTCTACAAGGGGGAATAAGACAGTTCAGGTTCACCTGGGAGTAGTTAAATCTATATTATGCCAAGGTGCTTCCCTGCCTAATTAACTGCCTCCCAGTTATTCAGTGAGTTAAGGACCTCAGTTAGAGCAGGATTGTCGAGAAAGGATCCTGCCAGCAGACTGGTGAAAAGCTGCCAGATGAACCAATGCTCCAAAGGAGGAATTATAGTTGGTGACAGCTACAGACTTTTCAGTCAAATTTGCTTTGCCATAAAAAAGAAAAATAGAAAAGAAAGAGGGAGAAGTAGAGCAAGAGGCCGAAGAAGCCTACAGAGGTAAGAAGTAGCTCAGAGAGCAGCAAGGGACTGAGAAGAACTGGCTCTGATTGTTCCAAACAAGGGCTCTGAGCTGGATCCAGTGGAATGGGTGGTTCTGGGTTTCCCTACTGCTTCCCCGCCCACCCCCCCCAAGCAAGAAGGGAAGCCTAGGTGTCAAAAATAAAGGAAGCCAGGAAAGGCAAGTGCCAGAGAGCGGCCTGAAGGCCATTAGATATTTGAGTTTCATATTTTCTGGACTTTTCTGTTAATCCCTGGAAGGGGAATGGACTGAGCAGAGCCCTGGCTGGAGGGCTAGCTCGCACACGTCTACAGACCGTTGTGGCACCAGAACAATTAAAGGGGGTGCTAGACTGAGAAACCCCCTGCATCCCCACACCTGAGCAGTAGGAGGCACTGTGGAGGTGAAACAGCAGAATCTGATGATGTTTGGGTTTCTTTTCTTAAAGGCCTGCAGTCTTGAGATTATGTGAGACTCCCTGCTTTCATTTTTTTTAAGGAAAGCTTCTAGCCCTCATGATTTTAGGAAGAAGCTTTAAAAAGTGGGCCCCAGAAGCTCAAAAAGCAGAAAGTAAATAAAAAGACCCCAAATCACTAGGCTTTTGTTTTTTTGTTTTTTGTTAATCTCCTTTTGGGGGCAGCTGGCCCATGGTTTTTGAATTCTTGGCACTAACAATAGCAGACCCCTATCACAGAGTAGAACCCCCACTGTAACTGTGGAGGTGGATTACCAGCAACAGATTAGTCAGTGTGGGAACCACACAGTTTACTGCACAGAGTACAAGATAGATGACTATGCATGTCTTCTGGGTAATCATTCCTTGTGAACCTACAACAGGAGACACAGACCACCTACTGTGATAAAGAATTGGTCTGTCACTACCTGTGTATCTGGTGCCATGCATACGAGATGCATAGCTGAAGGGTTTTAACACACACACATTAACTTTAGTGAGCTCTGAAAAGCATGGAAAGACTCATTTTTTCTAGTACTCAACAAGGAACAATAGAATAAAGAAAACAGTATTAACCTTACACATTATTCTCTCTCTCTCTCCCCCCCTCCCCCCCCATTTCACTGCAGAACTTCTGCATCCAACCTTCTCCAAACCCTCTTTCTGTCCTGGCTTGCTGCTGCAGCTTTTTTTTTTTTTTTAAATCAGTATACAGAGTCTGTCACTCTGCCCATCCACTCACCAGCTCCAGGTCAGCCATACATCCCATCACACCTTCAACCACCTTTACAATTTCTAGCACTCCCCCCCCATCCCATCCCATCCCATCCCATCCAGAGACACCTATGCTTTTCCACCATGCCACAATTACATGATCCTTGTGGGAGGAAACAATGGGAGGTTTGTGGGGGTTATTTTTTGTGATGTTCTTTCCCTTTAGAAACAAGAGTGAATACATTATTTTTATTTAAAGATGACATAACTGAAACACAATGAAATCCAGAGCCTCCTGTTCACCACAGCCTGAAGTTCACGCTGCTCTCTCTGCAGTCCAGAGCCCATCTCCTGAGATGGAGGATAATGTTCAGTCTCTATAACCTTTATGTATCAACAGCCACCTCCACGCACCATTTGAGAAATGATGGAGAAAGAGAGCCATGTCCTGCTCCCGTGTCCTGCTGAAATTAATGTATTTTAGTCCCAAAGCTAACTTCAGCTGCAAACTTGAAATACGCCCCCTCCTCCAGCATTGGTAGGAACATAACACCTAATAGTGTTTCAAAAGCAAATCAAAAAGCTGTGCCAATCTAGTTGGATGGAAAGGCAGTTTAGAATCTAAAGAAGTTCACAAAAACCCTTTTCCCCACTGCTTTCCCAGCTCTAACCCTTCAGATGTAAACATGTAGTGATAATGGCGTTTGCCAATGGCTCTTTAACTGTGTGCTGTTCCTCACAGTACGTCATTGAATGTCTTGCTTGCATCCATATAATATAACACAAAATAGCAAAGAATGTTGACTCCTTGGGCTCAATGACCACCCAAGGGGGTAAAGGCTCCCTTATTCCTACAGGTTACCTCTATTGTCAGAGACTGAGAGGAGGAGAGGTGGAAAGAGCAGCCATTGCTGGGCTGCTACTTCTCCTTCCTGTACCAGTGAGAAGCAAGTGGGTGGTGTGATGGTTCTTGAGGTACCCAAGATGGGAGTCACCTTGTTACTCCCTGCCTCTAGCATGAGGGAATCTTGCCCATGGTGTCTGGGTGTCAGCTCCCTAACACCACCAGCCTTTCAGCCACTCAAGCACTCTCCTTCTTGGCTATGCCAGCCCTGACTTTGCCTTGCTGGTTAACAAGAGGGGTACCCCAGCCTCCAAGTCCCTTTGAATTTTTTTTCCTGATCTGTCCAATCCCCAATGCTGGCTATGCAAGGAAATCCCAGCTCCTCTGCTCCCAAAGGAACACTATAGGTTTGCCTTAAATCACTGCTTCTGTAAAATCACACAGCACTTGTGCTCAAATAAAAGCTTTATTTAAGGAAGTACAGAGCTTCTACTCAAGACAAGTGGTTACAATTCAAAACAAAATAAAATGTGAACCTGGGTCTACACTTATTATTATGTAACTTTCCTATCTAATAAAATCGCTTTCCCTTCCGAAGTTCAGTCTGCTGCAGAGCTGGCTGGCTGGCTTCACAGAAACTAGGGATCAATTTTTCAATATCTCCATTCCCAAAGCGTCTCGTCAGTTAAAAATTGAAACCCATTTCCTCCCCTGTATTATACCGAAACAGACTTTTGTTTCTATTCATAGACACACCGAAGCCTGGTCTTGTTGTAATGGTCCTTTTTTACCTGCAGATGGTTTTGATTGTTTGCAGTTGCCTCTGCTGTTTTTCCACTGATAGTCTTTATTGAGCAAAGCTGAACAATTAAGCCTTAAATTGCATCACCAGCTACACAGGGTGCAGTGACAAATCCCTCCTGCTTGAATGGGCCATCATTGAAATATATTATCCCCTGGTGACTAATTTTTACTCCAAATCCATAAAACATACTTTCAATATAATTACGTTATTCCTTGAATATTACCCGTACACACATCTTGCCATGATTATGAATCTTGACAAGTTAAAAGCTTTCTGTAGATACCTCACATGTTACTCTCTATGAATAAATATCCTGTAAGATGTTTGGTGTAGTGAGTTCGTCAGGTCTGCGGTCAAAGTTGTTTGCCAACGGGTCTCAGTAACACAGGAGGAAAGAGGTGTGGAGCTTGTTCCACTCTACCAACATGCCACCCAGAGCAGCTGAGCTAAGATGGGGCAGAGAGGAAGATGGTGCAGAGATGAGCCAGGATGGTGCAGAGATGGGCCAGGAAGAGTGGCAATGCAGCTCCTCATGGATCAAAGGCAGTCCGTGCTCGGCTCCTGGGGCAATGAAGCTATGTGCTGTCACATAATCAGGCTGGATAGCAAGCCCAACCCTTTGTCATTTCCACATTGGCACAAATGTTTGCCCTTTTCTTCCAGATTTTCCCCTTTCAATAATCTCTCGTCTCCAAGATACTGAACTACTTTAGCCCAGATCCTACATTCTTAACTCATGTAAAACTCCCATTGAAGAATCTGTGCTTTAATGTTTCAAAGAGGATTCTTGATTAAATAAAGAGTGCAGGATCAGTCCATTTCTCATTGCAGTATAGTTTTCTTCAGAGTGAGCTTCTCTAAAGGAAGTACCATAACCACCTGGACAAAAGAAAATGATTGCAAATGGGGATAAGAGGGGGGGAAAGCTGTGATGCAACTGGAACTTTTGTCATCTGTACAATGTGGTTCTGTAAGGCATGTACTTTAGCCTTCGTTGTCTGTGGGCCTGAGATGTTAAATCAATGTTAGATTTTATATGTACTTATAAAGCCTTCACTTTCTGGCCATGATTGTCTAATACATATGTTTGTAATGCTTTGTTCCTTGGTTCAAATATTTTAGCAAACAAACGACAGGCTGGATGGAGCTCAGGATATTGTATAGATAATAGTAAACATCAGACATTGTTAGAACCTCTCCTCTGGTCAGTTCATGTTCAGAGTAAGCACCTGAAAACCATAGAACCATCTTTCTGGTTTAGGCCACCATTGGGAATTATTTCTTCTCCACCTTTAAAAGCCACATTAAATATTCATCACTTCATACAATCGGTTTTGCCAAAGAATTTGTATTTTCTGGAGTAGGTTTATTTTCTGCATGTTTGTCAGGGGGAGAAGCGAGAATGAGAGGGAGAACATATTTCTCTGTAATTGAAAACAGCTGGTGAAAGGAAGAGTGAGTCTGATTCAGTGAAAACATCCCTTAGGGAGAAAAGGTGCAGAGACAATTTATTTCCATGTCCACTTTTGCTAAATGACCAACATAATAGAAGTGTCACGGCAATGCTGTGCGACAGAAATTAAAACTAAGACAGCTCAATTGAGACTCCTGTGAGGAGGCCCAGAGAAATAGAAGAAAAAGCTTCCTTGAAGAGAACAGTTAATAGGTTGATTGTGCTTGGAAAAAACAGTCATGATAAAGGCAGGCAGTACTGGCTGCCAGAACAGTGATTGGCTCTAAGGGCCTGGAGGTCAGGGGCAGCAAAACTTGCCTAAGGCAGCAAAAACAGGGCTAGGAGCAGGATAAAAATAACTACTACTTTTTTGTTTAAAAAAATCATATGGGAATAATACATCCTTTGCAAAGTGCTCTGAGATCTGTAGATGAAAAATGCTATATAAGAGCTGTCTTAAGCAATAGTATATTAAGTAATAGTACTTAATAGTACTTTCAATCACAAAAGCACACCTTTAGGATCAGGCTGTCAGTGCAGCTGTCATCTTATAAATAATTGTGCCTGTAATTTTTTTTTTTTTTTTGCATATGCTGAAAAAAGGAGGCTGAGTCAAGATCTCCTTGAAGTTAAATAACTTCACATTTTAAAAGCAAATACAGGGTCTGATTGAAACCACTGCAAGTTCAGAATGAAGGCTGAAGCTCATTCCATTGTGAGCTAGAATTACAAGGATCTCTGAGTAGTGGGAGAAAGATGGTGATCAATATAGTCTTACATGTTAAAAAAAATCTTTATGCATTTAAACAAAAGTAAAATATTGTTAAGTAGGAGTATAAGGAATCTCCATATACATAGACCGTGTAAAGTTCAAGAAAAAAGAAAAGGAATAAAAGAAGTCCAACATGAAAGGGCCATACACAGGAGTAGATCAAGGGTCTGACAGAAATTAGAGATAAAGGAAGACCTATTAGATCATCAAGTTCATCCTTCTGCAAATGTTGGACGGGTCTTTACAGCATATTTATTAGTTCTGTGCAGTATGGTGTTAAATGTTCCAAGCAGAGGGACTTCCATCACTTCTCTTGGGAGACAGTTCTGCAGACTAATTGATCTCCTACAAATGCAGCCACCCAGCCCACTCATTCAAAAACACATGGCTGTTGCATGTGCTGACATATTTATGGATTTGCTGTTACTCTCTTTTGGTATTAAAGACACTGGTTCTTTTTACATATGGAGGGAGGCAGTATCAGAGATAGGATGAACCCACCAAGATACCACTTCTAGCTGGATATCCAGCAACCTGGCTGCAGGGTGATGCCTAAGGAACAACATCAACACAAACTTATGTAGTGATTCTTTTAGACAAGGTTAATATACCCAGGTACACCAGAATTGGGGTCAGCCTGCACTTGGGAAAGAAATAGTGAAGCAGCTTCTGAAACACGACACAGAGAGAGAGCAGCCCATGTGGAGCTCTGAACTTGGAATCATTGCTGCAAAGCTTTGTTATTACTTAAGGTGACCAGGAACTGTATTCATATAGTGTGACTAAAATAAGACTCAGGAAGCATATCCTCCTGAATCTGTTCAGTGATTTCTTGCCTAGTGAAGAATTAACTCACACTAGAAGTCTGTTTGCCTTGAGCACTCTGAAGTTGTGAAATGCTAGTTTGATTGCCCAGGATTTCAGTCCTGAGAGTTACATAATTATTACCTTGAAAAGTCAGTAAGGAGAAGGAACCAACATCTACTGAGGTGAGCCTTATTAAGACCCATAATGCTGTGATGTCCACCCCTCTCCTCCACAAGACCTGACAGGGTTAAGGTGGCTAGGAAGGCCAATTAACTGCCCAGGCTGCGCCTGAAGGAGGAGGAGCCAGGGAGGAGGGATTAATTAGATGAGGCTCAGCTGGACAGGAACAGACAGCACCTGTTTAAAGCCCCTGAGCTATGAGCAGCTGGGGACTGTATGGGAGAAATCTGCAGTCACTACCTGGGAGGAGGGAGTTTGGGCTGGCTACACCCAGCGAGCTAGAAAGGCTCTGGGGAAGAACAGCAAGGTATAGGATAGTGCAGACCTTGGCCACAAATCAGAGCGTCCCTGAGCTGGAACCCAGAGTAGAGGAAAAGCCTGGTTTCCCCTGCCAGCCATAGGGCTACCAGGTGTCCAGTTTTCGACCGGAATGCCCAGTTGAAAAGGGACCCTGGCGGCTCCAGTTGGCACCGCAGACTGGGCCGTTAAAAGTCCAGTCGGTGGCACAGCGGAGGCCCTGGGCTAAGGCAGGCTCCCTACTTGCCCTAGCTCTCCGCGGGTCCCAGAAGTGGCCACCAGGGAGGCTCCGTATGCTGCCCCTGCCCTGAGGGCTGGTTCATAGCTCCCATTGGTCAGGAACCGCAAACAACCCCCTACCCCAACCCGGAGTCCCTTCCTGCACCCAGACTCCCTCCTGGAGCCCGCACCCCACCCCACACTCCCTCACACACGCCCCAACCCCCTCCCCCAGCCCTGAGCCCCCCTGCACCTCAAGCCCCTCATCCCTGGCCACAGCCCAGAGCCTGCACCCCAACCCCCATCCCAGAGCCCCCTCCTGCACCCCAAACCCCTCATCCTTGGCTCCACCCCAGAGTTCACACCCCCAGCTGCATGTTCTGAGCCGAAAGGACAAGACTGGAATTATCATCAACAATCCTAACCAGTCAGTGTTTCTCTTCATTGACAGACAGCACTTGCAGACTCCAAAAAACAAAGCTACAATCTTCAAGTTATGCAGCATCTGCCTGTACCTGCCACAGGAACAGCTCACCCACTGGGTGGTTGGTACCATAGAGGATCACCTCCGTCCTTACATGCCAGAGTAGGGTACTGGCCAGCAAAATGGGGAAGATCACAGAATGCAGCAGTGAATTCTCACTTTCCTCAGCACTTCATTCTTTCAGAATTTAGAAGAAAATGGACTCATGTTCAGAACACTATACATTGTGAAACTTGATCATCTTGGATTATTTTTTAATCATTTGTGTATCAGAACTTTACAATTTTTTAAAATGTTTTCTGCATGGACCTTGTGAAAGAGAGGATGCTCTGCATATTTTTGCATTGTGTCAGCATCTTACTAAAATGTGAAATGAAAGGACTGTTGTACACTGAAACAAATGTATCTGAAAGCACAAGGTGATCATTTGCGGTGGTGTTCCCATTTGTGCTGATCATGCCCCCTAACATCTAATGTTAGTCATTGGTAGAGGACCTGCCCCAGCCTGGTGAAAGTGAGGGAGGGAGGGAGGGGGGAGAGCGAGTGGCGGAGGGAGGGGGGATGGAGCGAGTGGGGGAGGTTGCCTTGGGGTGGGGCAGGGGTGTTCAGTTTTGTGTGATTAGAAAGTTGGCAACCCTAACCAGCCACTGGGAAAGTAGCACAGAGCAGGCACTGGCGAGCAGACAGCCTGGGACAGTTCACTCTAGAAGACTTTGATACCCTGGAAGGGGAGGACTATAGTGACCTGGCTGGAGGGCAGAGTCACAAAGAGGAAGCTGGAGCGAGTTGGGCTGCAGGGTGAGAGAGGAGGATGTGTGGAGACACATCAGAGGAGGGCACAGCACCTGGAAGGAGCTAATCCCCAGAGTGGCCAGGAGGTGGCAACCCTAGCAGCGAGTGTACTCTGTGACAGTGCCTATGATGATCTGCTACCTCACGTCACTGTCACTGCACCTTGACGTATTTCTGGTTTAGAGGCATTGTGAGTCAAGCACAGAACTGAGGATTGGGAGTTAACAATTGTGTTCCTGGCTCTGCCACAGAATTCCTGTCTACCCGTAGGCAAGTCATTCAAGATCTCTGTTGCTCAGTGTCCCACCTATACTAACACTTCCCTACCTTCCACAGGCACTAATGTTTGTAAAGAGCTTTGAGATTTCAGTCAGAAGTACAAAGTTACTGTAATCACTTGATTTCCCCTCCCCCTTCCTTTTGAGCATTTGATCTTTACTTTTGTGGCATTAGCACAGTGTCCCTTAACCAGAGAATGAGAGTGCACCATATCCCATAATGCAGATCCTGCTACCAAATCAATCTCATTTTCTGTATACTGTATATGTCCACACCCACACGCTACCACCCACCTTTTGTTCTCTGCCATCCCAACAAAAAGAAGGAACTTAAAAGCTACTTTTGCTATATTAAAGTTATGTAACAGAAGAGCATCTAGTAGAAAATAGAAGACTTTCCAAATCTCTATAGCAATTATTCTATAAATGCTACAGAATTTAGAAAGAGTGGTCCCTTTTTCATAGATCCATTTTTTAACCATCGGATATAATTCCATAGCAGAGATACAGTTTTCTATTAATTTATATAGGATTTTTCCATAAGGACCATGATGTCTCTTACTTTAGCTGATGTTGTATTGACACTATGGAGAAAAGGGCTTGGTATTTCAAAAGGACCTAAGGGTCTTTGACTTCCAATGGGAGTTGGGTGCCTAACTCCCTTAGGCCCCTTGATCCCAGCCTAGAATTTTACATGTTGCAATGGTTCCTCAAACCCTCTCTCACAATTGCTGAGACACCCATCACCCCAATATGTTGCTAAGGAAAAATGTACTTGACGTTCTGGACTTCTTGGTTCCGAGGGCTAAATGAAGATTTTAACGCATGTATGTTTGGTATAAAATGTGCACAGGAAGCTATGTATTGTGTGTACTTAAGAAAAGATTAGGAGAAACAGCAGAATAACATGCCAAAACTTAAATACCCAATATGTACAGTAGAACTTCAGAGTTACAAACATCAGAGTTACGAACTGACCGGTCAATCACACACCTCATTTGGAACCAAAACTACGCAATCAGGGAGCAGCAGAGACCAAAAAAAATAAAATAAAAAAAGCAAATAGAGTATAGTACTCTGTTAAATGTAAACTACTAAAAATAAAGGGAAAGTTTAAAAAGATTTGACAAGGTAAGGAAACTGTTTCTGTGCTTGTTTCATTTAAATTAAGATGGTTAAAAGCAGCATTTTTCTTCTGCATAGTAAAGTTTCAAAGCTGTATTAAGTCAATGTTCAGTTGTAAACCTTTGAAAGAACAATAAGATGATGCTAGTGGCTAATATGTTTCTAATTTTCATGTACTATATTTTTAGGAACAGCACTAAATATAGGGGGCCAGATTCTCATCTGACTTACACAGGTGTAAATTGGGAGTAACTCCATTGAAGTCCATGGAGCTGCACCAGTGCAAAAGAAGAATCAGACCAAAAGGGTTGAGTTTAGCAAGCAATCCCTTCCTATGTCTGTCTGAAGTATGCTGCATTACAAAAGCTTCCTGTGCCCCATACTGACATTAAATCAATAAGTACAACATTGTCATTCCTAATTTTAAAAGATACTGAGGAAGACAAATACACTTAAACATTTTTCTGTAGGCTATTCTGGGGGTTTGGGAATGTGGTCCTTTAGAGCATTTCCCCCATAACCAGTATTTGCTATATGGTATATTATAGACCAGGGATCGGCAACCTTTGGCACACGGCCCGTCAGGGAAATCCGCTGGTGGACCGGGACGGTTTGTTTACCTGCAGCGTCTGCAGTTTCGGCTGATCAGGAAGCGGTGGCCAGCACTTCCCTCGGACCGCTCCGCTTCCCGCAGCCCCCATTGGCCTGGAACGGTGAACTGCGGCCAGTGGGAGCTGCAATCGGCTGAACCTGCAGATGCTGCAGGTAAACAAACCGTCCCAGCCCACCAGCGGATTTCCCTGATGGGCCGTGTGCCAAAGGTTGCTGATCCCTGTTATAGATCCCTGTATGTATTTAGTAAGTATTTGATAGTATTATATGTGTATAATCTACTTAATGATTATGAAACGGACATATTTAATGACAATAATAGGCTGTGCTTCCAGCCTCCACTAAGGGGGCCTGACTTCCCTTTATAAGACCTTGTTTTCAGTTGCCTATAAGTTGCCAAATTTTAATCGTTTGGGCTGAGGCTTCCAGGTCAGGTTCTGCCTCAGGCCGATTACTTTTGGAAAGTTTCAGTAATATGGTTCACCCATTTAGGGGAAAATTCATTGTTTTGCCCATATTAAATTCTTCAGACCTTTTCTTTGAGCACCTCTGGACACACCATGATTTGGAACAGGGATGTGAAATTTGGCAGGATGGTGGCCTTTGTGTCAATGATGTGCTTTTTGTGTGGTCCTTGAGCAAAATCCTCCCAAATTTAGCCAAGATACAAGACTTTGCAAAATTGTAGTTCACACATGCTCAGTAGAGTTATCTTCAGTTTTAGCAGTTAAATCTTGGAAGAGTCCACCCTCACTGAGCAATGCTGGAACCTCTCACAGTCCTAGTGCTGGCCAGACAGCACACTTGCTCTGAGGGGATAGTACGTGTGCATGCTCAAACCCAGAATAGGGTTGCCAACCCTCCCGGTTTCGCTGGGAGTCTCCCGGAATTGGGCTCTATCTCCCAGAGGCTACTGAAGCCAAATCCGGATATTTTAGGCTGTTAAAAGTCAGTTGGCGCAGCGGGGCTAAGGCAGGCTCCATGCCTGCCCTGGCCTCGCACTGCTCCTGGAAGTGGCCAGCATGTCCCTGCAGCCCCTAGGGTGGGGCAGGGGGTCTCAGTGCGCTGCCCACACCCTGAGCGTTGACTCCACAGGGAGCTGCAGGGGCGGTGCCTGCGGGCAGGGGCAGCTCGCGGAGCCCCCTGGTCCCCTCCCAGGGGCTTCAGGGATTTTCCAGCCGCTTCCAGGAGCAGCACGAGGCCAGGGCAGGCAGGGAGCCTGCCTTAGCCCTGCTGCGCTGCCACCTGAGGTAAGTGCCGCCTGGCTGGAGCCCACACCCCTCACCCCCTCCCGCACCCCAACCCCCTGCCCCAGCCCTGATCCCCCTCCCAGAGCTTGCACCTTGCACCCCCTCCTGCACTCCAACCCCTTGCCCCAGACTCAGCCCAGAGCCCACTCCCACACTCTAAACCCCTCGGCCCCAGCCTGGTGAAAGTGAGTGAGGGTGGGGGAGAGTGAGTGTTGGAGGGAGGGGGGATAGAGTGAGCGGGGTGGGGAAGGGGGCGGGGCAAGGGTGTTTGGGTTTGTGTGTTTAGGGACCCTAGCTACAGGGGTGGGTCCAGGCACTAGACATGAGAGCAGGGAGCCTATTTCTTCTTTCCTCTCAGTGACCCCCCTGCTGGTTCACAGAGTGTGGAAGAGGAGGCTGCCTGATTATAATTTGAATTCTAGGAGTTTGGGGCAGAGAATGGGACTAGCTGGGCAAGGAGACTGGGACTGGGAAGCAGGTGAGACTGGAAGGCTGGGAGCCAATTGTGATGTTCCCCTCTGGTGTTATCGAGACCGGTGATCTGCTAGGTCCTTGACTCAGGGAGCCAGCCTTACCCTGCTCTGCTGTGAGAACCCCCACTCCTGGGCTGTTCACACACAGCCTCTGGCATATAAGCTGCTCCTTGGATTGTGCAACCGAATGACATTAGCCAATATCTCCAGTCCCAGACACAACCCTAGGAACCTCTGTCTTGCAGTGTCCAGTTATTCCCGCTGGACGCTGCAAGGTTATATGAGTTCAGCAGTTTAACAAAGACATTGTTATGTACCAGGCTTGTTATCCCAAGGGGAGCCTCTGATACACTTCAAACCAAACGCACTGCTTCAGGTAGAATAAACAAACAGATTTATTAACTATAAAGATAGATTTTATGTGATTATAAGTCAAAACATAAGTCAGATTTGGTCAAATGAAATAAAAGCAAAATGCATTCTAAACTGATCTTAACACTTTCAATGCCCTTACAAACTTAGATGCTTCTCACCACAGGCTGGCTGGTTGCCCTTGAGCTAGGCTCTCCCCTTCGATCAGTGCTTCAATTGCTTGGTGGTGGTGTCTATAGATGTAGGTGGAAGAGAGAGGAAGAGCATGGCAAATCATGTTCTTTCTTCCCTCTTGGCTTTGCTGCCCCCCCCTTCAGGGTCAGGTGAGCATTACCTCATCACAGTCCCAAACTGACCAAAGGAAGGGGGGTGACTCACTGAGAGTCCAACAGATTCTTTTGTTGCTGCCTAGGCCAGCGTCTTTTGTTCCTGTGAGGCTGGGCTGGGTTTGTCCCATACCTGCCCTGATGAGGTGTGAACTGCCTCTCTGCTCTTGGAGAGTTTTTGTCTGGGCTTGCTTTAAGCCATGAGGATACATTTTCAGCCTCATAACTATATACATGAAATTATAACCCATAACATAACTATAACAACAATGCTCAGTACATCATGAGCCTTCCAAAGACACTCAACATGACAAACTTTTCATTGGATACCACACAATCATTTTACAAGGATGAGCATGAGGGTGCTGGGTGTTTCCCCGAGGTATAGAGCATCACACCGATGAGGATAACAGAGGAAGGAACTGGGAGCTACTTGGCTGGTTTGAGATGGGGGGGTGGAGTACCAAGACTGAATAAGAATCTTGTGTACGGAGATTGGGACTGGCCAGAGAGGGGGGAACCTGGAACAATGAGCCAGGGAGGGGATGGGGAGAAGACTGTGAATGGATGAGGAGTCCAGAGAGGGAGACTAGGACTGAGAACCAGTGGTTGGTGAAGAAGTGACAGATCAGACGAGGAGCTGGGAGCAAGGAACTGGGATTGGTTGGGCAAAGGAAGAAGGTTTGGGACTTGGACAGTGAGCCTGGTGGGGGAGACTAGGACTGGCTGGGCAAAGAAGGTGGGACTGGGGAAAGAAGGCTGAGTAGTGGAGACTGGAACTGTGCAGGCAAAGAGACTAGGACTGGGATAAGGAGCCAGGGGTAGGAAATAGACAGGACTGGGACAGGGAAAGTTGGAGGGGATAGGACAGAAGGGATTAAGCTTAGAGGAAATGGGCAGAAGAGCTTATACCCACTGGGGAACACTTCCCTCCAAAGCCTAAAATGGAACCCAAAATTCCCGAGTCTCACCATTCCTCTGCTGTCAGCAAACATCTGTGAGACCCACAGGCAAAGCAGGTGTCTCATCCCCCTCTAGCACTGGTCTACATAAAGGATGACAACCTAGTACTGCTATCAGCTGTTCTTTTAACATGTAAAGTGATATATAAGCCTATGTGTTCTGAAAAATCTGGTCTCGTCATTTCAAACTGGGCACCCAAAATTACTGGATAGTTTGACCTTAATCTCTCAGTGCCTCAGTACCCCAGCCATTAAATGGGTATAACACCCCCTCACCTCACCAGGGTTACTGTTTGTGAAGCACTCTGATACTATAGTGATGAGCACCATAGAAAAGCCCGTAAGCCTATCTACTCCTCTGCTGTCAGACTGAGTTCCGTATTCTGTCTGGGAAAACAGTTTTACCCACACAAGCCAAATTTGTGTTCTCCAGGTGTTTAAACTCCTGGAAAACAGAACTTGGAGTATAATAATATTTTCTTTGTCCCTCAGTTCAAGCACTGTTAAACCTGAAGGCAATGTACCATCAACTCCCTCTTTCTTAATGAGCTGATTATGCTATTGGCTAGTTGATATATGGATTTTATAGGCTTTGGACATTTGTTTGGTGTCTGGTGATTTAAGAACTGTGATGACTTCACCTTTAAAGCCTGGAACATTTTGGACTGGAAGAGTTCAAGACTTGTAAATTGCAGCTGGAGTTGATTGGAAACAAAAGATCAGATCTTTAGCTGATGTTGATCAGCGAATTCTGTTGATTTCAGTGGCTATACGGATTTATGCTAGCTGAGGAGCTAGTTATGGACCTAAAAGGAACCATAGCTTTCAAACAAGAGATGCTATCGCTGTAGTAATTCAGATCATTTTTGGTTGTTCTCATCACCTCATCTTGAAGTCATTTCAGCCAGGAGATATAACAGTTTAGGCTATCTGCCTAGTAAGATGTAGACCTAAGTGCTTTACTACCTCACAGTGGCCTTTAGCACGCAGCAGATAGGGTAACCATTACTGAGGTACATCTGTTTCAAAACTTCCAAACTCAGATTGTAGTTCTTTCTTTTGCAACTGACGATAATGCTTCTGCCCCATCCTTCCAACCTCAGTTCCATAGCTCTTTAATAACTCCCACATTACTGACTAACTCAATCTGTCAGTGCATTGCACCTGCCCAGGAAAGAGTGGATTGGAATAGTTTCAGCTTTCATAGGGTGTGAAATGAAGACTTTAGGATTAGGGCAAACATACAACAGTTCAATTCACATTTGCCTCTGCACCACAAAGTTTTGCAAACCTGAATTTGAACTCCGTTCGGGGCAGATGTTTTTGACCAGCTGCGTTGAGTAACTACCTCCAGCAGCCTTTTCTTCAAGATAAAAGATGGCATTCTCTGCAGTGCAGGCTGGAGGGATGGAGTCCTAAAACATGGGCTTTTCTGAGTCAGGCCTTTCCATGGACCTGGCCTTGCCTTACCACTCAGCATATGGAGCATCTTGATGCTTTTGTTGCAGAGTTGTAACCAGAACGGTACAAATAACTTTCTTTTCTGGTTTGCTGGATGTTCCAAGCAAATCAGAAAAAATCATTTGGGGTCAAACAAGCCATCTTTTTTCACCCAAAACAAAACCTTTCATTTGTGAGTTGTTTTAAACATTTTTAATTCTTAAATAAAACAGAAATAGATTTTGAAATGAAAAGTTGATTTTAAAATGTCAGCATGCATCATTTTGATTTTTTGGGAATTTTTTAAAGGCTTTTTTCCGACTGAAACAATTAGGTGAAATCAACACAAATTCACAAGGTTTCAGTCAACCTAAATTTGCATTTTTGGGTGAAAACTTTTCTGGGCAAAAATTTTTGCCCAGCTCTAGTTGTACCATAACACCATCACATTGTGATGCAGGCTTCTGCCAAACTAAGCCTTCAGAGCTCGTTCAGCAGGCTCAAACGTAGCTAAATTGGAGCAAGTACATATTGCTGCCTAAATCATTTACCTAGCTCTGTTCAGAATAGTCAGCATTGAAATCACATAATTCGATGTACTGGTATCCTAGAAACATAAGTGGTCTAATGATGTTAGTCACAGTTCATGCTGGATCTTTCCATATAAAAACTGCACAAATAGGTTTTTATTTGCTATGTTCCCCAAGCCCCATATTACAAAGAAACTAGCAGTATAATGGCAATTTGATAAAGAGGGTCATGAGACTGATGCCAAGGGCATAATTTCTTAAAATTAACTCAGCTTTGTACTGTGTGTGTGGGGGTGGGGGTGGGGGGGGGGGGCAGGCGGTTAAATTTCACTTTCAAATAAATCACTATTTTAAATTTCAGGCCATTGAGAAAGCATTGCTTTTAAATCCTTTAGCTTCAGTCTCACACATGAGCCCCACTAGGCTCAGTTGCTTATCTGTTTTCAAAGTGCACTGTGCTGATTAAATCATATGAAACATCACACACACACTTTATAGTTACTCTTCGTATCCAAGTTTCTCTTTCCTTTTATCTCTCTTCAGTTTAACTGCAATTTAATCCAGCCTAAGTAAAGAAGGAAAGGTCAACAGAAACATCAGCTATGGCAAAATAAAATTAGTTCATTCAAATAAAGAGTGTATAGTCACAGAAACCTCATCGCAATCAAAGGCTATGTCTACGTTGAAATGTAAACCCAGGATTAGTGGGACTTGCGTTGAGGACCCTGGGTTAGTAAGACCAGGGCTTGAGCATCCACACTCCTTGGTGACCCTAGGGTTAGAATTTCTGGACCTGGGATCTGGCCTACACACTGCAGTGTACAGACCTGTGTCAAACTACCAGATCCCAGGCTTCCTAGCACCCTTCCCAGCTGTGGCTACTCTAGTCCTTGGCTTGTGGTGCAGTGTGGGAAAACTTGACTGTCCATCCCGCACATTACAGGAAGTTGTGGCAGCCCCACCCACACACCCCCTGCTCAGTGCCAAGGTGAGGTCGGCATGCTCCTGGCAACCAGAGCTAGCAACACGGAGGAGTCACCATTTGAAGAACTTCTCTTGCTTGGGCTTTTACTTGTGTTTCAGGAAACAGGCAGAGTATCCATGAGATGCTAGTGGACATTTCGTCAGCATTTTCTAACCTCCTGAAGATGCCTGATGGAGGCGGAGGGTGATGAGAAGGATGATGATACAGACATGGCAGACTCGAACTGGCTGATGTTGCTCTCCACTCTCAGTACAGCTGCTGATGCTCCCTACGTACACTGGCACTTTTGGAGCAGGGCCACAAGCACAGACCGATGAGATCACATCATCATGCAGACCTAGGATGACCAGCAGTGGATCCAGAGCTTTTGGATGAAGAAAGATAAATTTTACAGAACTTTGTGACCAGCGTACCCAGACCCTCCAGAGTCAAGACACATGCATGAGGGTGGCCATACTGGTGCAGAAGTGAGTTGTTATGACTGCCTGGAAGCTGGCTAGCCCAGACTCTATGGATCCATTGCGAGCCAGTTTGGTGTTGGAAAATCCAAGTGCAGGTACAGTGGTGGTGGAGGTTTCTGAAGCAGTCACACATGTGGTTTACCCCAAGGTAGCAGGCATAAACTATACTCCTGAAGTAATTGCTGGTTTTGAGAAATGGGGTTTCCAAACTGCATTGGGGGCATTGATGGGACTCATGTGCCCACAGTTTCCCCTCCTCAAGGAGCACATGAGTATATAAACAGCAGAGGGCACTACTACATTGTTATGCAGGCCCTTGTGGACCACAAAGGCAGATTTATGGACGCTACATGGGCTGCACTGGAAAAGTTCATTATGCCAGGGTATTCCACCAATTGGGAGTCTACTTTCATGGACAGGCTGGGACACTATTCCCACCAAATGACATTGTCTTAAAGGGAATTACTGTCCTCACTGTTTTTTTGGGGGACCCTTTTGCCTTGGCTTATGAAAGCATATCCTGACCTCAGAGGACCTGGCAAAAGAAGGTTTTAATTACACACTTTGTAGGTGTAGAATGGAGTTTAGATGTGCATTTGGCCAATTGAAATCCCGCTGGCTCTGTCTACAGACCCATTTGGAGTCTAGTGTCATCAATGCATTATTTTATTTCTTCACATATAAAGGCTTTTATCTTATTAACATGGATGTATTACCAGCAACATTTTAAAAATAAAGCATTGCCAGGCAGGTCAACTGCCGTTAGCACACCCAAACACCAGTAATAAACCATCACCAAAACCATTAATAAGACAAAGTCCACTGTTCAATGTTTGGTTTATGCAAACAGTGAAATCAGTGCCAACAAATAAATTGCCTAATGTTGTGTGTCCCTTGGCCCCTCATTCTCCTTCCCCTTTTTTGGATGTTTAGCAGGCACTGGTGCCACCACACAAGGGATGGAGGCCTACACGGGGGTTAAGGGCTGCAGGGGGAACTTTTGCATTGTCTAGATACTCTTAAGTCCAGTTGCATGGGTCACCCAACCGTGGAATTGTCCAAAGTGTTCCTGGTCTGCAGCATTTGGTACAATGGAGGGGCCTTAGGATGCTTGTACTCTTTTGGCCATAGGCAGGCTGCCTTGAACAGGTCTTTCTGCTGCACTCTGTTTTGCTCCTTCAGCTGACTTGCCTGCTCCAGAAACTGCACTGCAAATCTCTCTTCACACACTGCAATTCTATCTTCACATGCTGCAGCCTGCCTGTGTCTTTCCACTTGCTGGAATCCTTCTTCCTCTGGTATTGCAACTGTTTGTTACCCCTGTTCAGAATATCCACCATAAATTCATCACGGAAATGCTTCCACTTGGAATGGTCCATGACAGTTCAGAATCCCGGAGTCCTGCTGGAGCATGGCTGAGCTGCTGAGGGATAATGGCCAGCAGAGACTGAAGGACCCAAATGCAGACATCAAACAGTGCATCTGCAGAGAAAAGTGCTATGTGGTATCTCAGTGCCAAAAACCAAAACCTTGCAAAACTGAGCTTCAATAGATTGTGAGAGGAATGATTCATCCCTCCCATCCGACATTAATAACAAAAACCATGGAGCCAAAACTTACCATGCTCCAGAGCTACTTGTGCCTCTTGTTTTTGCTTCCGCTTCCCTAGGGTACTGTGTCTCCAGAGGGTCATCAAAAAGCTCCCCCAAGTAGGGACCCAGAATGTGCTGTAGCAGCTTCGGTGCTAAAGCCTCCTTGGGGACCGGTGTGAGCACCAGAGTCACTTCAATAGCCTGATCTGGCACCTGCTGCCTCCTCTCCAGTCCTATACTGGATTCTGGGGTCAGAAGGTCACTATCCCACCTGTCCAGGCTGTCTTGAACTGTTGGGGGCTTGGTGCTGTACACAGCACCTGGTCAAACCTCCTGTAATGATGGGGGGGATCCCAGAGGTGCAATTTTCATCCCTGGCTTTCCAGCAGTCATTCTTGAGCTGCTTAAATCATTCCCTGCACCAGTCACCGGTCCAGTGAATCCAGTTTCTTCACTATTTCCTGATACGTGTGGTCATTCCTGGAACTCTTGCTGAACTCAAATGTTTTGCTCACCTCCGCCAGAAATAAACCAAAATCTAGCTATGCTCCCATAGCCAGATAGCAGCGCGCTTGGCAAAGGATGACTTCTCATCAGTGGTCAGGAGAAGGTTCACTCTGCTTGCAGCTCAACAGTCTGAATAAAATGGAAGGGTGAAACGCTGAGCAGCTGTACTTGAACCAGGGGGGGCTGCTTCCATTTCCTGGGAGCTGATTGGCTAGTCTTGGGATAGAAAGAACAAGGAACACTGACCCATAGGATTGTGGGATAGCATTGGAGGACTCTCAGGACTGAGTCTGGGGAACCCAAACCTGAGCTGCGTGTGCACTGCCAAACCCAAACCTGAGCTGTGTCTCTTTTTACAGTATAGACATACCCTGATGATATTTCTACACTTCACCTTAGGCCCAGGCTCTGACTCAGGTTTGAGTCCAAGCCCCCCCTGCCATCCACACACAAATCAGTCTGGCCTGGGATCTAGGACCCTGATAGGGGGTGCTGGTCCGAGCCCAGGTCCCACTGCGACTCAGGTTCAAGCCCTGTCATTTTGCAGTATGGATGTGGAGCAAGATGCAAACCTGAGGCAGTAGGGCCGCATAGTGCAGTATGGACTCAGTAGCCTGACTGTGAAACCTGGGTCCAGCAATTGTAAGCCCTGGTTTACAATGCAGTGTGGATGCTCAAGCATGGGCTTGGAAACACCGAGTGCAGTGTAGACATACCGTGCAAGGGAGAGGGTTAGGCAGTTTGGAATAGGTTAAGAGAGAGAGGGAGAGAGGTACTGGAGAAAGTGGAGGGAAACAGCAGACCTAAAAAATAATATTTCTAGAGTAAGAGGAGTTTTCAGTTGCTGCCCCACCCTCCACCCCAACACTGTGGAGCAAGAGCAGGAAAGGGGAAGCCAGGTTACCCCACAGTACCATCCTGCTGAGGGGCAGATGTGATCATGAGGCAGAAGATTACATTTTAAAAAAATAATAGAACAACTTGCTAAGCAGCAGAACTGTGCAGATTGTTAATAGCAGAGCCTGAAAACAGGCAAATTTCACTTAGTTTTAGGTTTCCTTAATAATCTGAAACTCAGTCCAGGTTTACAAACACTTTACACTCATCATGGCTATGCCCCAGATGATCTGAACCCAAATCCAAACCATCCCAGAAGTTCATTTAGTGTTGGACTTAGTGTTCCAGTTCAAGGTCAAACCCAACTGGAAGTCAGAAATGGAGATAGTGAGAGCTTGTGTAAGCATGTGAATTTCTGTCGAATGAAGGCTGTAAGACAAGCTGTGATTCCCAGTCATGGTACAAACTCTGATCAATTACCCACTGTATTATGATATGGATTGTGGTGTTAAACTTTCTTTCTGTTGTTTTCAGTAACATTTCTACATGGCGCTGTTCATATGTTTGCAACATACAAAAACTACCTTGCTTCAGATCTCATTACACACTTGAAATTCAAACTAAATCCCCAGTCCTGCAAATTTATGTATGCGTTTAACTTCATGCACTGTGGGGAGTCCCACTGAAGTTAATGGGATTACACGCGGTGTGTAAAATTAAATTTGGTCATAAATCTTTGCAGAATTTGTCAAAATATTAACTTTTCTTTCAAAGGGGAAAATTGTATGGGTTTCACAGGGTTTTAATACAGAGATATGTGTAACTGAGGCTTGCACTGAGTTTTGTTTCGAGATTTGGGGATATAAAACCATATGGATTGACAACAAAGGAAAACATCCCCAGAAACCATTGGGAAGTTGAACCGTTCAATTTTGCAGATCTCAGATGAGATCCTCACCCCTGCTCTGTCCCATTTATACTGGGTGAAAGAGCTGGATCAACATAAATAGACCCTAAAAGCCCCACGTTTGGCCAGGGGCAAGGCTTTCCCTGGTGCAAGCACAACAAAAGACAGCTGTAAGGCTGTCCTCTGAGAACCTGCTTGCAAGCCCTGGTCTGTGACGTTTCTTGACTTCTGCTATTTTTAAGTTGCCTGCAACTTCCAGGTTTCGGAAGAACTTGACTTCCCAGGCAAAGAAAGATCTGATTACAATAGAACGTGTGAGATAATTGCATCTTATTGTCTAATAATGTTATAATCCGAGCATTAAAGAGTTTATTGCAAAAAGTCACACTTTTCCTTGCATAAATGTTGAAATCCTTTAGAAACTGACATGTTTTCAATACACTGCTATTATGTATTTACTGTTACCCAATTCGTAGTCACCATTGTTGGGAAATTCTGAAAAGCAAGATATCAACAAGAATTGACATTAATATGTTTACAGTCTCCCAGAAATAATCAAATGCTGCAAGCCTGACGCATCAGAATTGCAAATGTCTGAAGCAGAGTTAGACATTTGGGGCTGTGTGATTGCAAGCATATATTCCAAGGTGATTCCATTTTCAGCACCTGCACGTTTTAATCCTCTGTGGAAAGGTCAATACTGTGTGATGAGAATGCAGTGTTAAAGGCAGAGAAGGGAGAATGGGCAATACCTTCAGAAACTGTTCTGTAACAGGCAGGAATAAGAAGCATTGAGAGTGATGACTACTGAAAGAGCGACTCAAATCAGATTTCTTTCTGCAATAAAACACTACCCGATTTTACAAAATATAGAAAATGTGTCCAAATGTATTGGGACAATGAAAGAGATTTCCTTCCAAAACAGAATTGTGTATAATTTTTTTATAATCTGAATTATGATTATTGGATTTTGAAGGAAAGTTGCGTTCCTTTTGGGCAGTCCAATTAGTCCACCAGAATGCTTCAAGGGGCTTACTTTGCAGAATAGTTCCTCTGCAGCTCTCCTCTTTAATGTGGGCTCTGTCTTAAAAGTTTTAGTATAGTCATCAATTTGTTTCCCTTTGGAAAAGCCTGTTAACACACATATTGGCAAACAGCATCTTCTCTTCAAGTTCTTAGTCATCTGCATCAAGTGATCAATAAGTCGATAGCCACTACCAGATGTCCATTCCACTCATTAGCACACAGTGATAACTCAATCACATCATAGATCTTCAGTGTTATGTCTCTTGGAGTGTACTTATGTACTAAAGAAATATAAGATGCTCTCAAACATTGATCAACAGAGAGTCCTGTGGCACCTTTAAGACTAACAGATGTATTGGCGCATAAGCTTTCGTGGGTGAATACCCACTTCGTCAGACGCATGACATTGATGTGAATCCGTTTTATTAACCATGTGAAACCCAACTTTCCTTATTTAGATAAATAATTTAGAAACTTTTGTCTGTGTAACTGAGATTAAGAATGTAAATGCAACACATCTGAGGCTAGAAATCACAGATCACTGATCTTGAAGGGAGGGGGTGTGTTTTAAAAGGTACCAGACAAATAGAATAATTGTAAGATGATGACTGCTGTGAAAAAAGTGTAGGTTGGACATCGTAGTTCCTGGTCGGATTTATCCCTTTTCAAGAAGTGATCCCTCCCCAGCCCAATGGATACTATTGCATAATTGGCTTAGGAGCATTTGTGGAGCTTTCCCCTCTCTTGGAAGCCGGTATTGGCATCTGACAGAAGTAGAATACTAGACTGGATGTGGACTGATCTCGTATGGCACATTTCATATTCCTAATAGCAACTTATATTTATTTTTATATCTACAAATGTATCTTAATAGGAGAAAAAGTATAATATAGCTTTCCAAAAGCAAGTAGTTTCCCACCATGTGACAGGTAGAAACATAAAACATAAAAGTTCTCTCCTGACACAAATTCTTTGTGAAGTTGCCACAAAACTTGGGCCTAGCATAATTTATTTTTGTGCTTTATAAAGAAGTCTGCTCCAGCAAACGCATTGATAAAAGACTTGTGCTATCTCAAAAGACTGTAAAGATTGGCTGATGCCTCACCAAGGACGCACTGAATGTTAAATTTTTTGGGTTTAACCAGTCTTACCAAACGAGGTCTAACATGCTGCTTTAAGAGTTTGGATGTACCTTTAAATATCCACATTAAAATGAGTTCAGCAAATGCCCTCCCCCCACCCCCAGGTCTCCCTTTCCCTCTCTAGGTACTTATAAATTCTGCTATCATTTACACTAGTAAAACGTCACCAATTTCAGTCACTGAATGCCGAGATAGAATTTTGCTGGTATGTCCATAAATAGAGATTTCCCTGAATAGGTCTTGATGCAGCAACATACTTACTCATGTGCCCTACTTTAAGCATGAGATTAGTCTCACTGACTTCAGTGGGGCTACTCACATGCTTAAAGTTGGGCACATGCCCAAGTACTTGGCTGAATCAGGGCTATAGTGTATATATCAATTAAATTAAAAAAAACTTCATGATAGAGCTGTGTGTCTTGGTCTGTCTTATTCCCATTGTGATGGTTCTTGGGGTACCCAGGACTGTGAGTCACATTATTACCCTGCTGACTCCATTGAGAGGGAGACTTGCTTGTGCTTAACTGGGTGTCAGCACCCTGACTCCACACAAGCGCTCTCCTCTGGGCTAAGCCAGCCCTTACTTTGCCCTCCAGGTTAACAATGGGTGTCTCCTGGTTCCCAAGTCCCTTTGAAACTTTCCCCTATAGTGTCCCAGCCCCTTTTCCATAGCACACTCACAGAAATACCAGGTCTGCTATCCCAGAGATAGCTGTGTACATACCAGCTTGAATGAGTCAACTCAGGATCAGTTCTTTGTATCACACCACAGCATTGAGATAGATTTATAGTGAAAACAACAATAAGTTTATTATCAAAGGTCTGAGATTCAAGAGATAGTGACTAAAGATAATGGAAACAAAAGGGTTATAAACAAAATCATAAAACCATTTCTAGAGACTAGACTTAACAGGATACCCTCCGTCTAAAGAAGTTTATCTCACCCCAAATGTTCTTTGCAGAATTTCAACCAAGCCTGGTTGAGATCCCATTTTCAAGAATGTAAATGTCTTGTCCATTTACTTCCTAGATGCAGGATAAAGAGGTGTCTCCTTGCCTTCCACATATGTCCCCAAAGTTCATTGTCTATCCTCAGGGGCAGTAAAAACCCTAGTTTCTCCTGAGTATGGCTTTCCCCCTGTTGATTTCACATCTCCCTCTTGACTTCATATGTAAATGGAGCTTCCATTGTGTTGACTTACCATGATTAACTTGCATGCCAACTGAGAGAGAGGTGAATAAACATCCTTTGTCTGGCAGAAAACCTGTGTGTCAACTGTGCCTTGATACAGACTTTATAAACATATTTTCGGCATACACTCATAACTCACATATTATCTATATGTACATTTCACAACACCATTAATGACCAGTGTCACCCTGGCTTTCATTTAAGACCTCTCATGACTTTCTTTGGTGAACCTGAATGTACATACCAGGACTAGGATATGCTTGTAACCCCCTTGAGGGTTGACACTGAGGGATTCCTGGGTCACACCCATCCTCCTCTATGCTGTCCTGGAACTCAGCCCTGGAACATGCAGATCTATCACTACAATTCTTTCTCTTCTTTGTGTGCCTGCCTTTCTGTTTAAAAAACACCCATCACCAGGTCATCTGGGTGCTGGAATTATTATCCCTATTTACAGATGGGGATGTTGAGGCACAGAGGAGTTGTAACTGGTTCAAGGTGGCAGACCTGAGAACAAAAGCCAGATCTCTTTTTTTTCCTATTTGGGTACCTTTACCTGAAAAAGGTAGAGAAGATTAATAGTCTCTGAATCTTTAGTTGCTCCTATTATAACAATGAATGAAGACGTGTGCTAAAACAAAGTAGCTTAGTTAGGGCTGTTCAAAAGTTTTCCATCAAAACTTTCTTTTAACACCTCAAACAATCCACATGCAGTTGTGCTCCCTACCATGGTGTTCTGCATACAGCTCCTATGACAGCTTTGTGATGATTCTGTCATTTCTTCTTTAGGCCTCACACAGTGGTGGTTTTTTTTACTGAGGGCTGGGTCCTTGGTTCTGTGTGGAGTGCTGGGGTAGGTCAGAGCTGCAACTGTTGTACTCTTTGACAGAAAAGCCTATGTAGGTTTTTATAATGGTGCCCATGACCTTACGATCTGAGCACCTCCTAAAAAAAGCACAAGAGCTGAAACTGGAAAATGAACTGAGGGTTGTGGGGGCGGGGGAAAGAAATATGCTGAGCTGCTAAGAATAAACAGTGAAAGGGAGTAGGAAGGAGTTGACATGGAAGGAATCGGTGAGAGAACTGAAGGTGAAGAGAGATGTCCTATGAGTGAGTTCTGGTAACAGAGGGATGTGAACCAACGAGGATAACCTAGCAATGAGGAGGAAAGGGTCAGAAGTGGCTGAGCTGGCCATGTCACAGATATTTTGAAAAGGGAGCAGTGTGTCCCTGTATTCAGATTTGAAACATTATTAGATCAAAGCCTATTCAAAGTACCTATTCAAAACCTAATATCCGTGCCCTTTGTACCTGTCCATCTGTGTAGGCTTTAGATACCAGAGTGACAAGCACCTTAGAAATACCCACAAGAGAATGATAGGGAGGGAGGCTAAATTCTACCATCAGTTTAACAAGAAGAAAAGTTCAGGGTAACCCACACAAACATTCGAGGGCAGAATTTAGCCCTGTGAGCTTGGCATTATCTACAGCCTCTTACTTATTGCCATGTACAGAAAATTGACACTGAAACTTTGGAAGAAGTTGTTCTTAAATACGAAGCATGAAGACAAGAAAGAAGACTGATTTTTAGATTCCATTTAAATAATCACAATCTCATTAGGCATATTTTGAGTAATATAAATATTTAAAAAGTGTCCCAAATCAATACAATATTACTTATGGTTTTTACAGTCAAATTTATAATCTTCCCCTCCTTAGCCTTCTCCCCCCTGCTTTCCCCCCCTCCAAAAAAAACAACTGTTAAAGAAGAAAAAGTATCTCTTCGATCATCATCTTTATTGTAAATGTGAAGTTTTATCAGTAACTGAGAAGCTTATGGCCAGGATATAAATATCTGAATTTAGAGGAATTTAATGCAAGTCGTTCTACAATCTTAACTACAGTGCCATCTGCTGAAAAGCAGCAGAATCTTGAAGGCTACAAAGTCACACATTTGCAATTCACTTTCAAAGGGACACTTGTAAATTTGTGCTCCAACTTGGCTACTTTTCAGTCCCTGAATCTCTGTAGCATCACAACTAGCAAGTGTATGCCCCCTCTCCCCCTTAAGGAAAGCACTTAAACACATGCTTAGGTTCATCCTGCACTTAAGGGCATGCTTAACTTTAAGTCCCAATGATTTCAATGGGACTTCAGCATGTAGCGAGGTGTTCTCCCAAAGAGGGATGCTTTCCAGAATCAGAGTGTAGCAAAAGTGCATGCACAATAGTGGGTGCACAATCCCCAAATGCGTGTGCAAGACTCATCACTTACCCATGAACATAGAAGTCCCACCCCACAAGGATTCACCATCCTATCTACACTCATGTTCAAATACGTGTTAGTTAAAATGTGTTAGCTAACATCTGTTCAAATGCAACCCGATTTCCTAGTCTAGATAGGTCCTTAGGCATGTGCTTAACTTCAAGCACGTGAGTAGCCCCATTAAAGTCAATAGGATGGATCCTGTGCTTTAAATTAAGCACACATGTAAGTGTTTGAAGGATTGGAGCCTTAGGCAGCACTGGTAAGGGGTCACTGTCTGAACTTTAAACAGGTTTTGTCATATTAGTGATTGGACTGAATTTAAGATGGGTTCTTTATACAGCAGAACACTTATGTGCTGCCTGCCGGTGTTAATCAGTCAAGCAATTCAGCTTTTCATATTTAATATATATGTATGTATTAAAATTACACTGTTATGTGATAAAAATAGATTTCTGGTCACTCAGTCCTTTGTGGGCTAAATTTTCAAAGAAACCTCAATCCGGCTTTGTTCATACTGATGCCAGGGAGAACATAATGTTACTGGTCATTAGTCTCCTTTTTAAAAAGTTTCAGTCATTAGTCAGAGAGGAGAAATAATAACAGGTGACTTAGACGCCAATCACACACCACAAATAGTCACAGTGAGTAATGCAAAGTGAACATACTTGCACAAATCAAGGTCTAGTAAATAACTCACTGAAAGGAAAAAGGTTGGATTTCAAGGAATATTGTTCACAACAAAAGTGTGGTCAGTTCTTGCCTCAACCCAGCCTAAATTTGTGTTTGCACTTGTCTTGCACACAAAATATTGGGGACTAACGTAGGTTTTGGCAGGTGATGGTGCCCAGATATGCTTGCACCTTTAAAATGTGTGACATTGTGTGTCTGAATTTTACTGTCTCGTAAGCCCCAGTTCAGCAAACCACATAAACATATGCCTTAGTTCTTAAGGAACTTGTTGCATTGACCATGTCTTCCCCTGTGTATAGCACTGTGTACAAATGATAATGTAAAAATAGTGCTCAGTAACATTAACTGGTGGTTAGACATCCCTAATTTAAAGCATTCCAACTTTTTTTTAATAGCTACTGAACACTTTAATACTAAAAAGCCAGATTTTCAAAGGTACTTAGACACCTAACGATGCAGATTAGTGGGATTTATCTGCCTCTTTGAAAATCCCACTAGCAGCCTATCTGCATCTTTAGGTGCCTAAGTACCTTTGCAAATCTAGCCCACAGAGCTTGTATAAGTCACATCTTGAGTTAAGAAAAGAGGCTGTGCATTTTGCCAGACTCTGCAATATACAGAAGGCTGTTCAGCAAAGGAAACTGTCACATTAGTCTATTTACTGTGCATGACGGGTAGCTTTAGGGATTATCAATCAACTGAATACATATTGATCATTAAAACAGGGCAATTTGACTGCAAAACAGGAGCGCGTTAGAACTGCTGCATTTTCATTAAGGCATATAAAGAAGAGAGAGAGTTGATCAAGCTTTTTCAGCCAACATGGTGCTGCTGGCTTCTCCCCCTCCTAGCAAAAAGGAATTACATCTACTGGCTTCATTTTGAAAAGACTCCTAACTACTGTGTTGTTATTACAGAAATACCAACAAGAAAAGCCTATCTGCCTGTTTTGGCTCAGAGAATCCATGCAACAAAATTGTGAATGCAGCTGGTGGAGACAATGGAAACATTAGGCCAGCAAACATAATCATGCATCTCTGAAATCTCACAGTACATAATTCTGTTTAAAAATCATTGCATTTTGAGAAAATAGGAGGAATGAGTGATAGTTCACAGAAAATTCACATTTAAAATATAACCTATTTATATATCGCAAGAAAATTTAGTCCAATTTTTCTAATGGAAACTAGAGAAGTGTTTGCTATTTTTATTCCTGGACTGTAAGGGAAGAGTAGTCAACATGACATATCTTGAAGAATGAATAACAATACATTTCAGATCTATTTTTTACTGACTGAACAAACTGGTGTTTTAGCAGCATCTGCACTAGTGCTAACGCTATAGCTTAAGAGCTGTCAACCTTCTATGTGCCCTGTTCTTCGAAATATTTTGAGCTAAATATTTTGCTATAAAACTATTTTACCATTGTTTAATAATTAATAGTTTAAACTCACATTACACTAACATACTGCACTACACTGAACACATAAAGAGCCAAACATTCATAGAGGAGTCTAGTTCAGTAGGTTGCAAAGACAATGGACCTGATTCTCCCTTGCAAAGATGTAACTCCACTGAAATTGGCACAAAGCAAACAAACCCTATTCATGCTACATTACGGTTACACAGGTAAAATATTTTAAAAGTCAGGGAATGGAAAATTAAAAGTTCTAACAGCACCATCAAATCACTGTAAACCCTTTGCTTCATGATACATATTTTACATCTTAATACTCTATGGGAAACATTTCACCTGAAAAAAACAAGAATGGAAAATCATAAATATCGTACCACTATAAACATGACATTGGTGCTGGAGCCTTATATTTTAATTTTAACTTTAGACTTAATTTTCCCTTATTTTTTACTGACTGAACAAACTGGTGTTTTAGCAGCATCTGCACTAGTGCTAAAGGTATAGCTAAAGAGCTGTCAAGTATTTTGAGCTAAATATTTTAGCTCAGTCATGAGTTAAGGGCCCGATCAATGGAAAGACTTTCATCAGACCAGCCCCTAATTCCATTGCACAATTACAATGATGTAAAATTGACATGAGAACAGCATCTGGCCTCGTACTGAAATTTTCAGCAGCAAACAGTGATTATTAGATGCCGCAATTTTGGAGTGCTCAATTTGAGACACCTTAAAGGGACCTGATTTCAGGCAGGTCTATGTATTTACTTGGGATGAAGGATGGTACAGTAGTTAGCAGAATGGTCTGGACTTGGGAAACCCAGGTTCAATTCCCTCTCCTACCTCAGGCTTCCTGTGTAACCTGTCCAATTCAGTTAGTCTCTCTGAGCCTCTGTTCCCAATCTGTAAAATGAGGATAAGAGAACTGCCCTCCCTCACAGGGGTGCTGTGAGGATAAAGACTGTGAGGTGTTTTGGTATTATGGTGATGGAGGCCATGTAAATACCTAGGTAAAGAGAAGTTGTCTCAAGCTGGTCACCTAAAAATTGAGGCTATGTAATAGTTATTATTGAAAATTAGGCCTTTGGTTTTAAATGTACAACCTTTTTGTGCAGTCTTGTTGGAATTTAATATCCTGGTTTTGGCTATAAAGAAAAGGTCCGGAGGTATCCAGTTGGTGGTGCTTGCAGGCTCTGTCAGCTTTGCTTGTGCAACCTGTAGGTTCTGTGGAGCCACAAGTGAACACTTCACTAGTGGTGCAGGCATATGTATGTTTCTAAGTACTTCTCTAGGCCCTGCTTGCTTTTATAGTTCTTGCCTTTGTGGTCTGTATCAGCTCCCTTTAATAGTTTCCACGTTTCTTAAACTCTGGGCCAAGTTGTGCCCTAAGGTACATTTCTGCAACCCCATCGACTGCAGTGGAGTTGGACAAGTGTAACATGGAGCAGAATTGGACCCAGTCTCTTTCCCAAGAGGACCATCTTTTCCCCAAACCCAGACATAGGGAACTTACATTCCATCTACCAGTTCAGTTTTAGAATAACCAGCCAGCAAACAATTCAGCACAACATCCTCCTTGCATGTCACTGTTTTGGGTATGGGTTACTAGAGGGCAGAAAAACAGAGCGCTTAAAAATATCACTCACTCGCTAGTTTCCAAAATCACAGTCCAGGTTGTAGTAAAGAAATTAAAGCTGAATTACTGGTCTTAACATTTCAGCTATGTGAAATAAGGTCAGGCTTGACAAAGCCCTGGCTGGGATGATTTAGTTGGGAATTGGTCCTGCTTTGGGCAGGGGGTTGGACTAGATGATCTCCTGAGGTCCCTTCCAACCCTGATATTCTATGATTCTATGAAATCCCTAGGGCTGCATGAGGACCTAGGCAGAATGAAACGTGCAATATTCTCACGGTTGGGACTACTCAGAGAGATTGCTGTACACTGCAGACAGTGTAGTACATGCTATCCTCCTGCAGACAGACCCATCAAAAGATAAAACATCCATTCAAAAATCTGAGTTTAGACTTGCAGAGTTTGTGACGTCCTCCCTTCAAGAAGGAGGAGTCTGTAATGTGGGTAGAGGGACAGGAGAGGAGCAAGGGCATTAGGTGTAGCTGCAAAAGGTATGAAGTGTAGCAAATTTTAAAGACATCTCTGTGAAGCATTCCCTGTCTTATCAATGCAGCTGTACTACCATTGGGCTAGTATTCCTACATTTTAAACCAGTGACACCACAGAAGGTAGAAGCCGCAATAGTGGAGTTCTTCTAGAAGGAACTTCTGGGCTTACATCCATCTGGTGCCAACATAAGCATCTCACAAACCATGCCCCATGTACTCCAAAGCTACAGACTCCAAGCCCTGCACATATAGAGGCATCCAGGTTGTCAGGGGACAGCATCCAACAGACGGGCTGTTTCTTTTACTGTGTCTCTGGAAATTCTTTTGCTACATTTTACTCCCTTTTGAAGTGGGGAGAATGTCATTCATGATCAGAAGTCGATGGAGCGGACTGGCTTGGGACTCCTTAGAAAGATTTCATTCTTTTCTGTTCAAGCATATAAAGACTCATTAGCGCTTGCCTATTTATTAGATGGGAGGGATTATACCACACTGTTGGGTACAGTATAAGTAGCTAGATTGGATGCATCTGAGAACCCTGGGTCTCCACTTGCTCAAAGCAATAAGGGAGGGTTTTTATTGCTAGGAAATGTCAACAGAGCTTTGGACAGTATTTTGCATGGCTCATTTGTCACAGAGTGCAAGCATGAATGTGCGTTGCTGCAGGGCCAAGGTTCAGAAATTCTAAGGGGAATTCTAAGTCAAGGGAGAAGTCCTTCCCACAAAAGCCTTTCTGTTTTTGATAAAAGCACTTTAAAAACTCCTATTTTTTGTCCTTGCAGTGAAAAGTATTTATGTTGCATTTTATATTCCAGCTTTAAATAACCAAATATGAAAGTTTTTAAGAGAAAACATTCTGAAATTGTAAAGTGAGGCTATTAAGGAATATTGATAATCTTTGTCAAGATACTCATCGGTGGGTTACATTTGCATGTTACAGATCCCCCTCTGTGCCAATCTGCAGAGGATAGGAGGCTGGTACAGCCCCCAGCCACAGAGCTTTGGCTCCTTAGTGCAAGCTGTTCATGCTTTTAGCTTTGGAGATCCAGAGCCACAGTGCAGTGGCCAAGAGGATGGTCATCACACAAGTGGAACCATGGCCCTGTAGCTGGGCGTCGTAACATCTCCTATCACCTGCAGATTGGCACAGAGGGGAATCTGTATGACACGCTCACCAGTGGGTTACACAAACACAAAATCAAATTCATCCTCGAAGTAACATCAATAGGATTGCACCAGGGAACTGTTGAGCCCAATCAATGGTTATTTCTTTAGACTTATTCTGTTGACTTCCATTAAACTTATGCACAGGCTTAAAGTTAATCATGTGCATAAGTGCATTGCAGAATCAGTGCCTCAGCTCCAATTGCAGAATCTATATAGAGCAGTGCATAAGCCACAGAGGTTACAGGGTTTGCAGTGGAAAAACCACTTTCCTTGTTAAATTGAGCAGGTTTGGTCTAAGTGTCACTAAGACATAATAAACATGGCATAATAAACTCTGCTCTTTTACACAGTCGCTTGTCAGGGTAGAACCTCACTTTAGCTAGTTACCCATTTCTCATATTTGCTTCTAAGTATCCAAACAATTAATATTTATAAATACAATGCTCCAGTATTTACATTTCTGAACTGTTCCTGTACATGGCATGCTACAGTTCATCTATTATTACAGTCTATGTCTGTGTACCGTCCATCTCCTTGTGCATATTCGTAATACTAATACTTAACACTTACATAATGTTTATATTTTCATAGCTGCCCACCGTCAATTATGAATCTGTATCCATTTTGTCATAAATGAGACCCACACATAGCTTTATTGCATGCCTAAAAATTCTCCGTAGTCTAATTTGTCCTATACGGCAACTTTGGTATTCTCTGCTTTTCTCCATCTTCATTTCTCATTGAATTTAAATGGATCTTGAATCTATAAATAAGTACGTCAACCCTGAATATTGCATTCAATTACTGAGAGTTTGCTGCTGTTCACATGGCATGCATGATGTGCTTTCATGCTGTTTGTCTCAGCAAATCTCTCCTTTCTAAAGCAGCACCATGTATTCATCCTTAACTACTGAATTTGAGATTTTTTTTTTAAATTCCTGCCAGTTCTCTGACACACCTCTGGTAGGGTAATTTTTTTAATAGGTAGCACTGATGATCTGTAGCTGTAATTCTTTTAAACAAGACTCCTTTCTACTAATTCTATTTTAGAAGGAAGGGTCTTCTTTAAAAGAATGAGTGATCATTTGGATGTAACTATTAGAAATGGGGGTGAAAGCAAACTATAGTAAAAAGGAGCTTGAAATGTAGCTGTGAAATTGTGACAGTAAGATCATGTGGTTACATAGGCACAAGCTGATGGCTCTCAATGAAATAGGGCCAGATTGTGGACCTCTTTCCCCTGGGAGTTATTGTTCGCTATTGCAGATGACATTAGACTCAATGGGAATACTCTTGGGAGTAACTTCCCACCAGTGTGCCTAATAGGTTCTCAGTCTGGCCCTTAGGTCGCAGGTCAGGAAGACAGGCAAGAAGGCCAAGAAGCCTTTCTTGTTGGAGACTCATGTTGGACACAGACCAGTCTTCTCCAGGAGCACAGATGGGCAGAGGAGGACATTGGTACATGCAAATTAAGCCCATGGAGTAAAACTAAAAGGCAATTCCTGTTACAAAAAGTGACACACTTTAAGGGATTCTGTATGTAACAAGAAGCATAAAAGGCAAAGGCTTGGCTATGCTGAGAGATGATGCTTTTAGGGATTTGATTAGGACTCTCATTTTCTCCTTTATACTTATCAGTGGCCCCACTTTTTACCCAGATCCCTCCACAGCCAGATGTGGACATGTGCATCAGGACATATGCCCAGGGTACACTTTAAGACTTACAAATTTGCCTCTTTTCAAGGGCAAAATAAGAATATAAAAGCATAGTCACTGTGTGGGGACAGAGTAAGAGTCATCTGATCTGCATTGATTTCAATGAACATTTTGCCTGAACAAGGACTTCATAACCAGGCCTGAAAGGCATATCTCACCCTGCTGACACTACCCCATGCTCTCAAAGGGTGAGCCCCTGTTTTTGAGGTCTTAAGTGGTGCATAGACTTTGTACCAGTCCTCTCTCTATTTGAGTGAAGTTCACCTCTGTGCAAACAGGTGTGGGAATAGGCTAAATCAAAAAGCTTCATTTACATAACCCCCCTCCCCAAATAAAAATGAGAACATGCAAAATGTGCTATGAAGGGAATGCTTCTCAAGGGCACCTTTCCCATGATGATTTATAAACCATTGACTAATTTAAGACAAGAGGTCTAGATGCCTATTAACAATATAAAATATATCCTTTATTGTAATAATTAAACATACATAAGAATGAAAATAACAAATACACAAAAATAGTCTCAGCTGCTTCAGTTCACTAATAAACATAATCAACAAGCACTACAGCTAATAAGTCAACCAAACAAGAAGGGGGAAGGGAGTCAAAATCCCGACAAATTAAAGTACTTTCGTGTAAAGAGTGGCAGGCACTTTAAGTCTAAAACACACAAAATAATATATTGGTGAATAATATGTGCTTTAAAGGGTTCGAGGACGTGTACGCAGTGTCTAAGCTCATCAAGTGGGATGTTCGAAAAGCACCTGACCTAAACCTCAGTGAGGTGCCTAACTCCCGCTGACTTTCAGTGGGAGCGAAGTGCCTAACTCGCTTAGACCTTGTCTACATTTGCGGCAATGTGTAGGGAATATGTGGCTACACGCTGCAGTGAAAGGAAGGCTGCACCACACTGTAGCTACACATGGCATAGGAAGGCTCTGGCAAGGGAGAAGCAGCAGGGAGCTGTTAAAGCCTTTCCCAACTACCTCTGCTCTGCCAGAACCTTTTCTTCCTGACAATGTCTTTCACTGCATCAGGGAAAGGCTCTGGCAGTGGGGAGGCAAAGGAACACTACACTGCTAAAAATAGCAGTGTAGACAGGGGAACTGCTTGGGGCTGGAGAGACTATAGGGTTCAGGCATGTAGGGCACTCTACCCCACTCACCTAAGCAGTGCCTCACCATCTACACTGCTTTTTATAACTGTGCTAGCTAGGCTTGCAGTATACTCTACCTGCTGCCGTCAGTGTAGATCAGTGGTTCCCAAACTTGGTTCGCGTCTTGTTCAGGGTAAGCCCCTGGCGGGCTGCGAGATGCTTTGTTTACCTGGAGCGTTCGCAGGTACAGCCGCTCGCAGCTCCCAGTGGCCGCGGTTCACTGTTCCCGGCCAATGGGAGCTGCAGGAAGTGGTGCGGGGCGGGCCACCACTTCCCACAGCTCCCATTGGCTGGGAACGGCAAACCGCGGCCACTGGGAGCTGCGAGCGGCTGTACCTGCGGATACTCAGGTAAACAAAGCGTCTCATGGCCTGCCAGGCGCTTACCCTGAACAAGACGCGAACCAAGTTTGGGAACCCCAGGTATAGACCTACCCTTAGGCTCTCTTGCAAATCCTACCCACAGTGATTATTGCATTCTCTTATAGTCCCAGCACCTCCTGCAACTAACTCTCTCTTTCCTGGTACCAGCATAGCAATGCATGAGAAGAGTGATCAGCTTCTTGGGTAGGGGAGAAGTGTCTTACATCACTTTGAAATGTTCCTCTTCAGGAAGCACAAGAGCAAAACTATCTGGCTGCACAGAGATCTCCAATGTAGGACTTTTGGAGAGGAGGGCAGGAAAGGAATCCTAAGGGAGTCACTAAAATGCTGCCTCTCTCCACATCTTCTTTAAAAAGTATGCTTCTCTCTTTTGATTTACAGTCTACCTTACAGTGTGTTCTTTCCAGCTAAATGTGAACTTCAGACTAGACAGCAAACAATAACCTCTTCCCACTTCCAAATGTAATGTAACCATCCCTTTCCATTTAGCACATCATATTTAAAATAAATTCCCTTGTATATCTAGGTCTGTTTTGTGTGACCAACATATTTGTTTATTTAAAGCTTGAGCATAAAACACAAGATAAATACTCTTCAGTGCAAGGACAAAAATAGGAGCTTTTTAAAGTGCAACTCAGCTTTTATCAAAAATTGTGTTTGTTGAGAAAAGACCATGGGACATTCACAAGCGTTCCCAAATGCTTCTGTTTGCTCAGACCCCAGCATGTGTAGATACAATAACTTTCAGCTGGAAGAGCACCCAGAATATTAACATGCAAATGAATACACCAAGCTTCCCACTTCGCTTCAGGCTTCTAACGGGCATCACTGCCACAATGTTGAATAGTATTTTTCATCTAGGCAATGGGGAAGACCTTCACATCATGTAGATTGTCATAGCTCCATTGGCTTCAATAGAGATGCCAGTCTACACCACCTGAGGATCTGCCCCCAAGCGTACAACCTATTTAGGACACTTGATATTTCAACTGGGTAATTTTTTTTAATTCAGTGAACTGTTAACTTGTGGATCTCCCTTTCACAGGATGGAGATGGAACTGTAAATCCCCATAACCTCTGCGATCTTTGGCTGTTTGGATAAACTGGGACCAGGATTCAGCTTGCTCCTGATTTCAATTTAGGTCTAGGGAAAAAAATTCACCATAAACTTGTAAACCCAAAACAGCATCATTTTTTTCCCCCATTTCTAGATGTTATTGAGGCAAATTCTTATTCTGCTAAGCTCTAGTGCACTGACATATATCAATAGCAGCCTTGTTAGTTATATTAGCTAAGAGAAAGAAGAGCTGGGTAAAATGTGGTAGTGTCATTGTATGTGGGGTTCATGCTACCATTTTCTTTGTGTTTGATTTGTCAGTTTGCAACTGTTTGAGTTTAGCATTCAATTGATTCAAATGGATCCCCCCACAAGCAAAGCAAACTCAGTCAAAAGAAGACAATTTCATGTTTTTCATCTTGAAGGCATTTGTAATTGGTTTCAGTACATGGCTAAGTTCTGCCCAAGTTTGCTCAAAACTAGGCCCAGCTTTGTATTAAAGGCCTAGGTACATTAGCCACCAATATTTTGACTAACTTGGTCCACATTTAGAGTTTGGGGCCTAATTCACCCCTGGGTCACTCGAGTTTTACACTGTTGTTATGCTGATTTCAGTAGAGTTACATCAAAATAAATCTACCGTGACTAAGAAAGAAAAAGTTGTTTCTGACTAGATAATGTATGTTTAATGCAACTATCTGCAAATTGCAAGTTTGGAACTTTTCTAAATGAGGTGCACAGTGAGCCAAAGAACAACTTGCTATCTGACTGAGACAGAGCTTTCCAGGCTGCCTGTTAAAATGCAGGTGCAATGGAAATAGCTTAGCAAAATATCCTAGAACTGGAAAATGCCATGCAATAAAGCGGCCTGCATAAAGTGTTTAACAGCCCAGTAATGATGAGTTTTCAAGCCCTAAATAACCGTATTTGACAAACTTCAAAATAGATCCCATTCAAAATTACCCAGCACACTCCTCACACACAGTATGCCCCACACCACCGTTATTGATATACTACATTTCTCCTCTCAATCAGTGCATCAGGAAGTTGCAAGCTGGCTAGAAAAGTCCTACCAAACAAAATTTCTGCAAAACTTTCCCTCCATTTAAAAAAATAAACCACAACTTGACATATGGAAACCGCTGATAAAACTATTGCTAAAATTCTTCACTCTAATTCAACCCATTTTGCTATGTGGGAGTAAAATCTGGGGTACAAATACAATTGCAGATGATACTGAATAGGATAAAAAAAATACTAGAAAACCTGCACCTGCAGAGAAGTTCTAGATGTACAAACAAACGCTTTCAGCAATAGCTGAGGAACAGAACTAGGACAACTCATTCTTAATTAAAAAAACCAAAACCTCAGCTTCCAGGACTTTTGAAATCAAAACAATATATACTCTCTCTCTATGACAAACGACTATGGCTGAGAGACTAGGCAAAAAGTAGAAATGGGACACAAATCCTACACTCTTATATTACATTATACCGAAATCAAAACAAAACCAGCATCTATATTCCTAATTCAAGCAACCCTATAGTGCTACTGACATGAGACCAAATGATAAAAAACAGCATACGGTCTACTGGGAGAAAAGAGCAAAACCCGCGAGCTATAGATCATGGCACAGAAGTTGCAATCTATTAGGCATCAACATATGAAAACAGCAGGTGGACTTTTAACAAGTATATCAAAGAATCAGTGATCACAGTGGAAACAGAAACTGGGAGAGAGGGTACAATGAAAATCCCTTAAGGTCTGGCTTTGTAATCAGTGTTTCAAGGGGGGAGTTGAATCTGAGGGACATTTCCCACTTTGTTTTTCAAAATATGAAGAATGAGAAAGTAAAAAAAAATTAAACTAAAAAGTGAAAAATAAAAAAGTACATCACCTTGATTCAGCAAAAGAGACTGCAGCAACTGCCTCCTAATTTGTGGCAGCCTGACATTGAATCAGAATTGGCCAATAATATAGAAAGGTACACTGTAAACCCCATTGCCAGTGAGAAAAGGGTAACAGACACAGACACTTGCTGTATTAACTTTGGCAGACTTGTAATGTCAATAAAACTATTGACAATGATACACTAATTCAGTGGCTTATTCTTTTAACATGCAAGGAGTTATGTCCCCTTGAGATGCTGCACTGTATGTGATCATGTTTTCCAAGTATGCTACAGTATTCCCTTTTGCTGCTTTTTAGCATTTGCTCTTTTTGCAAGGTCTCTATTATTACCCTGCAACAGTCTCTAAATTCCTTACACTCTTGAGCATCTTCAAAAAATAGTTGACATTTTTTCTCAGGCCTACAACCAACTCAGCCTCACACTCAACATCAAGAAAATGAAAGTACTCCACCAACAGGCTCCTGCTCTGATAATTCAAATAAATAAAGACACCCTGGAGAATGTTGAGCACTTCCTTCACCTCAGCAGCCATCTGTCACAGAAAGCTGACATTGACAAGGAAATTCAACACTGCCTCCAATGTGCCTGTGCTGTTTTTGGATGCTTAAGAAAATGTGTCTTCAAAGATTGTGACATCAAGAATCAAACCAAGGTTCTCGTGTACCTGGCCATTGTTATCCATGTTCTCCTATATGGTGCCGAAACCTGGGTCATGTGCAGTAGACAGCTCAAGGTTCTTGAACAATACCATCAAAGGTGCCTGAGCAAGATCTTCTGTATCAAGTGGGATGACCAACACACCAACATCAGTGTTCTGTCCCAAGCCAAAACCTCCAGCATTGAAGCTATGATCATCTGCCACCAATTATGTTAGGCTGGTCATGTTCTTTGAATGTCAGACAATTGACTCCTGAAGTTTATGGAGGGAATGGTATGATGGGACTGCCTACGATGGCATGTGGCCCATTGGCCACTGGCAGTAGCAAAAATCTACAACGGTTGGAGACGGGACACTAGATGGGGAGGGCTCTGAGTTACTACAGAGAATTCTCTCCCAGGGATCTGCCTGATGGGTCTTGCCCATATGCTCAGGGTCTAACTGATTGCCATATTTGGGGTCGAGGAGGAATTTTCCCCCCGGTTCAAATTGGCATAGACTGTGGAGAGGTTTCGCCTTCCTCTGTAGCATAGGACACGGTCACTTGCAGGTTTAAACAAATGTAAATGGTGAATTCTCTGTAACTTAAAGTCTTTAAAGCATGATTTGAGGACTTCAGTAACCCAGCCAGAGGTTAGGCGTCTATTACAGGAGTGGGTGGGTGAGGTTCTGTGGCCTGCAGACTAGATGATCATGATGGTCCCTTCCGACATTAAAGTCTATGAGTCTGAGTCATGTTCTCACAACTGAGTGATGGCCAACAAACGAAGGGCGGGCAAAAAAAAAAAGCTCTTCAAAGGTACCCTCAAAACCAACATGAAGAAGTTCAATATTGATATAAACTCATAGGAAACCCAAGCCCCCAACCGATCAAAATGGAAATGGACCTTGTGTAAGGATCCCAGTATTTCAAGATCGAACAAAGATAACAGGAAACAGAGAAACGAGAAAGGAAGAAAGAATGAGCCACAGCCTGACTCAACAATCCAGATCCACACTTTCCACCGGGAAATGTCTGCCTCAACTGTGACAAGATCTGTGGATCCTGGATCAGTCTCATTAGCCACCTATGGATCCACTGTGATAACTAGCTATCATTTTATGGGTGACAATCATCCTCGATCTAGATGGGATTGCCAACAATAATATTTTGTGTTAAGCACAGATTTTGAAAATAAATTTACTATCTCAGCCATTTTAAGCCATTCATTTCTTCTCTTTCATTAACTTCAGTGGCACTACTTGGAGTTGGGAGTTACAATCAATGTAAAGGGTAACAGAATTGGTCAAAAACAAATTCACCCAAAAACCCTTTGAATTTTTCTCGATATTTTTCTTAGTTCTGTGTGTTTTTGTCAAAATGCTGAAACATCAAGGAAAATGAACAATTACAGAAAAAAAAAAATCCTTTCTATGAAAAAGCTATTTTTCATCAAGAGACCTTTTTCAACCCAAAATGTCGACTAACTCTAATAAAAATCCGGCACATAGAGCACAGTCCTCAGCACCCTCGACTTCCATTGAACTGCAGTGAAGCCAGTGGAAGTTGAAGGCTCTCAGTGCTATGTCTGAGGTGCTCAGAACATCACACAATGGGGCCTTTATTAATGAATTTACTCTCACTGCAGCATTGTCCCTTTGCTTTATCTGTGAATTACATTCCTATTTGCCATATGCCCTTCAGCTGGCTTCGACTCAACTTGACATTTGCTGCCCTAATCATCCTCTCTCTGCAACTCTTGATTGACTGTAATCTTTTCCTGTTTGTTTCTTGTGTTGCCTCCTGCTTTCCCAGTTTCAGTCTGTGGTATTTAATTTTAGCCTCTGACCTTTGAGCAATCATTCATGAATCCACATTAGCTGCTTTTTGTTCCTTGCGTCATCCCTTTTCAGAGAAACTGTCATCTCTTCAGTCATTTATCATTGCAATCCAGATCCCCCATTTCTGTAAATCTGCATAGCTCCATTGACTTCAGTGGAGCTGCTCTTATTTACACTAGCAGAGGATCTGGCCCACAATCTGTAGAGGCTTCTGTGTAATCCCTCTGGAGCAGGACTGTTATCTGCTCACTTCCTGTTTGCTACCAACACTGTGCTTACTCACAGGTCTTCAAATGTGACTCAACTCCAAATTCTTGCTATAAACAATGAGTCACAGCTCCCTATTGTAGTAGTAAAATACCTATTTTTACAGAGTGGCAAGTAATTTTGCATAAGAAAAAAGGGCCTTCTGTTTTTATAAGAGGTGAGCAAATATATGGATCTTGTGGAACCCAATCTCTTAGGATCTTGCATTTGTATTTGGGGCAGCCCTATACAAGCTTTAGACTAGAGATAAAATCAGAATATTTATAGCTATTCTAATCTATCTCAAACACTCCTTACAGCTTGGGAAATCAATAGGTTGAACAGATTTGTCAGCTCACTGGAGCCCAGTTCTGGAGACAGCAGAATCTCTGCTGCTTGGTACATTTTTGCTGGGAAAATTACAGTGGAAATATTAAACATCCCTGAGAATGAGCCATAAGGGCTTTTCACAAATGAGCTGAGAAGCACTTTGGGGCCTGATGGGTTTTGTAGTAAGCACAGGGGGTCCATTGACTGCACTATCACTTCCCCACTTCTCTTCAGGCATGGAGAGCCAATTTCTTAATTTTGTTCAACGGTGGTTCAAAGGCAAAAGCCTTTTGGGTCAAGATAGTAGCCAACACCACTGTGTGTTTAAAAAAAAAGGCAGTACTGTAGGTTTGACTGGAAGACTGCCCAGGGTTGTAAGAGGAGTAAGATTTCCTCTTCCCCCTTATGCAGGGGCCACACAGGCCACTGGTACACAGGGTTACAGGGCACTGTACACCTGCATAACTTCCCCCATTGCGAGCAGGTGGACAGGGAATGGCTGGTGACTTGACTTTTCCCCCTCAATACTGGTCAGCCAGTGGAATAAGCTGGAACATGGTGGAGAGGGGTTGCAATTAGCTGCTGGTATAGGCCAACATAAATTAGGGAGAAAGGGAGTAGTAGAGAAATGTGGCTTCCTGAGTGGTGCAGTTTTTACTATGGGCTCTCTCCTTGGCACACAATCTTGCCCTAAATGATGGTGTGAGACACTGTTGTCTAATGCTTAGAACAGGCACTCTAATGGTTAGAAGTTTAGGATTGTAATCTAGACTGGACCTGATCCAAAGCCCATTGAACTAAAAGGAAAGATGCCCATCAACTTAATAAACTTTAGATAAAGCCCCAAGTCACTTACTCAGTGTGACATTAGATGAGCAACTTTCCATCTTGATTTACCTGTCTGTGGGCTTCTCTACACTGGAAACATTACAGTGGCACAGCTGCGCTGCTGTAGTGCTTCAGTGTAGACACTACCTACGATGATGGGAGGAGTTCTCCTAACAGTGTAGGTACTCCACCTCCCTGAGAGGCAGTAGCTAGGGCAATGGAAGAATTCTTCCATCAACCTACCACTGTCTACACCGGGGGTTAGGTTGGATTTTTCACACCCCTGAGTGACATAACTGGGTTGACCTAACTTTTTAAGCCTGTAAAATGGTAATGAGATGCGGTGTTCACCCCACACTTGCCCTGAAATGGTTAATGTAAGCCAAGAAGAGGACCAGTTAACCAGACAGGCCACAGCTGAAGGGAATCAGGTGACTTAAGTAATCCCCTGACTGAATGAGGGAGCCCAGCTGCGGAGGAACAAGCTGGGCTGGGTTTATAAAGGCAGGAAGCTGATAGGATAGGGAGCTGCAGAGATGTAGTCTGCAGTCACTCCCTGGCAGAAGGGAGGTATGTTTGGGACTATAGAGTTTAGTCTATAGTTACTCCCTGGGAGGAGGGAGTTTGGGTTGGCAAACCCAGATGAGGGTGAGAAAGCCAGAAAGGTAGGAAAGGCTCAGAGGAAGAACAGCAAGCTATAGGATAGTGTAGACTTTGGCCACTGGTCAGAGGGTCCCTGAGCTGGAACCTGAAGTAGAGGGCAGCCCAGGTTCCCGTGCCAGCCACTGGGGAAGTGGCACTTACTGGAGAGTGAATGGGAAGACTGCCTGAGTCCATTTGTGAGGACAGACTCTGATATCCCGGAAGGGGGAAACATGTACAGTGACCTGGCTGGAGGGCCAAGTCATGAAGAGGAAGCTGCAGCTCCTGGAGCAAGAGGGGCTGCAGGGTGACAGAGAATGCTGGGTGGAGAGACTGCCAGAGGAGGGTGCAGTACCTGGAAGGAGCTAATCCCCAGAACACCCAGAAGGAGGCGCCTAGCAGTGAGTGGACCCTGTGACATTCTGATTCACAGGTAGGTCCATAGATCCTGGACAAGAGAGTCTAATTTCTTTTGGGTCTCTGGAGGCAGACCATTCCTGTGAGTCCTACATAAAACTCACTGTCTGTTACGCAGGAGTGGGAATTCATGAGTAGTTATTTATGGCTTTGAATTGACTGTAGCAAAGCCACCACATCCCAAATTTTTAACATTTGTATCTTCATTATTTTCAGTGATAATATGGTATAGCTAGATTAATACAATGCACTTATATTATACTTTTTATCCAAGGATTTCAAAGCATTTTTTCCAAATATTCATTATGCCTCACAATACTCTTTTCAGGTCTTCATAAGACTGCCTGTCACTGTGGCATCATACCATGAGATTAACGGTGCAAAACCTCATTCCACGAATACGTGTGTGTGGATGACGTGAATATCACATTTATCAACAGGAGTATATATTTTCCAGCAGCTTTGTGATTCAATTGCAACCAGGTTAATGACTGTGGTTTTCCCTGCCATTTTTCATGGCATGATTTAAAACTTTTAAGATACTATTACTAGTTTGTTTCTGCCATATTGTCTATTGTTTGGGTTGACAGTATGTTGTTCTCTGTGAAGAATGGGAATTGTTTCTGCAGGAGACAGCAGTTTGATGAATCACCGAAAAGAGCAATTCTCACATACATTTTTTTTTCCCCTTGCTGATCTTCATAACATTTTTTAATTGCCTTAGGTCCTGATCCTGCAAGATTTAGGCATATGCTTACCTTTGTGCAGTCCGAGTCATCTTATTTACTTCAATGGGACTACTTACATACAGTGTGTAAAGTTAAACATGTGTGAAAGTCTTTGCTGATTCAGGGCCTATGTTTAAAAATTCAAGGTCACTCTTTAAAGGTTAACTCATCTTACCTTAATTAAGGAAACTAGAAAATACCAACTCCAGGTGTCAAAGGGCATTCATGACCAATCTCTTTTTTGAATAGAGAAAATATATTATTTAGGTGCTGAAATAATGCGGTGTACTTTAGAGACGCTTGTTAATATGTGGGCTAATTAACTAGTCATGGATTTGTTTCACATCATTGAAAAGAAATCAAACACTGTACAACAAGCCAGTGCATCTTTAAAACTACATAATTAAAGGAACTTGCCAGGGAAAGGTCAACAATTGTCTTGCTTTTTCATGTGCTAGATAACTAGCTGAGAAGTAACCTTGGTTGAACTTGTTTGGATAATACTTGTATTCATATAGAAAGGGAACTGAAAATAATACAGGAATATACTGGGATATTAATTCTTTTTCTAGTCATGGGTTTGCTTTTTGGGAACTGCCTCACTGAGAAAAATGAAATTTGAATGATACATTTTCTCATGTGCTTTTCAGCACTTCATTGAGCTAAGGGGAGGATCTTTGTGGCAACAGCTACCTGTGTGTTATTGAGTGTGTACTCCTCTAGGGTTATCCAAACAAACAGCAGTAATGGAATAAGAACATTCAAAAGCAACTTTAACTGATAAGTACATGTGCAGCTATAGGTGCTGGAACTAGAGGTGATGGGGGTGCAGCAGCACCCCCTCACTTAAAGTGGTTTCCATCATATCCAGGGTCTACAGTTCTGTGCAATGGCTTTCAGCACCCCCATTATAAAAATTGTTCCAGAGCCCCTGCATGCAGCTGAGCAGTCCTTCGAGGGTTACAGTGCCCCACTTAAAATTTTGACCTAGAACAACCATTGATTTTGCCATAATATATAAGTAAATATTTCTCTACTGCCTCTAGTGAAAGAATTCAGCACCTATAGGTTGTCAGAATAGTTCCTAGCATGACACCAAGTAAATGAATCACAGAAATCAAAGAGACAAAATATTTACTCTGTCACTAGTTTCCTCCCCTGCCTGTGCAAGATTGTCTCCTATCATATATTTACTAGTGCTTTGTTCATGTTTAGTAAATATTCTACTGGATATGTTTGTACAAATGTCTCATACAAACTAGCTTTCAGTGTATTTGAATGAAACAATTAAAGTACTGTTCTTCTTCTCTCTACCCCAGAATGGCAATTATCCTGTTTTAACACTTCCCAAAGAAATTGCAAGCAACATATTTAAAACTAATAAAAGGAAAGAGTTTCCTTACAGAATTAGCCCATGGAATGCACTGCTGAAAAACAAAGATCTTAAGAGGATTTTGTTATTTATATGGATATTATTATTGATAATTGTTTATTATTTGTTTCTTCTTGAACCCAAATGGCATTTTTCAGTCATAATGGGCATATTCCTTGCTTGAGGCATTTAGAATCTAAAAGACAAAATAAACATACAAATAGTCATAGTATAAAGGAAAGAGGTGTAAAAATGGTCATAGTGATAGCTGGCTTTATAAGTAATATAATTTATAAACACAACAAATTATTTTGTCAGTTTATCCCCAAACCCTAGACTTAATCCACTGGCTAATGTTGTGTGGGTTTTACGCTGGAATTAGATCTTCAAGAGAATAAAAACAAGAGGAGTAGTTTTGTAAACCAGTTCAGAAAAGACATCCGACAGTGGAGTGGAAGAAGATATGGAAATGTCTGTGGGAGCACCCAACATTATTGGTAGAGTGAAGATGTTGGGGTTGATATGAAAAGTCACAAGAGTGGATAGACGGGGATGAATTACGCAGGGCCTTCGACAACAAGAAGGTTGAATTTAATGCTGTGGAAGAGGAAACCAGAGGAGTGATTCAAAGAAGATGATGACGTGTTCAAATTGTCAAACTAGGAATATGATCTTGGTGGCAGCATTCTGTAGGGACTAGAGGGGGTAGCATGAATGTCAGGGAGGTAAGATAAGAGGAAGTTACATTAATCAAAGTGGGAGATGGCAGGTTTTGGCAGTATGGATAGAGAGAAACTGACAGATCTTGTAAATGTTAGCATTCAGTTGTAGTATTGTGTCCAGTTTTGGTCACCAGTGTATAGAAAGGATGTAGAGAAACTGGAAAGGATCCAGAGGCAAGAGACAAAGATGATCAAAGGGATGGAATGCAAGTCATAGGAGCAAAGGCTAAACTAAACCTTTAGTTTAGCAAACTAAGCCAAATGTTTAGTTCAGAAAAGAGTTGCTCAAGGGGGGATATGATAGCAGTCTTCAAAGACTTGAAAGGCTGCCATAAAAGAGATGGAGAAGTTTTTCCTCTCTTGCCACAGAGGGCAGGACAAGAGGCAACGGCTTGAAACCACAGCATAGCAGATTTAGGTTAAATCTCAGGAAAACCTCCTATCTGTGGGAACAGTGGGACATTGGAATTGACTGCTTAGGGAGGTTGCAGAGGCTCCTTCACTGGAGGTTTTCAAAAGGAGGCTGGATAGCCATCTGTCCTGGATGGTTTAGACACAACAAATCCTGCATCTTGGCAAGGGGTTAGACTAGATGACCTTTTTAGTCCCTTCTAACGCTATGGTTCTATGATTCTGTTTTGGAGGAAGCTGTGGCAGAGTGCAGATATGGCTTGGATTTGTGGAGCAAGAGAAGAGGTAGAGTTAAAGATGATTCCTATTTTATGGGGATGGGTGACGGGAAGGTTGATGGTATTGTTCTCATTGACAGAGAATTGGAGAAGAAAAGGAGTTTAGTTGGGCCATATTAAGCTTGGGTTGATGGCAAGATATCCAGGAGGTGAGCAACCACATCTTGATGCCATTAATACCATTCTCAAAATAGCAAATAAGCATTGTTTGGATTCAAATGGCATGCTCTACTGGCACTGTTGGTACTACCCGAGGGCAGAACTGTGCTTATCGGGCAAAAACTAGTCTTTAGATTGTAATGTAACCCCTCCCCCCATTGGGGTTTGTCAGCTCCTGGGCCAACTTTGTAATCAGTGTTTCAAAGGGGGGAAATGTAAATTGAGGAACATTTCCCCCTTCATTTTTCAGTCACATACAGTGCACTTTAATAAAAGAAATGGCTTTCCTGCTAATGTATCTATATATGTGGAAAGCCTTAGGAATCCTGTAGCTGGCCTGTTTTGAGAATACACCTATTGTATTTTAAGTGTGAAAATTTCATTCCTATTACTCTTTCTTCCATAGCGAGACTTTGCATTCCACTTGCATTGTCATTGTCAAGTCTGTTACATTTTGCCACAGGCCATCGTTATGTTGCTAAGAAACTCAGCTTACCGCAGTGCTCAGGACTCAGCACGCTTCACGGGTCTGTTAGGAATAAATCTTTTACAGGGATTATCTGCTTGATATCAGTGACGCCATATGTTTATCCAGCATTTGGGAAATGACAGGAACTGTGCTATCACTACTGTCATACCGTGCTTTGAGGTATAAATTCACCAGAATATTAGCTTTTGTGAAAGGAAAAGGGGATTTCCCTGCTCTGTCAATAGTGGAATCACCTGTAGACAAAATTTGTTAAGTTTTCTTACGTTAGTAAGAATAAGACTAATCATAATGATAATGACAATAATGGCTCTGCTTTTACAGGTTGTGTCACTGGACAGCCTAACTTTATTTCACCTCTGAATTCATTCTAGAGTTAGTGAATTCCTAATATTCAGTACTTTCCATGTGCTTTTACTAAATGGATTGGAGTTTGTTTGAGTGTGGGTGTAGGGTTTTTTTTGTTTTGTTTTTAGTATTTAGGGTGGAATCAAGTGTGTCTTAACATAACAAGTTTGACTCATGGTATATGATTGCTGCTATTATAATAATAATTATTATTATCATGTATAACAGCAAAATTATATATATTGACACAGCACCTTTTGTCCCAAAGCATTTTACTGACTATTGTCTAGATTCTGGGTGGCCTATTCAGGTGGTGTATGCAGGAAGGAGCTCTTCATTACAGCCTTTGCAGAATCTAGTCTGAATGCTGACAGTAGCGCTCCTTGAGTGCCAGAAAGGCTGCCTAGCAGACTTATCAGTGCTTCACAGTCCAAAAGATGGCCAGATGTGTTGGAGTGGCCAGGTCCTGGCCTGATAGCATGTGATATCATATGGCGGTATTAACTGAGGGTCAGATATGCACCACAGTGCTCTTTTCAGAAGTAGGTGTCAGGAGTGTTATACTGCCTGTTTCTGTCCTGTACCGGCAGAATGCCTCAGAGCACCTCAGTGAAAACAGCTTGCCACTTCCCTCCCACAGACTGTCACCACTGGGACAAATCAAACAAGAAAATCTTTGTGTAGCTCCTGGGGGAACAGGGTTCACCAGAAACTACATACATTTGCAGTATGTATTCTGCTGTACTATTTTTATGCATGTTCTATTCTCTCTGGGTGGGTGAAGTAGAATAGATTCAAATTCTTGTTCAGGTTAACACAAAATTCACCGAACCTGAACTGTTTTGCGACACAATGCAATCTTCTTCACAACTTCTGGCATATAGCAGTGCCAGCTAAGAGGAAGCCATGGTTTGGGAGCTTCTCCTGAGGGGCAGATGTCAGGAGAGGGATGACTGAATTAGGAAGAGCCCTGTCTTGTGGGAGTCCATCCCCAGCATGCAGCAAGAAGGGGTGTGTGGCAGGGCTTGTACCTCGACGGCCCCTTAAATCAAGGGGGCGGGAGGTAACACAGCCTCTCTACGCCCAAGTCCGTGTTCTAAACCCCTCTGTAGTTAGCACAGTGTGGCCCAAGGGCCAGAGTCCATCTACTTCCCCTTCCCCAGTGGGGTAATGCGGCCTAGCGGCTGAAGTCCATACAACGCACCCCTAAGGCAGTGCAGCCCAATGGCCAGAGTCCATCTAATTCCCCTCCTCTGGGGGGGAAATGCAGCCTACCAGCCGAAGTCCAACCAACTCAGTGTGGGGTGACTTCCTTTCAAAGGTGGGTGGCTGAGGTAGGGTGACCCAGTCCCGCCCCCTGCCCCGGGTCCCGACCCAGGGCCCTCTTGGTGGCGAGTTCTCCTCACCAGAGGTCCGGTGGGGATCCTCCTGAAATACACCGGCCTCAATGATCTTCGCACCATTCTCCTTTAAGGACTCCCTGGGTCACTTCCTACCCCTTCCTCAGATTCAACCAGATCCGCGGCATCCTCTGCTTCCCCTCTGCCAGGGTGCCCAGTTCCCGAAGCCGCTCCCTCAAACAGAGGATATACTGAACTGAGCCTCTGACCCGGGTCTCCTGCTCCTCCCAGGTTTCTCTCAGGAAATTTAAGTTAAAAGAACTGTGCAGACTAAGCTCTTCCAGTCCTAGAATATAGGGTCAAATCCTATCCTCATTGTAATCCATGGGAGGTTTGCCATTGACTGCAGTAAAACTAGGATTTCACATGCAGACTTTAGAGGTGGAAAGGAGAGCATCCAATTCTCCTGCAGCTTCAGGACCATTCCCTAAAGTACATTTTCTGTTTCTCCAGACTAGTTTTAAAAAGCCCTAGGTGACTGGGTTTCCGTCTGTTGCCTGAGGAGACTATTCCATAGGCTTATAGATTTGACAGGCTGTTTTCCCAATATTCAGGCTATATTGTGTCTTAATTTGAACCCATTACTCTAAACGAACCCTGTGTACTACACAAGATAATTCCTGTCCCCTTTGTGTTAATACATCTCAAATACTCATCCCTCAGTTGTCCCTTAGACAAGATACATACGTAGCACTTTATTTACCTCTAATCATTCCCTCCTGACCCTTTTTGTTGCTGTTGCCTGAAACCTGAACAATTTGTCAATCTTTCTGCTAAAGTAGTGCCTGGGACTGAACACAACAGGCTAGATTCTCCGATGGTGTAAATTAACATAGCCCCATTGACTTTTGGCCCTACACTATTTAACATTTTATCAGTGACCCGGAAGAGAATATAAAACTATCATTGATAAAATTTGAAGATCCCAAAGATTGGGAGAGTGGTAAATAACAAAGGGGACAGGTCAGTGATACAGAGCAATCCGGAGCACTTGGAAAACTGGGCACAAGCAAACAATATGCATTTGAATACAGCTAAATATAAATGTATACACCTACGTGGATGGGGGACACTGTCCTGGGAAACACCGACTGAAAAAGATTTTGTGGGTTGTGGTGGATAATCAGCTGAACATGAGCTCCCAGGGTGGTGATGTGGTGAAATGGGCTAGTGCAATCCTAGGATGCATAAAGAGGGGCTCTCGAGTAGGAGTAGAGAGGTTATTTTACTGCTGTGATTGGTGCTGAAATACTGTGTCCACGTCTGGTGATAACAATTCAAGAAAAATGTTGATAAATTGGAGAAGGTTCAGAGAAGAGCTGCACAAATCATTAAAGAATTAGAAAAAAAAAAGCCTTATATTGATAGGCTCAAGAAGCTCCATGTGTTTAGTTTAGCAAAGAGAAGGATAAGAGGTGACTTGATCACACTGTATTCTTATACAGGGAACAAACATTAGATAACTGGCTCTTCACTCTAGTAGACAAAAGTATAAAACAGTCTAATGGCTGGAAGCTGAAGCTAGATAAATTCAGACTGTAAATAAGGTAAACATTTTTAACAGAGTGTAGTTAATCACCGGAACAATTTACCAAGAGTCGGGTGGATTCTCCATCACTGGGAATTTTTAAATCAAAATGTGCATTAGTTCAAAAGGAATAATTTTGAGGAAATATTCTGGCCTGTGTTACATAGGAGGTTAGACTAGGAGATCACAATGGTCCCTTCTGGCCTTGGAATCTATTAACATTAGTGAAGCCATGCCTGTTAATATGAAGGATCAGGCCCAAGTTACGGGTGAAATCTTGGCTCCATTGAAGTCAGTGGAAGAACTTCCATTGACTTCAGTGCGGACGGGATTTCACTTGGTGTTGTGGCAGTAGAGCCATACAAAGAGAAACTAGACTCTGCTCTGACACATGATACTTGGGCAATATGTAGCCCATTGCAGACATATCATGTTCTAAACTCATATCTAATTTGCTGTCTGCAGGCTGCTTTATCCTCCTGAATATACGGTTTTAGCTTATTAGTGTTGAATTCAAAACAGTAGAATTACGCTCTTGCATGTTCTTTTCTTTACAAAATCCTTTTCATTTGAAAAATAGTTTACTGGATCTGCTTTGGCAAATGTCTAATATCTTCTATTTGAGACTAAGAATGACGTGATTTCACTGAAAATCACCATGGGAACCTTTCATCTTCAAATCTCCTGTGACAGAATCATTTACTCTTAGCCACCATGATATAACAAAATATTGCTAAATCCTAAGCAACAGAAAATTTCCTTCCATTATGTTACAATACAAAATTCAGTTGTGATTTTAAAAAATCACAGTAAGTCTATGGGATTGCATAAGGAGAAGATAGCAGTACAATACCGAAAAGTCACTTAAATAACAGAAAAAGGAAGAAAACTGAGAAAATATAAAATAATTTATAAATACAGCTTGGAGTATACCATACACAGCTGCCACCCATGGAGTGAGTAATCAACTCATTCCCTGAATTTGCCCAACTCTTTTTAAAATGGATATCTGACAAAATATTTGAAATGTATACAAGCAAATGAATCTACAAAAGAAAATTATTTTCAGAAGCCTCTGGTATTTATGCATTCAGCATAATCTCTATTTAATTAATAGATATGCTAAATTATGCAAATTATTAAGATTACAATTTATACTATGCTTGAAATATTTTTAGCTGCACATGTCCTCTTCCCCTTTTGTGTGCCTGCATGTCTACGTACATCACATCTATTAAGCCAAGTCCCCCTTTCACTTGCTGCTGATAACCTCAATACAGTCAATGGGGTTTGGGAGTGTAAATGTGAATTTGACCCATTAGATTTCACTATTCATTCTGGGCCTGATTCTCCATTGCCTTGCACCTTGTATTGTCACTTACATATGTATAGGGCCCTACCAAATTCACGGCCATGAAAAATGCATCACGGACCGTGAAATCTGGTGTCTTGTGTGTTTTTACCCTATACTATACAGTTTTCATGGGGGACCGTTTCTCAAATTGGGGGCCCTGATACAAAAGGGAGCTGCAGGGGGGGTCACAAGGTTATTTTAGGGGGGTTACAGTATTGCCACCCTTATTTCTGCACTGCTGCTGGCAGCAGCTCTGCCTTCAGAGCTGGGCTCCCAGCCAGCAGCCACCACTCTCCAGCTGCCCAGCTCTGAGGGCAGCGCCACCACCAGCAGTTGAACAGAAGTAAGGGTAGCAGTACCACAACCCGCCCTACAATAAACTTGCAACCCCCCTACACAACTCCTTGTTGGGTCAGGACCCCTACAATTACAACACCATGAAATTTCAGATTTAAATAATTGAAATCATGAAATTTACTATTTTTAAAATCCTATGACCATGAAATTGACCAAAATGGACCATGAATTTGGTAGGGCCCTACCTATGTACAAGGTAATTGCAAGGCCTTAACAAGGTAGAATCATGGCTACCAGATCCAAATGGTAGCCTTTTACCTCTGCTTTACACAGCTGTGACTACACAAGATGCAAGGCAGTGAAGAAGCAGGCCCCCTAACATGCAGTCAAATAGCTGCCTTCTAAACAGATGTGCCACTGAAACATCTTAACGCACAACTGTGCATTATTATACATTTGTGAGCTCTCTTAGGGTTATTCTGTTTTACTGTATATCATTTATCCTTAGTCAGAAGCATTTAGAAGTTCTCTATATTATTCATGTTCTGAAGACTGACAGATTCAATCTGAAAACTAGTGGTTGGCTACAATTTACAACTTTCATCTCACAGCAATGTGTCTCTCTCTATAAATATAATAGATCTGAGGACAGGCTTGTAAATAGGGAAATATAGCGGTTAGTGCCATTCAGGATTCAACGTGTAAAATACTGTTACGTCTTTGCTACTGCATTCAGTAATGTCAGCGAAAATTCAGTTTTCAAAAAAATTGTCGTAAAAATGCCTCCATCTTAAAAGCCATTTGCCCATTAAGACGGTGCTCCGACACAACTCTGAAATCACCTCTAAGTTCATGAGTTGAGTGAGTCACTCTGAACTGTAAAAAAGGCCTGGTCCAGAGAGTGGCCCAGTCCCCCAACTCTGGAGGGCAGCGTGTGGGTTCCCTTTCTTTTAGTCCCTTGCTTAATTCAGTAGAGGAGGCTGCCACTCGTGCTATTGAGCTGCCCCACCGTGGCACTAACATCACATAGATTGTTCAGCAGAGGCACTGACTCAGGTAGGCAGCTTGGCTTGCTCCTAGCAACATCAGCAGTAGCCTGGGCAGCACTGCCTCTAAAGGCCATTCAAGCTGTGAACTCGGGGTCTTCGCAAGTGTCAAGGAATTTATTGCCATGGTTCTTCTGGATCCAAAGGCCAGTCCTGGGTAGCTGGGATGGGACGGCTGTACATATAACTTGTCATCTTTAGGAAAAGTAAGAAAGGAATTCCCAGCCCTACAGATTGGTTTGCCCCAGTTTACATTTTCAGGGCTATCTTCTCAGGAAAAGGGCTAGGGATTATTTTTTTAAATGAATGCAGAGCAAAATCTCAGTTTTTTGGGGGCTTCCAAATTAGAGGGTGCTTGTGGCTGAATGCTTTGCTAGTCTGCAAATACTGGCTAGGTCCACATGGGTGTCTCCATATAGAATGCCCTTCCTGACCTACACCATAAGGCAGTGGTGGGCAACCTGCGGCCCATCAGGGTAATCCGCTGGCTGGGAACGGCAAACCACGGCCACTGGGAGCTGCAGGTGGCCGTGCCTGCAGACGGTCAATGTAAACAAACTGTCTCACAGCCCGCCGGTGGATTATCCTGATGGGCCGCAGTTGCCCACCACTGCCATAAGGTCATCTTCACTTCCTTCAAATCCTTTCTCAAAAATCACCCCTTGTGTGATGCCTACAAGTTGTCCAGTTTGAGGGGCAGTCAGCATCAGTCAATATTTTATTTAGTCTTAGCTTTTTTCAAATGATTCAGAATGATCAAGTTGTGCACAAAGAAATGTTCAGAGCAGTGTAGGGGAATTAGACACACTCTTTTGTGAACTTTAATGGAAGGTGTGCACTGCTTTAAAACCTCAGCCATTGTTAGCCTCTTTAACTATCTGATCTTATTACTGTTACCTTGTCTTCCCCCCTCCTTCCACTTGTTGTTTGTCACAACCACTTGTTTCATCTTGTCATAGACCCCCCAAAACCGCAGTGTGTAGTGCAGGGGTAGACTGCTGTCTAAGCACAGAACATCTTTGACTTCCATAGCTCTACACATGGGCTCAGTAGTCTTCTCATGCAATATATGTTGCTGTGTTGGGGGTTTTTATTGTAGCCTTTTTGGTCCAGAAGCTATCTCTTTCTGTAAGTTTGTACAGCACCTCCCAAAATGGGACTCTGATTCTGACTGGGGCCTTTTGGCACCATAATAATAATTGTGAAATAAAAAAAAAATATTTCACAGAATTTAACATAAACTTGTTGCTGTTTTGTTTTGCATGATTGAATACATCTCATACTTTTCCTTTTGGTGACCTTTCTGTAAAATGACTATTTTTCTTTACTTTAGAGGAAATACCATTTTATGGCTTCTGTTCTTCATCACCAAAATACGCTCAGCTCACATTTTACTAGACAAACTCAGGGAGGCATTTTTTCAAAATGTCATTCTTGTAATCCATCTATGAGTTAATGGTTTTTGCCAGACTGGTTTCATGATTACCCCTAGATGCTTTATAACCTAAAACAACATTGACTTTGTCCATACACCTAGTTGATCAATTTTATTGTCATCTGAAGTAATGATTCACCATTTTGAAAGTGCAGTTGGAAAATTACAGCATAACACTTGAAACAATGGGGTTCTGGCTATGGAAAAAAGGTCTTTTTCTCTCCTCTTGAAGCATGCCAATGAAATGCACAGCAAATCCTGACATCTATAGCTATGTGGCTCAAAAAATAGACAACTCTAGAGCAATATTAGTGACCCTCAGGATCTGGATTCTTTTAGAGGATGAGATCTGAACACAGAGAATATTCCTGCATGATTTTAAAATAATTGATTTGTTCCAATATCTAATAGTGTTAATGTGATGGAACTGAGAATGTCCAGCTGTGTATATAAATAGGCTTTAATATTATTACAGATGAGACCCTGAGCCAGGGAACACTGCTAAACAAAGGTGGAGTTTACAAAGACTTATCTCCTCTGAGTTTCTTTAGAGATAGAGAAGCAGGATTCAAGCTGATTAAAGGTTTGTTCCTGGCATCCAGCATGAAGTCAAAACCACTGGTGTTCTCTCAGTTACAGCAAATACAGCTTCAGAGTTCTAAGACTTAGGACATCGCAAAAAGGGAGAAAATAGATGTCAAGGCTCAGTCACAGAATTGCATGATGCCAGAGCTAATCTTACTCTGTATTTTGGGCCCAGTACCCTATGCATTACTCAGAGATAGCCCCTATTGACAGGCTAGACACATGGCTAGAAATAAACTACTCAAATTCAACCCTTAAAGACATATGGGGAGGTAAGGTTTGTGTTTTTGTATATTTACATATGAGTAGGGTCAACAATATAATCAACAGTCCCTGTCTATGCTGTATTCTGATCATTCAGAGATCAAAAGAACATCCTAGCATTTAAATGAATTGTAAACACGGGATATCTCTGTATGCATCTCTTTGAAATGTATAGTGAATAGTGGAGGAACAGGTGGTTGTCCTATGTTAATTCATATAGCTAAGTACCGGTGATAGATTGCCTGATGGATAAATTGCCTTATATTAATCTGTGTGAATAATTAATGACGAAGCTTAGGAAATAAGGGCCTATTGTTCCCCAAGGGACTCCAACTTGTCAAAGAAGACCTGAAATTGTATAAAAGATCCTTGTACCTGATCCTTTTTATCTCAGATCTGCTGGATGCTTCATCAAGGGAAGCTTAAGACGCCAGATTGGGATCCCAGTGCTGACTGGTCCGTCCTGAATATGATATTGGACATTGGACTATAACCTATGAACTATTTCTGAAAGAACTCTTTGCAACTACAAAGCTCACCATCTCTGCTATATATCTGAACCTCAAGAATTCAACTTATGTCTGAATGTATATTGATCTTTTAACCATACGCTCTCTTTTGTTTTTTTTAATAAATTTTAGCTTAGTTAATAAGAATTGGCTGTATGCGTATATTTGGATAAGATCTGGAATATTCATTAACCTGGGAGGTAATGTGTCCAATTCTTTGGGATTGGTAGAACCTTTTCTTTTATATGATGAAATAAGATTTACAGGAATCTTCATCATATTTGACTTGGGTACCTGGATGGAGGCCTGAAACTGGGTACACTAAGAGGACTGTGTTATTGACTCCTGAATAACCAGTGAGGTAATTAAGAAGCTGTTTTATGCTGTCTTGGTAAATCTGAGAATTGAATTATCCACGAGCTTTGGGGTTTGTCTGCCCCATTCTTTGCAGTTCACCCTAATTGAGTGACCTCAGCTGGTCCCCACTGGGCCCCTGGTCACACAGGCCTAGGAATTTTGCTGAATTAGGAAGTGCAGAATCGGCTTCCTTATCAGCAGGGATCCTAGTTTTCCGTGATAAAAAAAGAAACTCCAATTAAAAAAAACATAGAAATCCATGTTTTTTTGCAATTAAAATGAAATGCTAAACTTTAGTTTCCCTAGCCATGATATATATAGGTATCAGTTGAACACAATATTTTATTGATATATTTACAAGTTTTAAATTGACAATTGGAGCCCCGCCAACCAGGGCTGATAGGGAGAACCCCGCCCATTCTGCTGATTATCCAATCTGGCCCTGGACCCAAATTAGATTGGATAATCCGGAGTCCACCATATACATTTTTTTTCACAAAATGTAAAAACTAAAGATTCTCTGTAAAAACATTCCGTGTTGTTCAGGATTTCTAGGACCCCTTCTTATCAGTAGGTGTTTAGGGTTTCCTTGAACTTATTGGCTCAACCCTGCATAACAGCTCCACGCTGAGGCAGCCCTAGGAAGGATTTTTGACTCAGTCCCAGTTCCTTCCTTCCTGTTCTCCTCTTGCTCCGGAAGCAATGTGGGAAATAAGTTACTGCAGCTATTGAAAGGATACAGGTTACTCCCCCCCTCATGGCTAGCCAGCTACTCTGCTGAGTGAGTAAGTGCTCCACCCACTCTCAAGCCCTCACACCACCTACTTGTCCACAGTGGCAGGAAAGGAGGGTTTGCATCCTGCACCAGCCCTGGACCCAAGATCTAGGTAGCCTGAGCAAAGAGATGGGGTCCGAAGGTCCGAAGCTTTTCTCATCCTGTGGTCCAGAACTTTCCCAGATGGAAACACTCTGTGTTTTTTCTGCAGCATTCTCTGCCAAAAGATTTTGATGCAGTTAAAAAGAGCTCCAGACTAATTGCTAACTACATGTTGCAAATCATGATATATTTGTCATCAGCATCAAAATTGCTATCAAAACTGTCAGTCAAGGAGCAATCAGGATCCTGTTAATATGGCTTTCAGAAATCTGAATAGTCCCTAATGTTAGGGTGTAAGAAAATGAAAAGAGTTTATTGGTAATCTCTAAGAGATGTTCAAAAGCATCTGATTGGCTTGATATATTTATTATGTCGTATCTTGCACTAAGGTCCATAAAACTTTGTTATGATGGAAACAAGGAGCACAGTTTATTTTGTTGTTTTTATTATAATGTAGTAAAATGAAAGGAGCTGAATCCAGGGCCTAATAAGACATGCTGCAATGCAGAGATGTACAAAGATATTTTTTTCCAAGCATCCACTGAACTTTTAAAAATGTACACATCAAATGCTAAACAAAAACCTGATCTCCTCACTACCTGGAAACTGTTACTTGCCAAATTCAGACAACAAATCTTGCAATAAATCCTACTTTCCATTAGTGTGTCATCCTACATTTTTGCCATAGAACAGTCAATTTCCTACCAGTTATTACCAAGCCATTATTTCTAGAGGAAATGCTCTATGGTGCCAGTGACAGATGTGAGTCATGGGAAATGTAATGAGTTCAAAAGACTATATTGAGATGTGCCAGACAGACATGAAATTTTGGGGAATCCCTGGGAGTGGTTAATGCAGATGCCACAACTCTGGTTATGCAGCCCAAGCCCGAACATCTACACCGCAATTTTATAGCCCCGCAGCCCCAGCCCGAGTTGGATGACACAGGCCAGCCGCGGGTGTTTAATTTCTGCGTAGACGTACCCAGTTTGGTGTAGAAGCACTGCAAGCTTAAACCCCCAGTCTGGGGAAAGAGAGACACGGGTCTCTGCCTGAGAGAAGTAATGCTGGAAATCTTAAGAGAGTGCCCTGGAGGAAGATCCAGGGAGGAGGGATCAGTTAACCCTGAAACTGCGACAGTGTCATAACCTGTTGAGACCTTGCGGGCAGATATGAAATTAGACAGCGCATTGGCTGTAATTTTAATTCATACTTTAGGCAGCCCAACATACTACAATTTTGTATCTAATTTAATGTGGATATTACGTCTGACAGTGCTTCAGGCTGACTCATGAAGCTAATTTCATCAGCCTTGTTACTTTTGTATGAGATCTCGCCTCAAAGGCTGGGGGATAATTAGCAGAAAGATTTTCACGTTGAAAAATAAGAGTTTACTAGTTGCAAGGTATTTCCTCCCCTTCCCACACCAAAAGTCCTCTCCTTCTGTGAGTTAACTAAGAAGATGCACATCTTTTAAGTGACTCGCATCTGCTCTATCATTTGCCTTCTGGTACATATAGCTAGTGGCAGTGGTGTGCAGCCTGACACGAGAACGAAGGCTAAGAATCCTTTAAACTAGCAAAATAGCATTCCCTTATCTATGAGCATTCCAAAAGCTGGATATGAGTCAACAGTGTGTCCTTGTTGCCAAGAAGGCTAATGGCATATTGGGCTGCATTAGTAGGAGCATTGACAGCAGATCGAGGGAAGTGATTATTCCCCTCTATTTGGCACTGGTGAGGCTATATCTGGAGTATTGCATCTAGTTTTGGGCCCCCCACTACAGAAAGGATGTGGACAAATTGGAGACAGTCTAGTGGAGGGCAACAGAAATGATTAGGGGGCTGGGGCACGTGACTTATGAGGAGAGGCTGGGGGAACTGGGCTTATTTAGTCTGCAGAAGAGAAGAGTGAAGGGGAATTTGACAGCAGCCTTCAACTACCTGAAGGGGGGTTCCAAAGAGGATGTTGCTAGGCTGTTCAAAGTGGTGGCAGATGACAGAACAAGGAGCAATGGTCTCAAGTTGCAGTGGGGGAGGTCTAAGTTGGATATTAGGAAAAACTATTTCACTAGGAGGGTCGTGAAGCACTGGAATGGGTTACCTAGGGAGGTGGTGGAATCTCCATCCTTAGAGGTTTTTAAGTCCCAGCTTGAGAGAGCCCTGGCTGGGATGATTTAGTTGGGGTTGGTCCTGCTTTGAGCAGGGGGTTGGACTAGATGACCTCCTGAGGTCTCTTCCAACCCTAATCTTCTATAATTCTATGATTCTATGAAAAGCCCTACTGCCTCTCTCCAACACTAACAGCATGACTAGCACCAGTATTATGTTGCCACTGACTGATCTACACTGATGATTTGGGGAATCTATCTGAACACTGGTTGATCCTGTGAAGTTGTTCTAATAAAATTGTTGTACTTTTGAATACCATTATGTGGATTCCATCCTTGCAGACAAGGGCTGATTCCTGTCCTTCCTATTCCAGGTACAATGGGGGAATCATTAGAATTCAATGGACACCTATGAAGATGGAAACAACTGAATTACCAGGACTTGGCTGAGGTTCTGCAAATCTTTCTCCAACTTCTCCGCCTTTATTCAAAGGAGTATTTCCAGAAGGGGGTGGTAGGAGGGGAAAGTGGAGAGAGTGGAAAATTCCCAAACACAGGCCGAAGATACCAAGGTGTTGATACTAGCCTTTAAAAAACACAAAGTAGAGGGAAGGCTTACAAAGCAACACAGGAAGTTTTGAGCCAAGCAAGGGAAGAGATGATCAAACGTAGTGGGCAAGTTAGCTGAGGGACCAACCAAGGTCAAAGTAGGCTGACCTGGGGAGAGACATAGAGGCTCTGTGATGGAGAAGACAAGCCGTGTGCTGCAGGAGAAGGACTCTGGATGCTTCAGAGGACTCTGCTCCCAACCCAAAGAATGCTCTGGAGTGGTGAGGAAATTGAGACAGGGATGATTATTTTTGTCTAGATCTGTGTGTTCCTCATGTGATTAATCCAATGGTGGTTTACAATCCTGCACAAAGTCTGTGTGTTGTGTTACAATCAGATGTCCTTGAAGAGTTAACCTGTGATCCCAGAGCACACACGGCTGGAGTTCTAGGAGAGGGTATATTTAAGCTATAGGGGATGGGGCAGCACTGGTCCTGGGGTAGGGATTTGGACTGGGAGGGCTCAGGGCTCAGAAGAGGATGTTTGATAGAAGACCTGCAACCCAAGAGTGTGCCTGGACTCTATTCAGACTGTGGAGGCTTAAAGCACACAGGAATTGTTTCCCATCCCCTCACAGCAGTCTGGTGAGTGCCTGAGAGGAGGTGTTTGACTAGACTCTGTCTCAGCACCCCTACAGGGTCCACAACAATGACAACATAACTAGCACCAGCCTGCTACACCAGCCACCTCCACATACCTCCTCAGTTGTGTGTAGAAGCCACAAAGGTGGAGATACATCCTAAGTTCCATCATGCTGAATGGATAACATAGCACTGAGGGGCTGTTCCTCAATTCTTCCTCTCTGCCCACTTCCCCCACAGTTCTCACTGAGCTACATTTGTGCAATTAAATCATAAAGAACAATTAAGTGGCTACACAGTGTGGGGATATGTTACTGCAATTCTACTGGAATGATTTTGATCCCTTATGCATCACAAAAGGAAGTATATAGACCTTTGAATAAAATTGAGTACCAGGAGGCATTTTTAGTCTATCACTTCTTTGAGTTTCATAGAAAAGGTGAATAATTAAAACTAGCTAGAGAAAGGGCTGGGAATGAAGGCCCTTGGAAATATACCTTTTATGGAGTGTAGAAGAGTTTGAAATAAATTATCCACTGACTGAGCAAGAGTTAAGATAGTTTTTGGCAAGAAGCCTTCTACAAGAGGAAATTCAAATTAAAAAGCTTTTCAGTCTCATGCTCCACTTTAAAATGTTTTAAAGTAGAGGTTCCCTTCACAATTGATGCGGATGTGAACTTTAGCAGTGTTCAGCAAACTGAATCTAATCAAATGTAGTCCAATAAACCAAAGGAAAATACTGTACATTTTAAATCAGATAAGACTCGGGGATTCTTATCCAGTAATTATTACAAATTTTGTCTGTCTCTTAGGGAATAAAAGTTGCTCTTTGATACATTTTGTATGATCTTGCAGGCAAATAGAGATTCCCCGTGTGTTTGCTAAACTCCTCTTGCATCGTTCTCTTCAGATATTCATTTCCCTTATTTCAAGTCAGTTTTACTTGAGTGGTCAAAGAAGACTTCACCTGCATTTTTGTGCATTCTGTCTCTTTGAAAACCCCCACTTGTCTCCGCATACCTTGTTTACATTATTTAGAAACAAATAGACATTCCACTGCACTTCATGATGGATTTGCTTGAAACTTGGCAGAAAATAAATTGTAAGTACTCGATTGCTTGTAATCATTTTGGAAAATATTAGTGAGAGCCAAGTCTTCTCAGCACTTGAACTAACAATATCAGAAATACTGCTGACATTCAAATACTAAAGACAGAATTATTCTTAGACAAACAAGTACTACTTTGATCTTCCTTGTTTTGGCAGTAGATGCCCCAAATATCTAAATTTAATCTCTCTCTCTCTCTCTCTCTCTCTCTCTCTCTTACCTTACCCATGCAGCATAAGATAAAAGTAAAAGGACCCTTTATCTCCTGAGGATGGTTACTGGTTCAGATGAGAGACCGGGGGGTTTCATATTTACTGTGATATAACCTAGTCTTCTTCACAAAGCAGATTACTCTAATCCAGTGGTTCTCAATTTATTACATATTGTGGGCTGCATAGGCGGCCCACAGTGTGTTACCTGGGCTGCAGGGGCTGGGTGGCAGGGCAGTGGCAGCCCAGACCTTGACCCCGGTCCTGGACCCATGCCGTGCGGAGCTGGCTGGCTGCCCACCCTGGACCCCTGCCGTGCAGCTGCCATGGACCCGGGACTCTGCGTGGCCAGCCTGCAGCCCCGACCCCGGACTCCCACCATGCGGGGTGGGCTGGCAGCCCCGACCCTGACCCCGTCGTGCTCAGTGGCGGGGCAGCCCAGACCCCCCCACGCCTGGTAGCCGGAAACCTGGCGGACCCTGTCACACCGGCCTGCCTTTAGCACAGAGCTGAGCTGGGCAGCAGCTGTGTGCTAATTGGGCCGCATGCGGCCTGCAGGCTGTGGGTTGAGAATCCATCATGAACCATCCCCATATCCTGACATAGCTAACAGCTGCTTCTGAAGTCAGACAGGTTGATTCAGTCAGGAAAGAGCACTACAAACTGAGCCTTAGCATATCTGCTGAAAAATGGTTCCAGCTTTTGTTTGTCATAAGTGACATTGTGTAGACAACTGATTCAACAAGCCAAACAGGCTTGTTTGACTATTCTCCTTTAAAATTATATCAGTTTATACAAATCATATTTAGTTTTACCATTTTACAAAATACTTTTTTTCTGTTTTATTCTGACTGCACAAAGATTCTCCACATACTTTTCAAAGAAAAACAAACCAGTAAATAATACATGAATGTAACGAAATCTAGAGACTATTGCAGCCCAGATTAAAAATAAATAAATTAAAGCAGCACTGGGAGTGGTATCATGTTATTCTAATAAAAGAGAGTCCCATAAAAAGGACACAATGCATTAAATTATAAACTTATTTGAAACCTTGGCACAACCCAAAGTTTTGCTATCACAGATCTCAAGTACAGTTGGAAATATAATGCAGGAAGTCAAGCAATCAGTCAAATATGCTGAATCAAAACCATGAGACACTTTATGACAAAGAAATTTTTTAACTTGTGTACTCTTTAAATAGCCACTACTGCATCAATTGTAGAACAAGGTGAATTATGTTCAGATCAACATTTTTCCATTATGTACCTGCAGCCCCATTGTGAATCAACTGGAGTTCAAACAAAGTTTGATCAAGGTGGGTGAGGTAATATTTTTTACTGGATCAACTTCTGTTGGGGAGAGAGAAAAGCTTTTGAGCTTACACAAAACTCTGAGTTCTGTGTAAGCTCTAAAGCTTGTCTCTCTCACCAACTAAAGCTGATCAAATAAACGATATTACCTTACCCTCACTTGTCTCTCTAATATCCTGGGACTGACATGTCTACAACAACACTGCATACAACAAAAGTTTGATCAAGACAGTTACCTCTTACAGAAAATCTGCAAACGTTCCTCATATTCCTTGAAACTACTTTATTTTTTTGGGCACTGAATGCAACTAGAGATACAGGGAACTGTTCATTCCACTTGCAAAGTCTGGGAAACCAGCTCCTTTATGGGTTGCAACCAGGGCCGGCGCAACCCATTAGGCGACCTAGACGGTCGCCTAGGGCGCGAACATTTGAGGGGCGCCGGCGCCCCGGCCGGCCGTGGAAATTTGGGGGCGGGACCTTCTGCCGCCGCTGTTGGGGGCGGCATTTTGGGGGCATTTTTGCTGGCGNTTTGAGGGGTGCCGGCGCCCCGGCCAGCCGTGGAAATTTGGGGGCGGGACCTTCCGCCGCCTAGGGCGCCGGAAATGCTGGCACCGCTACTGGTTGCAACTCTTAGCTCAAAGTAGTGAATGGTTCACCCGTAGGCTCAATCGTCACTGGAAGTCCCAATGCACATTTTCAGAAGTAGAGTGATTTGGGGTGTCTCACTTTTGTGACCCCAGCTTAACCTGATTTTCAAAAGGGAGGTGCTCAGCACTTTCTGAAAATCAGGTCCCTTAAAGATGGCTCACATTTGGCATCCAAAACCAAGCCATCCAAAAATCACTGGCCATTTTGAAAATTTAAGCTGAAATGAAGAAAGAAAACCTGAAGGACTATTGTAGTATTGTACAGCTACTTTGCTGACCAGAAACTTAAACTTTTTAAAGCCCAAGAGTTTTCATAGTTGCTGCTATGTATGGTCTCCTTCAGGCTCTCAGATACCATGGTGTCTGGTTTCCACTATACTAATTCAAGGAGGCAGGATTAGCTCTTTCCAAATGAGGTACAGTATGATTTGCTTTTAGCTGTTTGTGTGTGTGCAAGATTTAAATGTCCTCAAAAATGTTTACAACGTTACTATGTCAGACGGGGGTGCTCTCCTTTACAGCAAGGTGTATCTAAAGATTTCTGATGGAAAGTGATGCAGAATAGTGCAGGGCAAAATTTGGGGAAAAAAATGCCTGTAGAGTCTGAAGTTAAGCACAACAGGTAGAATGATCTGGCATAGATTTCAAGAGATATTTTATATATATGGCCTAAATCATATCTAAACCAGATCCTCAGCTGATGTAACTCAGCATAGCTCACCCCAAGTGAAACATGGTAAACTGAACTGAAGTCTACGTCAGAGAAGAGAGAGAACTAAAGTGGAAGAGGGAAGAAGAGAACAGCAGAATAAACCTGTGAGCACCTCTTCATCCTCTGTATAGGGGTGTCTGAGAGACAGGGGATAGATGAGTGGGAGGTGGATTCCAGAGAGGGTTGGGACAGGATTGAAATAAAAAGCATCTGGGAAATAGGAAAACATAATGACAGAAGAAATGCCACAACAGAATGCTGTAAAATGTGACCAGCAAGAGAGACACTGAGATTGGATATGAAAGAGGATGAGAGAAGGAGCTGAGAAATGAAAAACTTCTGAAAACAGAACCCACCCAGCCCAAATCTATTTCATAATGAAACTTATTTTGGTTTTCTCAGATATCTCAATAACATATTTAATGGCTTAACCATCCTTTTCCATTCTTTTTGAGTGCATTCTTGGCTGCTAAGCCTGGTGGTCATTGTTTAAAACAAAGCATACGATATTTGCCCGCAGGTTTCCCCAAATCTGAACTTGCAAAAGAAACATACTGGTGTGGGCTTATGCATCTGTGCCATATTGACTCAAGCTGAAAACATAATGTAAAAAAAATCCAAGTCAGCAGTTACATTATCCAAACTGCTCCCTTTATAATACTGACAGACACTACATGGGGATCTAGCAGCACCTGCTGGCTTTCTTCTCTGTGAAACTACAACTAGAAGTCTTGTGCACAGTTTTGCAATAGTGCAAGAAGCATAAGGAAGAACTGGAAGAGAGAAAATTCTTCAGGTTAAAGAGGAAGTAAACTTGAGGTGAGAATAAGATCTAAAATAAGCTGGCAAGAACTGACACTAGAGAGCATAAAAATTTAGAGAAAATGTCTGTATGTTCAGTGACTGCTGTGAGAAACTGACTATCAAAAGCAGCAACAGTGTTTGCAGCTATAAATGTATTTATAAGGAAAGAATTAGGACTCTAAAGAACAAAAATACATTACAGTGTACAAACACTAGATGTGCCATGTAGGGCATAGAGCTCAGAGGCATGAATTCCATGGGATTTATAGATGCTCAGCACTGCTCTGGTTCTGGCCTTAAAAAAAAAAACCACTTCAGTGAAATCAGAAGAGGTTTTAGTGGCATATTATCCACATACTTCTCCAGTTCAGAAGCTCATTGGTGGGCTCTACTTCGTACTCTAGCTTAAAGATTTATCCCATATTGTTACTTTTTCACTTGCTTTTTTTTAAAAAAAAGGGGGGGTATCCAAATCTCAGTATCTTTCATTGAAAACAAAATTGGATGTTTATAATAATGGAAACACTACAAAAGCCTTAAATTTGCACTATCCAGGTTCATAGAGACAAATGTTGACTTTCCTTTTCCTCCTCATATTATTTGCAAAGTCTGTTTCTAAACAATTTCATGGTGACATGAACTAAAGTCATCAACAAGGATAGAATTCATGACCTTCTGCTCCAGAATCAGAGGCAGCCATCACTTGAGGAGAATCTCTACTAGCTATACCACTATTAGGATTTATAGCTGATGGTGGCTAGCTATAGCTGGGTGACATGATATGGCACATGTCTGAATTCTGTCCCTTAGCCCTGGGGAACCCCTATCCGACAGTGAAAGAGCCAGCCCCACCCTTAATAAGGGCTCAGAGATGTCAAATATATCTGAATCATTTCCCTCAAATACTCAGTGTTAGCAGCCTAATATTTAGGAAGCACATTGTAATAACAAAGCACTGTACTGTATGTGTTGGCAATAAAGATTTTTTAAACATTTAGAGAACAAATTTCAGTTTCAGGCTTTCAAAGAGTTATTATGAACAGAGTGGGATTTTTTAAGATGTAAAACACTTCAAAACTGTATCACCACCTTTACTATGGTCCTATAACTCTGATTAGCACCAATCACAGTTACTCTGGTGCAATGAAGAAAGAATAGACTCTATTTGACATTTTCATTTTCACACTAGTTGCACTGCAAGGTGCATTGAGGAAAAGCAGGAAGTGTAATCGTAGGCTTGTACATGTGATGAATCCTTAAATAATAACTAGTTATTTTGTATGTGTTCTACCTTTTATTTCTTGTAAGGTTTTAGATTAAAGATTTACATTGGCTGATCTTTGCCAAATAAACATTATGTTGACCATTTTTATTCTGCACTCAGTATTGGAAATGACCATTATTGTGCAGGAAACATGTTTCTCTTTCTCTTTTTGTTTGTACTAGATGAGTCATGAAGGGTATAAGGAAATCGAACTCTTTCTCTGGAGCTCATAACTTGCCCCGCTGTTACCCACAATACTATAATTGCAAATGCTGCGGCATTGGGCATAGAACAAGAATTACTTTGTGCTTTGGTTCAGTTTGGCGTCCAAGGAAAATTACCTATAGAAATAGAGTGTTATTAGTCCCAAACTTAGAGTGAAATGAGAACTCTGTTGCTGAGGAAGAAATGAGTTTAGGGATTTTTTTAACTGAATTTCAAATGCAAATGTATTTCCTTCCTTTTTTACACATTATTCTAAACACCAGGTAGTGGGTGGCAAGGGTTGTGCATTGAAAGTTTGAAGACTCTTCTGTTGAAACTCAGCCTAAGAGTTATCAGCTAGGTTGTCCAGGTACATGTGTTTAACAAAAGACACTAAGAATTGGGTGGACAGGTTTTTTCAGTCAGAATGTGACAAAAGGTGGTGAGTGTTGAAACAGCAGTTTGGGGATGCTGGTGAGATGCACACAATGAGCAGGGGGTTATGAATCCTCCCCCACAGGCTGAAGAGTGGCTGCAGCCCAAGATGCATCATGTCTGAAAGTAGCACCCCTGAGGCACTTACACAGCTTCCCTGCCTTCCAGTGGCAGAGGACAGGAGGGTCTAGGGAGTAGTGGATTCCCTGGCCCTATCTCTGCCCATGCCCCACCCTTTGTCCTGCCATTCAGGGGGAAATATTCAGTCTACTCACCAGAACATTTCCCTACCAACACTCTGGAATTAGGCTATTAAAAAAGTGCACCTCTTTGTTTTTCCATCTGTTATTCAGACAAGTAGCTATGACATTATGGGCTTTAAAAATCAATCCTACATGCTGCACCCTGCACAGTTGCTGAATACAACTTCTAGCTGCAAAACTGTCAAGACCATGACAACCTGCACAAAGCCACCCACTGCAATATTCATCCCAAGTGGACTAGTGCTAAAGGAGACCAACGTCCATTATAATTCCACATTCCTCAGATGTCATAGCAACAGATGCTGGACCAGGTATGACCCACACCCAGAGCCTCCACCAGCTTCTACAAATGAATGCAACATTGTCTGTCAATAAATTAGTACCATTCACAACCTGATTGTGGATGAGAGTCCTGGCTTTTAATGCTTCGTCAAGATATGGCTGACTAAAATCACCAACCAAGTAATAACTGAGCTAATCCCTACATTATATCTACTGAATCCTGATTTTTGGGTAAGTGTTTCCTCCTTCAATCTTCATCTAGGATTGTTTCCCCCATTGGATTAAATAGAAAGTGCTTCTTAGTTTTAGAGACATTATAAATCATTAAAAAACAGAAAGTGGAGTTTCTGCTGATCATTGTTTTAACAGAAAGGACAACTGTGATTAAAAATAAAAGATATTCCATTGTATGCAGCTTCAGCTTTTACAGTACATTAGCACACTCTGTTGGTTTGTTCTGATAACGATCGTGCTCTGGAAATGGTCACATCATTCACAATATTTGAAATAATGATTCACAACAAGGATCAAGCAGCCTGATTCGGTGTAGATTAGGACTAGTCAATTAAATAAATATATCCCCAGGTATTAGATTCTGATACTTAACTCTAAAAATATTGAATGGAAAAGAGAAACATGGTTGTGATTAGCAGTCAAGGATGGTACATTGTCAGCATTTGCCAAAAGTCATGCTTGTGTGGTTTTGTGAAAACCTGGAAAAATTATAGGTTTACCTCAAAGTCTTTGTTGCCGACTACAAAATGAAGGGCAGTTTTCACAAATGAATCCTTTTAGTGCAATAAAAAGCTGTTTGGGGGTTGTTGTTTTTTAAAGCATTTTTCCTTCTGGAAAAAAGAAACGAAGGAGTTGAGCACGTCATAGAATCAGGCCAATTATCTAATTAATCCTAATACCCTCATTATTGAACAGCTGGGGAAACAGGACCAGAGAGGTTAACATATGGCTTGATCACAGAAAGCCAGTTTGTGAACCTCTTTCTTGCATTAGTGAGGAGTTATTCACTTGACTAGTGTCACTGAGATCCAGTTTCAGATGTAGTTATGTTTGAATAAGAACTGCAGGATTTGGCCCATAATGAACAAAAGTATTAAACATGGAAGTGCTTTGTTGAATCAGGGTCATGATCCTTTGTGGGAGCTGTAGGTACAGAGTACCACTAAGAATTAGAGTTTGATAGTGCAATCCGTATATAAAATCACATATGCATTAGAAGAAGAAGAATTAAGCAGTTACTTGAATCTGCAGTAGTCCAGTTTGGAAAATGTTTAAGGTTACCAAAACCAGTTTTTGCAAACACATTAGCTTCCACACTTAATGAAATTATAAACCTGCTCTTCTTAAAACAATAAAATTAGTCAATTTTTCAAAGCAGGGTAATTCAATTGATTCAGGGATAAATTCACTTCACTCACATAAAGACTGAGTACAATATATATATAACACAGTAATGGGCCAGAATGTTAGCTGGTGTAAACTGGCATAACTCCAATGGATCCAATGAAGCTATGTTGATTTACACCTATGATAGGAAAATTAGCATTTTCTGTATCAGTGCATTGTTATAGATCATCTCTTTGGCTTACCTGAGTGGAGGGGGCTGAACTTGAGTGGAACATCTCTTTAGGCTATTAAGGGCTAGGGGTGTGATTTCCCTGGTAGTGTACACATACCTGCGCTAGCTCTCATCAAGCTAGCACAAGTATAAATAGCAGTGTCGCCATGGTAGCACTGCTAGCTGCAGCGGAGGCACAGCTGAGCTGGGCCGAGTACATACCCACTGGTTTCAGGCAGGCTTGTGCTCAGCACAGCTCAGACATACCTCCACTGCCACTACCAGTGCTACTGCAGCTGCACTGGAATTTGCACTCACGTGAGCTTGATGAGAGCTAGCACAAGTATGTGTACATGAGCAGAGGAATCAGACCCCGAGCCCATAGTGTAGACATAGCCTTAGAAGTGCAGAAGAAAGAAGTACAGGTCTGTCTCATCTTACGCTGGGGTTACGTTCCGCGGTCAGCGCCTAAAGCGAAAACCGCGTATAGTCAAAATTACATTGAGTGTAATGGCGGCGGAATCGTCCGCACTACAGAAACAGTATTTAAATGCTTATTTTTCTCTTTTTTGTTTTTGTTTTTTTCTTGTTTTTGCAGACCGCATAAAGCTGAAATCGCACATGTTAAATGCGCCTAAGATGCGACAGACCTGTACTGCTTCTTCGGCATTGTCCCTCAACTCATGGAAGCCCCTGTTTGGCCATATCATGACTGGCTTGTCATGGGGTCCAGTCTTGTCCTGACCACCCAAACTATTCTGGTGGATGTTGCCCTCACCGCCCAAGCAGGAAGATAACCCTAGTGTACACCTCTGGTAACTTTCAAATTAAGGAATCAGGGAAGGCCACCTTCTATGATACCTAGGAGAAAAATGAGAGGAGGAAGTGGCAGGATCAGATTCCAGTTCCAGACACGGTAATAGGGGGCTCACGAGGGCAGGTGAGAATTTCCCAGGTATGTCTGTGAGCATACACATACATTCTGTTGGAGAGAGGACACTAGATGGGGAGGGCTCTAAGTTACTGTAGAGAATTCTCTCCCAGGGATCTGCCTGGCAGGTCTTGCCCACATGCTCAGGGTCTAACTGATTGCCATATTTGGAGTTGGGAAGGAATTTCCCCCCAAGTCAGATTGGCAGAGACCCAGGGGAGTTTTCACCTTCCTCTGCAGCATGGGCCATGGGTCATTTGCAGGTTTAAACTACTGTAAATGGTGAATTCTCTATAACTTGAAGTCTTTAAACCATGATTTGAGGACTTCAGTAACTCAGCCAGAGGTTAGGAGTCTATTACAGGAGTGGGTGTGTGACGGTGCTGCCCGTGGGAGCCAGCTGAGGTCACTCAATTAGGGTGAACTGCAAACAAAACGGGGCAGACAAACCCCAAACGCTGGTGGATATTCCAATACTTAGCTTTTCCAAGCCAGCACAAAACGACTTCTATATTACCATACAGGTTACTCAGAAGTCCAAACAACGCAGTTCCCTTAAAGTACCCAGCCTCAGGCCTCCGTCCAGACACACCTGTCAGATATGATGATGATTACTGAGAATCTTATCTCATCATATAAAAGAAAAGGTTCTTCCAATCCCAAAGGATCAGCCACATACCCAGGTCCAATTATAACTTAGATCTTACCCAAAATACACGCTATAGTCAATCCTTATTAACTAAGCTAAAATTTATTTAAAAAGAAAAGAGAGAGAGTGTTGGTTAAAAGATCAATATACATACAGACTTGAATTCAAATCTTGAGGTTTAGATGCATAGCAGAGGTGAGCTTGTAGTTGCCAAAAGTCCTTTTAGAAATAGTCCATAGGTTATAGTCCAATGTCCATATTCGGGGTGGCTCCAGCCAAAGACTGGGGATCTCAATCCTTATGGCTTAAGGTTCCCCCCTCTTGAAACCAAAGCAGATCTGAGATGATGTATGATCATGTCCCAGGGTTCTTATACATTTCCAGCAGCCTTTCGGCCTGAGAAAACAATAGGCTTAATTCTCCTTCCTCTAAACATCATGGCAATTAGCACAGGGTAATTTATCCATTAAACAGTTCAGATACAGGTTACTACAACTTTCAAAGAGACATATAGACAATAATACTATTTAACTCAAGTATCATCATAAATGTTAATACTCCTTTTTTGGTCTTTGAATTAAAGTTATAGCAATAGACAAGACTTGTTTGCTTACATCACAAGACCTGAGCAAACATCTACCCTTGAGATCTCTAACAATGCAGACTTGCATTTCAAAGCGCTATTCATTTACCTATCTTCCCAACCAGTCCTTAAGGTTCATCCCTAGGTCAGGTTATTCTGTGAGTTAATTAACTCTTTCTGGCCCTGTCACCTTTCATGAAATATTATATTACACTGATAACGTCACAGGGTGGGTGAGGTTCTGTGGCTGCAATGAGTAAAGAGGGGAGGTATGAGACAAATGTGGGCTGCTCTTTTATAATTATTAATAGTGCATCTGAAGCTGTCACTATGGTAGTGATTCTGTACGATTTATGGGAATGGATAGTCCAACCTAGGGCTCTGAGTGGATAGCAGAGCCTCACCCCCTTAGTGAAAGAAGGAAGCCCATTCTGATAGTTGCCTAACCACTTACACTAAGGGTCATTAAGAGAGGTCAGGGCAAATAGGCTTAATGGTTCACTAGCTGCTAGGGTTGCCAACTTTCCATTCACACAAAACCGAACACCCTTGCCCTTCCCCCTCCCCCACCCCTCCTACTATGCCCCACCCATGCTCTGCCCCTTCTCTGAGGCCCCGTCCCCACTCACTCCATCCCCCCTCCCTCTGTTGCTCACTCTCCCCACTCTCACTCACTCGCTCATTTTCACCAGGCTGGTTCAGGGGCCTGGAGTGCGGGGGCATGTGAGGGCTCTGGCTGGGGGGTGTAGACTCTGGGGTGGGGCTGGGGATGATGGGTTTGGGGTGTAGGAGGGTCCTCCGTCTCCTACACGGAGGTGTGGCCAGGCGGCTCTGTGCGCTGCCCCATCCGCAGGTGCTGCCCCCGCAGCTCCCATTGGCCATGGTTCCTGGCCAATGGGAGCTTTGGGGGCAGCTCTTGGGACGGGGGCAGCATGCGGAGCCCCCTGGCTGCCCCTACACGTAGGAGCCGGATGGGGGACATGCCGCTGCTTCCGGGAGCCGCACAGCACAGAGGTTAGCAGGGAGCCTGCCAACCCTGCTGCACGGCACCACCAACCAGACAGTCAACGGCCTGGTCAGCAGTGCTGACCAGAGCTGCCAGGATCCCTTTTTGACCGGGTGTTCCAGTCGAAAACCGGACACCTGCTGCCCATTAATTTCATTTGGTGGCCACTAGTTCTTATATTATGGGAACAAGTAAATAACTTTTCCTTATTCACTTTCTCCACATCACTCATGATTTTATATACGTCTATCATATCCCTCCTTGTTCTCCTCTTTTCCAAGCTGAAAAGTCCTAGCCTCTTTATTGTTTCAAGAAGGCTTTTGGTCAGTGTCACTGGTTCACTGGTTCCCAAAGGGAGGAGAAACAGGGTAAACAAAGCCCATTCAGATGTGTTGGGTGATAAGTGGTTGGTACACACCGGGTAGTGTCCCAGGATCCCAGTGAAAGGTGCAAGAATTGCAAGATTCCACCATTAGGTAAGGGCAAGAGGCCAATCACCTAAGGTGGGTGCACTCAGAGATACCAGTAAGGGAACCAAGGTGCAGCTATCACCATAACTGTGACATTCACCCTTAATGGTTTATGAGGGAAACTGGAGCCCTGATTTTAATCATTTAAAAAATGCTTCTCTCAAACTTTTGAGAGAAGTGTAGAGGCTAACCTCACAATTACCAAATCACATGCTTTTATCACATTTATTATGGGTGGTGGTGAGGGAGACCCAATTAAGGAGGTCAAGGCTGTCCTCAGGAAAGATGGCTGTCCCCTGGGCTCTGAGGCTAGGAAACTCAAAATAGGGAGGAGACAGTGGAGTGTGAGGTGTGGGGAGTGGGTGTGGGAAGCAGGAACCCAAAGGAAAAACACAGCCAAACTGAAGATAGTTTTTCTCATGGAGCTGTAGCATGATAAATAACCTATTAGATCACCTACTGCATCTCCCTGGATCAGGGTTGGATTGATCCCTTGAATGTATTTCTGATTATTTTTGTCCAGTCTGAGTTTTAATGACTGAAGCACTGACACTAAGTATCGGCCTCACTGTTAGAAATGTTTCCCCATTCTTTGATCTACACTTTCTTTTGCTGATTCCTCTCACTACCCCAAGTGCATTTCTTTTGGACCATCCTCGTTGCCCTGTTTACTGTTTGCACTCTAGAAACACTTGCATTTGGATGCTGTAAAGCAGTGGTTCTCAACTAGGGTTACTCATACCCAGGGGTACACAGAGGTCTTCCAGAGGGTACATCAACTCTTCTAAATATTTGCCTAGTTTACAACAGGTTACATAAAAAGCACTAGCGAAGTCAGTACAAACTAAAAGTTCATACAGACAATGACTTGTTTACATTGCTCTATATACTATATACTGAAATGTAAGTACAATATTTATATTCCAATTGATTTATTTTATAACTATATGGTAAAAATGAGAAAGTCAGCAATTATTCAGTAATAGTGCGCTGAGACACTTTTGTATTTTTATGTCTGATTTTGCAAGCAAGTAGTTTTTAAGTGAGGTGAAACTTGGGGGTACACAAGACAAATCAGACTCCTGAAAGGGGTACAGTAGTCTGGAAAGGTTGAGAGCCACTGCTGTAAAAAACAAACACTGTGCATGCTGAGTCTCAAGAGAAGTGAGTTTATTGAACATATTTTCCCCCACAATAAAACTTTTTTATCAAAGCTGTAGCCATATATCTTATAACAAAGCACAGCCATTAAGATACTTAATGATATCACAGTGTCTATTATTGATATTGTACATTATGTAAAACTCATACAACAGAGGCAGAATTCTCAGCTCAGTATGATCTGGAGGACAGGGCTCTAAATTGCGAGTTGGAAGGCCTGAGTTCAATGTCCACATCTTCCACTGGCCTGATGTGTGACATAGGCAGGGCCAGCACAACCCATTAGGCAACCTAGGCGGTCGCCTAGGGCGCTGCTATTTTGGGGGCGCCGGCGCCCCGGCCATCCGTTCAAATTTGGGAGCGGGACCTTCCGCCGCCGCTGTTGGGGGTGGCATTTCAGGGGCGGGACCTTCCGCTGCCTAGGGCGCCAGAAGAGCTGGCGCCGCTACTGGACATAGGGCAGGTCACCTCACCTCTCTGTGCCTCTGTTTCCCCTCCTACCGTCTGTCTCTCTCACAAACTTGGATTATATACTCTTTGGGGAAGGCACTATTTCTCATTATGTGTATATGGTACCTAGCACAATAGGGTTTGATCTTGGTTAGTGCCTCTAGATGCTACTCTAATATACATAATTATAATAGCACTCCACTGCAACTTTACTCTTCAAAATATTGAGTTATAAATAGTCCAGTTTAATTTTAAATTGTTCATCTGTCCATACTCTCTCTCTGATTCTGCAGAGTATACAGATGTTCTGCCACATTAACTATCAAAGGAGTCAACGCAACTTTAAAGTTATTCTGGTGGCTTTAAAATATTGAATTTCTTATATTACTTCCTTCCTGGAAACCTTCATGGCTGCAGCGCCAGAACTTTATCATTTATATATTAAACTTGCTTTTCCCACATCCTACTTTTTCAAGATTTTGTCATTTTTTAAGTTCTGTAAGAAGTCTCATGAAGATCTGTAAAAACTGAAGATGAGCTCTGTGGAGCTTGTCTCTTTCACCAACAGGAGTTGGTCCAATACAATATATCACTTCACCCACCTTGTCTCTCTAATATCCTGGGACCAACACAGTTGAAACAACATTGCAAACAGTAAAAGCTGTGGCAGACAACTGAGGACTGTTGATGGATTTTAATCAACGAATTATAGCTTGAGTTGAAACCTCCAATTTGACTATTTTATATATGCAGAGAAGAACTCAATTCTCCACCCAGAAGAATAGGTATGTCAAGACAGGTTGCAAGAAAATTGGTTTACATCAACGTTTCTGCTAGTTAAAGCTGCAGTATCTGGCACCTGTTGTAATTTTCCACTATTTTTAATTATCGGCTAACACCAATCCACACATTAAATGAAGGGCTGTTTCATAGCACATGCTGATGCATCAGTGTTCTGTGAGAATTTTCTATACCACTTCTGCTCATGAAGTTTGAGTTATCGCTAGCTGTCGCTGGATTTTGAGATATTCTCTGTAGAGGTCAAAATGTACATGGGCTCATTTCCCAACCTCCTGTTCTGCCTTTTGGCAAAATGTTTATTAAGCGGAACGCTAGAAGGAGAAATTGTTTTTTTGCCAGCATCATTTTTGGCATGTCATATTTTTGCATGTAAATTGAAGGTGGCTAATGAGAATTTTTTTTTTTATTCTAGGTTGGAAATTCATTCAAGAGGTTTGTTTTAAGAAGGGCCCAGCATGGTTCATGCTGTGATGAGATTGAGTATGAAATTCACTGTCAGAAAAGTAAACATATTGACATGTGTGCGGGTGCGTTTTTTTCCCCAAATATTGCTGCTCTTCTTCTGTTGGGCCTCAGGAAATAAAGGCAGTTGGTTGCCACATGGTTGTGTTGAAATTGAATACAAGCTGTTCCAAGCAATATGACAAGGCATCTGCTATTACCCTCTCTTGTGCCTTGGCACCTATCATTGCAGAACAGGTGGAATCATTAACCTTCTGAGTGGCTGTGTAACATGTACAAGGTTCAGTATGAATGTTCTCAGATATATATTCATGCCTTAGAGCATTCTCCTGAAGTATCTGTTTGCTTGAAAGTCTGTGACCAATTTTTTGTTTGTTTTTTGTTGTTGTTAACTTTGATCGGATTCAAGCTCATTACTCATATTGAGCACGTCTTTCTCAAATCTGATTTCTCTCTTTTGAAATCAGGTTAGTTTTAGTTGGAGTGAGATGACAATATCATGCACCACACTTCTTTATGCACCGGAGTCCCCTGTGAGCTTTCAAGAATGAATTCACTAAGACTATGCTATTACTCTGTTGCATCAGCAACAGAACTTCTATTGTGGAAACATTTCCCCAAAATATCAAATCCATAAACAGTTGTGTTGTTTATTCCCAGCCTCTTTTTAAAGGCCTGGTCAGTCACAAGTTGATGGTGTTTGTCTGCCATTATCTGTTGTGATGAGATGATAGATTTTGGAAGATTTGCTGTCTTGGACAAGCAACAGAGAGTCTGACGAAGTGGGTATTCACCCACGAAAGCTTATGCTCCAATACATCTGTTAGTCTTAAAGGTGCCACAGGACTCTTTGTCGCTTTTTACAGATCCAGACTAACACGGCTACCCCTCTGATATCTGTCTTGGACACTTAGACTAATTTCTCAAAGTCCTCTTATTTCTCTGAAAATGCAGTTACAAGCATTCTATCAAAGAAGGGCCAACCAAAGCGTGTGCTCTGTTTCAGTAGCGAACTCCATACCTATTCAGTAAGGATAAATGGCTTAGCTCCCCTCAAGAGTTTTTTCCCCCTGAAAGGCAAATACAATTGTTCTGCTGCCATTAGATCTCAGGAAAGGAAGGGACCCCTCTCTTTCTTCTTGAAACTGCATAAGAACTGTCCCTCACCCATACAATGAGGGATCTGTCACTACCATCCTGTGCCTTGGAACACTTTAATGGAAGAACAGGTGGAGTCAATTGCTCTATGTTTAGCTGTGTAATATGTACATCTTAGGTATGAGTTTTCTCAGATATCTGCTCATCCTCTGGAGTCTTCTATCACTCCTCAAGTATCTGCTGGAAAATCTGTGAGCAGCTGTCTTCGTTTATTTTTGGTAGATTAGAATCAAGCCCATTACTCCTACTGAACATGTCTGCCGCATTTCTGATTTCCGTTTACTGAATTAACTGCTGCTTATTCAATATCAGATGAAGAGGCTGATGCACTTCTTTATGCACTAGAGTCCCTTGTGAGCTTTCAAGAGAAACTTGCTAACAAAGACTGTGGCGTTGTTCTGTGATGTTGTATCAGGACCAGGCCTATTGTGGCTACAATCATTCTGATGAGGAAACAAATTCACTGAAAGTTGTTTCCTGACTTCCCAGTGTTGGAAAAACGCTGAAGAGATCTTTTACTCATGTCAACTATCAGCTTGAATGACTCATTTGGCTCATAACTATAACGCTGTTATGTTCCCACATATCTCCAAGGTCTTTAGTGCAAAGGGTCAACGGGTGTAGTTTGTTTTCCCTTCACAATGACAAATGTATCCGCAACAGATGTTTCTTGTGTCCCCCTCCCCTTTTATGAAATATGTATTCTATGTACCCTATTATCCATAGGTCAGCCTAATGACGTAGAAGGGTGAAGGATAAGTTGTTTGTTACTGGTTACAAAAAGGGCCGATCCGGCCATGTAAGGTGTGTCTCTCTTCTGGCATTAGCTGATGAGAGCACCCGCTCAGCTGACCGCTTAATAAAGGTATTGGTACCCGTCTTCTTGCCTCTCCGTGCCTCCTTGGTGTAATTAGGTAAGCTCCGGGGGGAAACGAGCCCTGTTTGGCTAACACCAGCCTCTTTTGCAAGAATTGGTGAGTCTCAGATTGTCGTCGGTCTTTTAAACTGATAGTATCTGCTGGAATTGGGTGGTGGATTTGGAGATACTCTCTGATGCAATTACTAGACTCTTGGACTCATTTCTCCTTACCTTCCTCCTGCCATCTTTCTTTGCACATGCAGTATTTTTAAAAGTAACCTGCAGATGTCTAATACTAAGGGTTATTTTTATTATTCTAGGCATTTCAGTCGAAGAAGGGCCAGTCAAAGCTTGTGTTCTGATGCCGTAGTGATCTCCATACCCATGGAGTAAGGATAAATATATTGACATACTCATGAGTGGACCTCTTTCCCCCCCATAGTTCTCACATATCACTGTTTTGCTTCTGTTAGGCCTCAGGAAATGAAAGCAACCAGTTGTTTCTGTCTTTCTTGTCTACATTTCTTAAGGCAGGGGTTCTCAAACTTTTTCTTTCTGAGACCCCCCCCCCCCCCCAACATCCTATAAAAACTCCATGGCCCCCTTGTGCCACAACAACTGTTTTTCTGCATATAAAAGCTGGGACCAGCGTTAGTGGGTAGCAAGCAGGGCTACTGCCCAGGGCCCCATGCCACAAGGGGGAACATGAAGCTAAGTTACTTGGGCTTCAGCTTCAGCCCCGGGTGGCAGGGCTTGGGGCTCCAGGCTTCAACCTCATGCAGTGGGGCTTTGGCTTTCTGTCCTAAGCCCCAGCAAGTCCAATGCTGGCCCTGCTTGGTTGACCCCCTGAAACCTGCTCATGCCCCCCTCCCCTCCCCCAGGGACCCTGGACCTCTGGTTGAGAACCACTGTCTTAAGGAATGTCTACAGGTTATACAATATGGCATCTGCCGCTACCAGCTTCTACATGTATCTATAAGGCTGTATTTAGATATAGTCTTTTCACCTGGAGTCTTTGTATTACTCCTGAAGTATTTTTGTTTGCTGGAAAGTTTGTGACAGGGTTTTTTGTGTGTATTTGTTTCAATCAGCATCAATCTATTTTTTAAATTATTATTTGCACTATAGGAACTCCAGGAAGCCCAATCATGATCTGGGGCTCTCTGGGCTAAGCACCTTCAGTGGGTCTTTCTCTTTAAAAACTTACAATCTAAAAAAGGACAGACAAAGGATTGGGAGCAGGATACAATATATGAAAAAGCAGTTAGGGTGATGAGAGGCAATTCAGTGAATTCAGTCTCTCCCCCTGAACAAATAACTTAAGGAGGATGGGGGAGGAGAATACAATCAGAATATGTTCAGCTTATCATATACAATATATACATTTCACATATATATTTTTGTTAAGATCAGATATACCCAATAGGCCCTCAACCTTGACTATGTGTTTCTTGGATTTGTTTGTGTGCATGATTTTATATGATCCTATATATATAGTATAGGATGAGACCAACTTGCTCCAAGAATCTCAGATAGCAAGTATAGTCTTGTCATGTTACCTGTGATCTCCCCTATTGATTCTAGGCAGATGTTCATCCAAGCATTTATGTTGAGGAAGGGCTCACCAAAACGTGGGCTCTGTTTTGATAGGGCTCTCCAGGCCATGCAGTAAGGCCATGAGTGCTCTATTGTTTCCATTCTGAGAATACTGCTGCTCTGCTTCTGTTAAGCTGCAAGAAATGAAGGAAACTTCTCTGTCTTTTTTTGTTCCAGATGCATAAGAGCTGTCCCCAGGCCATACGATAAGGCATCTGCCACTGCCATTTCCTGCATAATGGAACAAGGGAAGTGATTAGTTCTGTGAGAGGTTGTCCCACTTGTATAAAACTGGGTATGAAATGTCAGATTTATCCTCATCTCCTGGAGATTTCTTATTATTCCTGAAGTATTTGTCTTTGCTGGGAAGTCTGTGAGCAGACTACCCTGCCCTCAGTGCAGGGGCGGCTCTAGCTTTTTTGCTGCCCCAAGCATGGCAGGCAGGCTGCCTTCGGCGGCATGCCTGCGGGAGGTCCCCGGTCCCACAGATTTGGCAGCATGCCTGCGGGAGGTCCGCCGGTCCCGTGGATTCAGCGTACCCACCGCCGAATTGTTGCCGAATCCACGGGACCGGCGGGCCTCTCGCAAGCAAGCCGCCGAAGGCTGCCTGACTGCCGCCCACGCAGGGACCGGCAGGCCGCCCCCCACGGCTTGCCGCCCCAGGCACGCGCTTGGAGCGCTGGTGCCTGGAGCCGCCACTGCCTCAGTGATTTAACGTAAAGAGCTTACGAAAAGAAAAGGAACAGATAAAAGATTGGGAGCAGGATACAAGATACAAGAGAGTGGTCGGGGTGATGAAAGGCACATCAGGGGCATATTCCTTCTAGTGAATCATAAGATCAATAGACAGTTCTGTCCTATGTCCCCAGCCTCTTTTGCAAGACTTGAAAACTCATAGGCTGATGTTGTCTGCCTTTTGAGCTGCAATTATCTGTTGTGATTGGTAGTGGATTTGAGGATATTTACTGTCACCAAGTCAGAATGCAGTTGTATTCATATCTCAAAGTTGTGTTCTTTTTCAGAAAGTGTAATTACTGTTGTCAAAATCTATCTTGGCACACATAGTTGTGACCCAAAAACTCATTAATACCAACTGGCAAGGGGGTTACAGGAATGTCCTGATTCTGGTATACACATTCTGGTCCACCAAAAAATGTCATGTCTTAAATGTAAGCTGGGGGTCACACTGGTCATTAATATTGGTGTGAAATGTATATACAGATACTATGTAAGGAGTTATGTATATATGTTCAAACGTCTGTATCAAGGCATGAGTCACCAGCAGAGGTGAAAAAACAAGTTTTCTGTCAGACAAGAGATGTTTATTTACCTCTCTCTCTGTCGGGCCATAAATTAAGCACTGTAGGCTAACACAATGGATGCTATTTACATAAAAAGTCAACGAAGAGATGTGAAGTCAACAAGGAAGCAGCACACAGGACAAAACAAGCTACGGGTGGTTATTCTGTCTCTGAATACAGGCAATGAACTGGGGGGGGGGTTAAATTAGAAAGCAAAGGAGACACCCCCTCATCCTTCACCTATCAAATAAATGACAGTGTTTTCACATTCATGAAAATGTCATCTCAGCCAACCCTCGTTGAAGACACTGCAAAAGATTTTGGGTGAGATAAACTTCATTAGACAGGAGGTTACCTGATAGTTAAGTTTAGTCTCTAGAAAGCATGTTATGATTTTGTTTTATATGTAACTATTTGTTTCCAACACATTTACTCACTGTCGCCTGAATCTCTAGCCTTTGATAATACATTTTCACTACAAGTCTATCTCAGTGCTATGATATTAAGTAAAGTGCCTGTCCTGAACTGAGTCTTACAATCTGGTGTGTGTACTGTTCCTTTTGGAACCACAGATCTGTTAACTCTGTTAGTCAGGGCCGGCGCAACCCATTAGGCGACCTAGGTGGTCGCCTAGGGTGCTGCTATTTTGGGGGCGCCGGCGCCCCGGCCATCCGTTCACTTTTGGGGGCGGGACCTTCCGCCGCTGCTGTTGTGGGCGGCATTTTGGGAGCGGGACCTTCCGCCACCTAGGGCGCCAGAAGAGCTGGCGCTGCTACTGCTGTTAGGAGCCAGTGACAGAATCTGGATATCACAGGGAAATGCTTCAATGGGATTCAGGTAGTGGAGTGCACCTACTGTTAACATACAAGGCAAACTAAGGGCTGACATTGCCCAGAGTAGACTATTTTGGTGGCTAACAGGCTGGTGGTGTTAGGGAGCTGACACCTAGCCAAGCACAAGCAAGATTTCCTTACAATGGAGGCAGGGGGTAACAAAGTGACTCTGAGCCCTGGGCAGCCCAAGAACCATCATCATCATATCTTTGAAGGAAAATTACATCTCTCACCTCAACTTGAGTGACATTTGCTGCTTCTGGGATAACAGCCTTCTCAGACAAACAAAAGTTCTGGAAGAAGGACAGAAAATAAAGAGACATAAGGGAAAACTCTATTGTAGTATAACTACTAATTTGCACCTGAAACAGAGCCACCTCATTCAACTACTGTAGTTGCAGTGGTGCTCTGCATTGTAATATGAGACTCAGGTTCAAGGCTTCTCTGTAGTTCTCTGGAGCAGCACAATCAAATGAAATAAGTGGCGTTTACCCCCATTTCTTGGTTATGTAATACATTCTACTGCCCCTGTGGGATTTATCTTCTCACACAATTCTCCCTGATTACAAAACTGAAGTGCAGTGGTGAATCTAACCTTTTGCTAATGGGTAATATAGAGTACAAAATAACAGGGATGAAGCAGTACTAACAAGCACAGCATTATTACCTCAGCCATATTTAATCAGAGACCAGGAAATATTAGGATTTTCAGCACAGCATACACATTTCATTGCAGTTTAGACTCTCAAATCCTCATCTGCGCTCATCTCAGCAAAGCCTTTCCCCTCTCTTTCAAAACTGAACTCCCAACAGAAGTAGTTGTTTTCAAGCTGCCATTCTGATGTCACTCAGTTCTGCTTCTGAACTCTCACATGAGGCCTGTTGCTGCAATAACTTAACACTTTCTGTTGCTAATGTACATGTCAAATAAATATTTACTGGAGGGCCACTATCTTGAAAATAACAATAAAACTGATTATGTTAAAAATGTCTCATGCAATACATTTTTATGGGGGGGAAGTGCCATGTATATATGAAAAAGTGGGGAAGATGCTTTTAACAGGGAGAAACGTTAGTTCATTTTAAAACTTCTTTCTCTGCAATGATTCATAGTTAAACAAAGTCAGCTTTTCATTTTAAAGCCTCTTTCAAGAACGATTTTTAAATTTACCATGATTAGGTTGTAAACTCTTTAGGGCTGGGATAGGCTTGTGACAGTCTGTCTATTACACATGTACCATGCTGTCTAAATCATAGAAATGTAGGGCTGGAAGAGAACATGAGAGGTCATGTAGTCCAGCCCCCTACACAGAGGCAGGACCAATTACACCTAGACCATTCCTGACAGGTGTTTGTCTAGCCTATTCTTAAAAACCATCAGTGATGGGATTCCATGATCACCCTTGGAAGCCTATTCCAGTCCTTAACTATCTTTATAGTTTAAAAGATTTTCCTAATATCTAACCTAAATCTCCCTTGCTTCATATTAAGCCCATTACTTTATGTCCTACCTTCAGTGGACATGGAGAACAAAATTCTCTTTATAACAGCCTTTAACATATTTGAAGATTATCAGGCACCCCTCTGTCTTTTTTCAAGACTTAATATGCCCAGATTTTAACATTTACTCAGAGGTCACATTTTCACCTCTTATCATTTTTATTGCTCTCCTCTGGACTCTTTCAAATTTGTCCAAACCCTTAAAGTGTGGCACCCAGAACTGGACACAGTACTCTAACTGAGGCTCAACAGTGCCATGTAGAGAGGCATAGTTACCACCTGTCTTATGTGCAACAATCCTGTTCATACACACCAGAATGATATTGGCCTTTTTTGCAACTGCATCACATTGTTGCCTTGTATTCAATCTGTGATCCACTATAACCCCCCAGAGTCTTTTCACCAGTACTGCCACCTAGCCAGTTATTCCTCACTTTGTAGTTGTGCATTTGATTTCTCCTTCATACATGAAGTACTTTGCCCTTGTCTATATTGAATTTCATCTTGTTGATTTCAGACCAATTCTCCAGTTTATCAAAGTTGTTTTGAATTACAATCCTGTCCTCCAAAGTCGTAGAACCCCCTAGTAACTTGATGTCATCTGCAAATTTTATAAGCATACTCTCCACCTCATAATCCAAGCCATTAATGAAAATACTGCAAGTATCGGACCCAGGCCAGATCCTTGTGCGACCTCACTAGATATGTCCCCCACACACACATTTGACAGCATACCATTTACCCACTCTTTGAGTAAGGTATTTCAACTTGTTTTGCACCCATTAATCTTCTAGATCACATTTCCCTAGTTTTCTTATGAGAATGTCATGTGAGAAAGTGCCAAATACCTTACCAAAGTCAAGATAAATCATATCTACAGCTTCCTCCTATCCACTAGGTTAGCAACCCTGTCAGAGAGGGAAATCAGGTTGGTTTGGCATGGTTTGTTCATGACAAATTCATGTATGGCTATTCCTTACAGCCCTATTATCCTCTAGGTCAGGGGTCGGCAACCTCTGGCACACGGCTCGCCAGGGTGAGCACCCTGGTGGGCCAGGCCAGTTTGTTTACCTGCCACGTCGGCCGGTTCGGCCGATCGCGGCTCCCACTGGCCGCGGTTCACCATCCCAGGCCAATGGGGGCTGCGGGAAGCAGCGCGGGCGAGGGATGTGCTGGCCGCGGCTTCCCGCCACTCATCATCTGTTTGTATGGATTTGTTTGATGGCAGCTTTCTTCCCCATTAGGAGAGGTACACTCTGAAATGAGCTTGTCTTGTGTGGGTGGATTGTACTTCATGGAGCTGGGGATACAGAGGGAAGGGATTTAGGGCTTGGTCACAAGGCATTTGGGGAAAAAGTCTCTTGCTGAAAGGCCAACTCTGGGAAATGAGTCCAGATTCAGTTTTCAGTTACAGCACTATAATTCCATTTACTTCAGAAAAGTGGGGCAGTGTGTATGGAATTTGGGCCAATAATTTCATAGAAGAAATTTCCCAGAATTAGAGAAATGTGGGGTTTTTTTGTTTTTGTTTTTTTGACAGGTCTCCTTCAGTTTTGCTTACGAGAACAAGCACAGCCAGGAATGATCATGATATGATTTATTGTTTTATTTATTTGGGGGGGGGGGCGGGGTTCTGCTTCTGCAAGCATGGGTTATTTTTTACCATGTTCTCTAATAAAAACAGATTTTATATTTACACGTGATGCAACACTCTCCCCTGTTTTTGATGGAAATTTTCAAACAAGCTCTTTCCATTTCCATTTCCTGTTGGATTAGCATTGGCACTAGCATTTCCTAATTCTGCAGATCACATTCAGACCCCCTGCAGCTCAGCGGCTGGAAAGCTTCTGCTGTTGCACTGACTTGCATTCTCCATGCCAGGTTGAAGAAAACCATACGTCCAAGACAAACAGCACTCAGATAAGAAAGGATTTACAATGAGTGGGCTCCACCAGCCTTCAGTCACTAGAGAGCACAAGCACAACTGCTGGGATACATGCATGATGTGCAATTTGTACCTTTGACCATTAGATAGCACCTTCCTGCATCAGCCAGGGCCCAGGAGCAGACAAGCTGCTGTAAGGTTAATTAATCCTGCCCTCAGACTCTTAGGAGAAACACACAGGGTGATCTCAGAGTTACCATCTCTCATGCTTTTGTTCACTTACTGCAGCTGGTGGTGAGGCAGCCCTTACTACACATGGCTGTCATCTCTCCTTGTTCTCATTAAGACTGAAGCCAAAGCTGGCCCTCTGGCCAACTCCTGGGTTCTAAGATTAAGAGACTGAAAACAGTGAGGAGAGAGTAGCGTGTGGGGATCAGGAGACTATCCCAGTGTGAGAGAAATAATACTAACAGTTCTCCTCAGACACTTGCAAGTTCTTTATTCTTTTAAAAATATTGAGTTAAATTCTGTCTGTCCGTTCTTCTGAAGCATGTGAGGGTGTTCTTCTGTATGTTTTGAAAAAGGGAGGCAACATAGCGTTTTTTTCTGCACTGAGTGTGTTCCTCGGATCACAAAAAGCAAACAGATGAAACTTTATTTCTAGTCAAGGTGAGACCAAATTGCTCTGAGGAGTCTCAGACAGCTGGTAAACTCCTTGCCATGTCACTAGAAGAGTTTCCCTACAGTGCAGCACATTGGCCCATTAACACGATTTGACAGGATCCTTTGCAGTCCTCCTATTCTGTGTGACAGCTTGCTCTGGTGCCGGTGAAATGCTGTGAGGAATTCTGAGGAACACTGACTCTCAAAGCAAATAATGAAATTGGTTATAAATGTCCATTTTGACCAACTGGATTGTCCAAAGGCTTATTCAGTAATCTTAAAAGGAGCCCTAGGTTCTTAGATTTGGAATCTAACCCAGGAATCAATCAACTGAGGAACCTAGCAATAGAGTGAGCAGGGAGGTGACACCCAGGGGGATGGAATCTATCAGGCAAGATGAGACAGGAGGCAGTGCTGGCTGCACACCACTCGTATACCTCCAAATCTGCACCCCACCAGGGGTTTACACCGTGACATTATGGGAATAATGGGGTAATTAACTATGTTTTGAAAGTGGGCTCCAATATTCTGCTGTATATGAAGCTTATAAAGTTGAGCTGACTAGTGCTGGGAGCATCTTGTCTCTGGGGTAATTACCCCAATATTCATGCAGTAACTTTGAGGGAAACCCAGTTCCTGAAACTTGGAATCTCAATTGTGGTTTGTGGATCTCTGCACCAGGCTTAGCATGGAGGTGACTCTCAAAGGTGGACTGTGATGGGTGGGACAAGAAGTGATACTGGCTTCCCATTTACCTAAATGCTTCACCAGGCTCTGACCAGACTGTGCAGTACTTTGGGATTGGGTCAGGAGGAGGTGGAGCCAGAGCCTGATTACTCTCTGTGGCATCATCTGGAGTGGCTCCATTCACATCTTAGCAGATACCTCCCATGGGAGTTAATGATGTGAGTAAGTTAGTAATCTCTGGATTTTGTTATGGTTTATTAATCAGCACTATGTTCTAAAAGTGGCTTATAGTCCGTCACATAAGAGCTCCCATATTGCCAGTGTCACACAAAATGGCCACCTCCAAGTGCATGTACAGAGATAGCAGTTAGACTTAGACATTTTATTTTCTAAAACACTTCTGATGTAATTCCTTGTGTTTAGTTGCTGGGACATTAAGGCTGCTTTGTGTCATTGGAGGATTCCCCCTGGGTTAAAGTCACCTTTACAACCCACCTCCTCAGCTCCACTGACCACTCCCCACCAACTGCTGAAGATATGGGCTACTGACTAGCTGGCTGAGCTGAGTGAAAGGTGATTTATTTTAAAAAGGACAGTGTTTCTCACATACTAATTGCCCCAACGATCATCTTTCTACATCTCATACATTGTCTTCTAATCACTTGAATATTATTAGCACAGTGTAGGCAATGAGCCAACAAGATTGTATGTATTTTAAAATTATTTACAATAAACAAACACAGCATGATGGGAATGTTCCTCAGGGCTGGCTTTTTCATTCAGATGTATATGCTAAAATATCTATTTCAAAGCCTGCTTACTAAAAACAACGTTGGAGGATATAGCAGCATGAATTTTTTAAAAGTATAGTGTCGTGTACACTGGAGTGTAAAAGAACTTGGGGATGTTTGCCCCTCTTTCACCTACAAAGACAAAGGAACAGAGCACTTCAGACTTTGTGGCTTATCCTACTGTTCCCACAATTCCAGGGCACAGCAGAAAAAAAAACACACTTAAGTCGAGGAGAAAAGGTTATCAAGTGACTCCAAAGAGAAGGTCTAAGATAACAAACAGCAGCATAAAGCTCAAGCAATATAACAAATAAGAAGAAACAAATCTGGGAACCAATAATGTCTTTCTGCCAATTGTTATGAATAGGAACTGAAGTCAGTGGTAACTCAATCACAAGCGTCTAATCTGGAAGGCGTTACCTTAAAGTGTCCAGTAGGGTGTATATAATCAAGTCCTACAAGACACATGCTTTTTAGACTAATATTAAGCCATGAATAAATATTTAACTGTAAACAAAACCAATTATTTTACAATATGTATCTAGTGGCTAGTTTAATGTTAATCTCACAGTAAGTGGTGCGTCACTTCTGCTTACATGTTGGGTTTTCCAATAGGAGGAATGATTGTTTTGGGTAAAGGAAATACATTGATAGACTCCAGATGGTAAGACTGCACAGACAGGCGTAATATTTGATAGTGTTCCCTTCTGTGTCTCACACATACCGACATTTTCAAAGATGATTAGTGATCTTGGGTGCCCAACTTGACACACCTTAAAGGGCCTGATTTTCAAAAATACTGAGTACCCACCAGAAGGCCCCTTTGAAAGTTTGTCTAGTTGCTCACCCAAAAATGGAGCCACTCAAAATCACTAGTCACCTTTGAAAATCTTGGTCTTTCCCACTCCCTTTCAATGAAACTAGGCACATACTGAGCCCAATCCTGCAAGGTCCCATACACACAAAACTCATACATACTTCAATAGAAGCTGTGACATTGCACTCCATATGATTTTATGAAAATATGCTAATAAGTGTGAATATAATGTAACTGGAAAATGCTTCATGCAAAAGGTCTCTTGTAAGGTATCATTACAAAGCTTATAATCTACTGATCATGGTCATCCTATTTGTATAAATGTATCACTCTTGTATCTGAAACTAGAAATATGAAATATAACTCTGAGGTCCTATTGTAATTATGCAAAGTGTGGGCCATTAATGGTGGTTTGGAAGCTTGATGACTCCGATCAACTAGGACAATTGACTGTAGATGGCTCTGTTTACTTGTAAGTCTTCCTGTATACATGTGGCAAGTGTGTAAATGAAGACTTACAGTGATCATGTGATCATGTCACCTGAACTGGAATCCATCTTTAACCTGGTGCTTTTCCATTTAGGAGCGGTGGGAACCCACAAAGGATTCCCGCTTTGTGCAAAAGATATATAAGGGGGTAGAACAGAACAAAGGGGGCTGCAGTCATGAGAAATCCCCTAGCTACCACCTGAGCTGGAANTTAAATCCTACTTTTTGTATTTAATAAAAATAACTTTTTACTTATTAATTAACCCAGAGGAAGTATTAATATGTGTGTGTGTGTGTGGGGGGGAAAATAGCTGTGCATATCCCTCTATCAGTGTTATAGAGGACAAGCAATTTATGAATTTACATGTATAAAGCTTATACAGGGTAAAACGGATTTATTTGGGGTTTGGACCCCATTGGGAGTTGGGTATCTGAGTGCTGGAAACAGGAGCACTTCTTAAGCTGTTTTCAGTTAAGTCTGCAGCTTGTGGGGGACGTGGTTCAGACCTGGGTCTGTGTTTGCAGCAGGCTAGCGTGTCTGGCACAACCAGGCGGGGCACTGAAGTCCCAAGCTGCCAGGGAAAACGGGCTTAGAGGTAGTCCCAGCACATCAGGTGGCAGTTCCCAAGGGGGGTTCTGTGATCCAACCCATCACAGAAGCCCTATGTGCAGAACTCTTGTAGAATGGAGCCCATAGTACAGATTATGAGTAATGCTGTCATTAAGGTAAGTAGGGGGGCTGTTCATTCATTTCCCAAGGCATGCAAGCAGGTTTATAGAGTTTAGTAGGTCTATGAGGTACTGACATTTCTAATCAGCAAGGCTGTGAAATTGTCAGTTAATGCAAGACTGTCTCCCCAGGTGCAATTAATAAGATTTGTATTTGCAGACAGAATAAAGCCTCAGGGCAGCAAATAGATTTTAAATTGGAAAGACAACATTTACATAGGTATTCAGGCTAAGGATTGTGACAGGGTTCCTAGGGTGCAACCTGGACTGTGGGACCACTGAGCCGTCTGTCCCACCAATCTGGAGTGTCCCTCTCATGCTGTGACGCTGTGTCAAGCCACAAACCTCTGGCAGGTACTGCACTTACACAGACATCCACAGGCATGGACACACCCAACTGAGTTACATGAATGATCTCCAAGCCACTCATGAACCATCAGTAGGGAGGCTTCAACCAGTTACCCCTCCCCTGCCCCGTTCCTCAGCCTTGCACCCCAGAACCGTATCATCTTGTCCTGATCAGAAGCCTGGCCAGTATAAGTTCATTACCCAGTCTGCCCCTCCCTCAATGTGGAGAGGACACACACTAGCCTTTGTAAACTGATCTGATATTTCCCAAGTACTTCAACAAAAACACACTGTTTTAGATAAAACATAAAACACGTTTATTAACTACAGAAAGATAAATGTTAAGTGATTATAAGTAGCAGGCATAGAAATTAGAGTTGGTTACTTAGGAAACAAAAGTAAATTTGCAGTCTGCATTCTACAAACTAAACAGGATTTGAATCAAGCAGTGTCTCACCCTACCAGATGGTATAAACAGGTCACAGACCCTCCACACACAGGCTGGAACTCTTTTCCAGCCCGGGATCACCCTCCCCCAGTTAAAATCTTTGTCCTCCAGACGTGTTTCGAGGTGTTGAGTTGTGGGGGGAGTGAGGCCAATTGATTATGTCACTTTCCCTTTTTTATAGTTTCTTCCAGCTTGCTGGAAAGATTTTTTGGTGTAGGGATCAGGCAGTTCACATTGGTCAAGCAGTCTCCATTGTCTACCTGTTCTCTCTGAGAAGTGTTCTAGGATGGCTGTTGCTAGAGTGGATTCCCTTTAATGGGCTATCAGTGCATCTGGCTACTCCATTGTTGTACCTGAAAGTCTGGTTGTGGGTGTTTCCAACCTCACAACATATTTCAATAACATATACAGCAATACTTCATAATCTCATGTATAATGATAGCACATAAAATCCAATAGGATATTAACATTCAACAGATCAAGACTTTTAAAATGATACCTCACAAGGCATATTTTGTACAAAACATATCATAATTATATGACAGTGGTGAATATGGGAGTTCCAGGTTGCTGCTTTGAGGTACAGAGTGCCATAAGGATATTATGCCTGTCTTTATTAGGGTTTGAACAACAATGCATAAAATAAATATTAATCTATTTCCAGATATACCACAGTATTAAATCAAAGGAGATATGGAATAGTACTTCAAAACTGGATGATTTAATACTAGTTTCTTATTAATAAAGACAATTGGCTTTATTTATGCTCTCCCCCTTAAATATATAAATGCAAACAAAATAACACCTTCCGTATCAACGATGTAGCATAAACTAGTAGTATGACATATGTGATGATTATGACCCTGATTTGGCAAAAACTTATGCAGGTGCTTCACTGAATCTATTGCAAGAAGTTCTGCTAACGTCTATTAGACTACTTGCAGTGTGTATACCTAAGCAAAGGTATAAGTCATTGCCAGATCAGAGCTTATTTCATGGTTCATACTAGTGCAGAGATCAGAGAGAGGGGAACCTTTTTAATTACTTCTGCTGCAGGAACGTATCTAATATATAATAGTCAGCAAAGGTGTGGCTCACACTTGATGTTCTTAGGCCTGGTCTACACTAGAAAATTAGGTTTAACTAGGTTGGTCAGGGGTGTGAAAAATCCTCAACCCTGAGTGGCATTGGTAAGAGGACCTAAGTCCCCACTTGGACAGCGGTAGGGTGACGGAAGACCAGCCACTTCTCGGGGAGGTGGATTACCTATGCAGACAGGAAAACCATTCCCATCAGCAGAGGTAGTGTCTACACTGAAGCACTGCATCAGCGTAGCTGTGCTGCTGTCTCATTTTAAGTGTGGACAAGTCCTTAATGAGAGCCCTGAGTAAGTGGATTTAGGAATGTAAATGCTTTTTATATAAGTAGCTCTTTACTGAAATCCACAAACAACTGCCTATTGTACAGGATACAGAGCTTCTCATCTCCAGGTCACTAGTTCAAGTTCAACGCAAATAAGTAATGTTTAAAATTCATGATTATTCAATGGCTGCGGTGTAGCCTAGTGAAATGAATTTGATGATCAGAGTCCAGTTCTTCATATACAAGCATCTTATGTCACAAAATCGCCATCACATTTAATACTATATGGCACTTGTTTTGGCACTCTTAGCAGAGAGGCTAGGAGATTGAACTATCCTCTCACTCAGAGGTAGCTCCTCCAAAACTAAGTTTAGGCACACTGATGTGCAGTGTTTATGTGGAAGTTTGCACTGATTTTGCTTAAACATTTGTTATGTGGCTAAGTAAACACTTCAGTCTCCTAGTGCTATCTGTTTGGAATCCTAGATTAGTACTACACTGCCAGATAGGAACATTTAAAATGTAAAAAACCAAGAATAGCTACAGTAGGTTGGGGGAAGTGAGTAGAAGTCACAGTTTGGGGTTTTTTTTGCAACCCAATGAGAAAGTTACAGTAACTACAAGCCATATGGAAAACACAGGTCTTTCAAAATGTCTCTCTCATTTACATTCAAAAGTTCAATTCAGTATTTTAATAATACTATGTAATATTTACACATGATTTAGATAGTTTAACCCAGATTTCTTATTAGCTGGTGGTGGTGAAGCACTGGAATGGGTTACCTAGGGAGGTGGTGGAATCTCCTTACTTAGAGGTTTTTAAGGTCAGGCTTGACAAAGCCCTGGCTGGGATGATTTAGTTGGGATTAGGTCCTGCTTTGAGTAGGGGGTTGGACTAGATGACCTCCTGAGGTCCCTTCCAACCCTGATATTCTATGATTCTATCAGGAGGCTCCTCTCATCTGTTCTATATGCAGATGTTCTATATCTGTTCTATATTTCATCAGTAAATGAAAATGACAAACTGTTTCCCTTTTTTTATATATAAACTCCACTTCATAATACAGAAGCAATCATAGAATCATAAAATCATAGAACTGGAAGGGACCTCGAGAGGTCATTTAGTCCAAGCCCCTGCACTCATGGTAGGACCAAGTATGATCTGGACCATCCCTGACAGGTGTTTGTCTAACCTGCTCTAAAAAATGTCCAGTGATGGAGATTCCACAACCTTCCTGGGCAATTTGTTCCACTGCTTTAACTACCCTGAAGTTTTTCCTAATGTCCAACCTAAACCGCCCTTGCTGCAATTTAAGCCCATCACTTCTTGTCTTATCCTCAGAGGTTAAGGAGAACAAATTACCTCCCTCCTCCTTTTAACAACCTTTTATGTACTTGAAAACTGTTATCATGTCCCTCTCAGTCTTCTCTTCTCCAGACTAAACAAACCCAATTTTTTCAATCTTCCCCCATAGGTCATGTTTTCTAGACTTTTAATCATTTTTTGTTGTGCTTCTCTGGACTTTCCCCAATTTGTTCACATCTTTCCTGAAATGTGGCACCCAGAACTGGACACAATACTTCAGTTGAGGCCTAATCAGTGCAAAGCAGAGTGGAAGAATTACGTCTTGTGTCTTGCTTACAACACTCCTGCTAATACATCCCAAAATGATGTTCGCTTTTTTTGCAACAGTGTTACATTGTTGACTCATATTTAGCTTATCTTCCACTATGGCCTTCAGATCCCTTTCTGCAGTACTCCTTCCTAGGCAGTCATTTCCCATTTTTTGTGTGTAACTGATTGTTCGTTCCTAACTGGAGTACTTTGCATTTGTCCTTATTGAATTTTATCCTAGTTACTTCTGACCATTTCTCCAGTTTGTCCAGATCATTTTGAATTTTAATCCTATCCTCCAAAGCACTTGCAACCCCTCCCAGCTTGGTATTGTCCGCAAACTTTATAAGTGTACTCTCCATGCCATTATCAATAAGACACAGTATGCAGTGAATTTCAGAGTGAGTGATTCATCCAGTTCTCAAGTGGTTTAAGCCACTCTACCTTCAGGTTCATGCCTTATCACATCCCTTGAAGTAGGCTACAGAGTAGCAGTAGTGCAAGTAAAATCCATTTCTTACCAGTACGGGGGGAGGGGTGGCACCAGCTAAGGGGGGGCATGTGACCTCCTCACATGACCTTCCATGTGACTCCTCCCTGCCCCACCCCGAGCCTGGGGCCCCCATGCTCTCCCCGTCCCCTCCCCATGATCCATTCCACGTTACCAGGGGGAGGGAGATCTGTCCTCCTCCTGCTGCACCAGGGACTTCAGAACCACAGCAGGGAAAGGAGCAGAATGTGGGGCCTCTGGTGCAGCTCTACCGCCCCCAGCCCTGCCCCCTGCCCTTCCACACAGCTGCGTCTCCTCTGTCTGTACAGCAGCAGCCCCGTCGGAGGACAGGGCTGCCCTCCCTGCCCCCCCCCTCCCCCCCGCCCCAGCATTCTGCTCCTTTCCTCACTGGGAACCACAGCAGGGAAAGGAGCAGAACGCTGGCAGCTCTTTTAGTGGCTGGACCGCCCCGAGCCCTGCCCCCACCCCCAGCCCTGTCCCCCAGCAGGGCTGTTGTACAGATAGAGGAGACACAGCTCCATGGAAGGGAGGCGATACAGCCACGCCAGAGGAGCTGCTGGCACGGGGCCGTGGGCTCCTCCTGTGTCTTTCCGGTATGCCATACCGGCTATAAATATCTCGCTGTACTTGCACTGCTGCAGAGTAGTTAGTCAGAGGTACACCACTTGTCATGTCTTAACATCCATCCATCATTAAAGTAGGAGTCTAAATTACACCTCCTTCTGTGGGCTTGATTCACCTCACTGGTGCAGTGGGGTGCAATTTGCGCCATTGACTTTAATGGGATCAGAATTCCACCAACACTGGGTCTTTGAAAATTCCACTCCATTTTTATTGACAGCCATAAGTTTTTCCCTTTGGATGAGCAAATGCTTCCAATCAGTAAGACTCCAGTATGAAGTCTCTCTCTTTCCCTAGCAATAAGTTCAAGTTCAAAGTGGCATTCCAAATGATTGCTCACAGAAGGCCACATGCACAAAGCTCACATTGACATCAGTGTGACTTCCAGGTGCAGATCAAGGCTACTCTATCAGCCACAGGCAGCCTTCATGGAGAATATACTTCTCCCCTATGGTACATGCCTTTATCAAACTTTTAACCTTCAGGTCACTGTTTTCTGTGTGCAGTGTCTCAATGCAATGAATATGAACTGTTTGGTAAATTCTGTATAATAATACTATGCCAGTACCTTGCTCTATGTATATCTAGCATAGAAGAATAATGCACCCTTGTTTTAAACTATCAGAGGGGTAGCCGTGTTAGTCTGGATCTGTAAAAGCAGCAAAGAATCCTGTGNTCATGCTGCAAAACGTCTGTTAGTCTATAAGGTGCCACAGGTTTCTTTGCTGCTTTGTTTTAAACTGTTCACCAACAGAGAGCACACTGGTAGTGAGCACTTGCAAACCTTATTGACTGACAGCTTTAGTTAGTATAGGGTTGTTTCTCCATAAACTCCAGACAATTTTGAATAAATGCTGCAAGACTATTAATGACATGGAGCTTTAGTCCTGTGGTTGAGTGGACTGAACATGGCACTGGGATCCAGGAACATATGACTTCTAGTATTGGCTCTGTCATACGGACTTGCTGTTTGACTTTGGCAGTTCACTTACCGTCTCTGCCTGCTTACCCATCTGCGAAATGGAAATAATACTTCCATACAAAGTTTGTTCAGTGGTTCAGAGACAGAGCACAATGCAGTGACTGGCTTTAAAAAAAACCTCGCACCATTTACCCTACCACACAGTGGTATTTTAAAAAGGTTATGTTTGTCATGAATTCTGCTATAGAAAGCCTACAGAAAGGTTAATATTTAAAGTTATTTTATTTGTTATGCAGCCTCAATATAAATTTTTTCAGAATATTCCCATCAATGAATTAAATCAAAAGAAAACTTTTCCTCTGGAAAGTAAATACAGTTTACTCTTTATGAAGACTTAGTCTTGAGCCTGTTCCAACACCCAAAATATGTTAACTCTCTCAAGTGTTTGAGTTACAGAATAGTATACATGTGGGAATGTGCAAATGATGATTGTCTTTAACACAAGAATGTGATAATTAAATCTGATCTCCATTTTCTTTGTATACTCTTCCAAAGACAGAAAAAGCACAAAGGTGCAGAACAGCGCTGAAGTGCTTTTACCAAGTGTGATAACATGTTCTATCCAATCCATAAATATGGATTGTCAGATACCAGCATTATTCTAGTCATGCCAGCATTTGTTTTGACCCCTGGCTCATGATGTTCTCTGATACCTTTTAGATTTCATTAACAAGCAAAGGAAAGATCTGTAGTGTGAATTCTTTAAATGAAACTTTCAGTACTTGGTTAGAATCACAGAAATGTAGGGTTAGACAGGACCAAGAGAAGTCATCAAGTCCAGCCTCTAGTACAGAAGTAGGACCAACTAAACCTAGACCATCCCTGAGAGGTGTTTGTCTAACCTGTGCTTAAAAACCTCCAATGATAGGGATTCCACAACCTCCCTTAGAAACCTATTCCAGAGCTTAACTACCCTTATTGTTAGATAGTAGGAATAAATTTCTAACCTAAATCTACCTTGCTGCAGATCAAGGGCATTACTTCTTGTCCTACCTTCAGTGGACATGGAGAACACTTGATCACCATCCTCTTTATAGCAGCCCTTAACTTATTTGAAAACTTATCAGGTCCTCCCTCAGTCTTCTTTTCTCAAGCCTAAGCATGCCCAGTTTTTTTAACCTTTCCTCATAAGTAAGGATTTCTAAATCTTTATTATTTTTGTTGCTCTCCTCTGGACTCTCTCCAATTTGTCCCCATCTTTCCTAAAGTGTGGAGCCCAGAATTGGACACAGTGCTCCTTCTTGGCACTGATGAGGCCTCAGCAGAGTAGGACAACTACTTCCTGTGTATTACATACAACACTCCTTTTAGTACACTCAAGAAAATTAGCCTTTCTTGCAACTGCATCACAATGTTTACTTATATTCAATTTGTGATCCACTATAACCCCCCACCCCCTCAGATCCTCTGCAGAAGTACACCATCTAGCCAGCTATTCCCCATGTTATAGTTGTGCATTTAATTTTTTTCCATCCTTCATGAAGTACTTTGCGCTTGTCTGTATTGAATTTCATCCTTATTGAATTTAATCTTTTTGATTTTCAGACCAATTCTCCAATATGTAAAAGTTGTTTTGAATTCTAATCCTGTTCTCCAAAGTACTAACAATCCCTCTCAGCTTGGTGTCATCTGCAAATTTTATAAGCATACTCTCCACTATGTTATCCAAGTAATTAATGAAAATATTGACTAATACTAGACCTAAGACTGACCCCTGTGGGACCCCACTAGAAACACCCCCCCCAGTTTGACAGCAAACCATTGATAACTACTCTTTGAGTATGGTCTTTCAAACAGTTGTGCACCAACCTTATAGTAACTTCACCTAGACCACTTTTCGCTAGTTTGCTTATGAGAATGTCCTGTGGGATTGTGCCAAAAGCATTACTAAAAATCAAGATATCATGGGTACAGCTTCCCCCGCATCCACTAGATCAGTAACCCTGTCAGCGAAGGAAATGAGGTTGGTTTGGCCTGATTTGTTCTTGACAAATCCATGTTGGTTATTCTTTTAACCCTATTATCCTCTAGATGCTTACAAACTGATTGTTTACTAATTGTTGTAAGCATATCAATAAAGGTTCTTGATATGGTTTGGGTTTTTTAAAATGTAAACAGTTATATTTAACCCACATTCCATCAAAGTCCATGCTTAGGCTCCAATCCTGAATATGAATTCAGTGGAGTTACACTCAATTTGTAAACTTAAGCATGTGCATAAGTCTTTGCTGGAATGGAGGCTTGCTCCATATTCTAGACTTGCAATCATCTTGAATAAGAACGAGCAATTCAGTCAATCTTCTGGAAGCAAATGCTTCCATTGAGAACATATCAATCGATTCTCAGTTGGATGAATTATCATTTCCAGAAATGAAACATTACTATTTCCCATGTAAAACCAATCCAGTGGATATACTGGCCTGCTGCATTGTTATAGTTCTTATAACTCTTGATATTGCATTTATTATCTTTTCAATAGCACAAAGAGATAGTCTTCCTTTTCTGTACCAGACTTTGGGTTTTTCCAAGAACAAAATACTACCGCTTTATGATTGAATATTTAGTAATGGGAATGAATTTAGATTAGTTGGCAATGAGGGTGATGATTCAAGTAGCAGAAAGAACAGATATTATCCTTTGTGATCTACAGACTATTCGGACTGTAAATGAGTCAGTATTTATTTCAGTTGCAACAAATACTGTTTTGTTTTTACTTTCAACTCCATTCTTGAAACAGTAACCTGCTAATTAAAGATAATTTTAGAATCTCTTGAGGCATTAGATCACACAGCCTGATGCTCTGAAAGCATATTTCAAAGCAGTCAGCTGCATGTTACATGGAACGGAGTCCTTATTTATTTGGCAATATCCCAAGTACAGTAAGTCTTTGTCCTCCCCCACGTATACTGATACTTTTTTCTATCCCTGTCCCAGATGTGGGCCAAGTTCCTAGAACCTGTATTGTACAGAATATAACCCATTGCAGTATTTGGCAAGCACTAGTACTGATACCAGCACATGTACTTGAGGTTTGAAGAAGCTGATAAATTAGTGCCCCTCTTCCTAACGTAATCAGTCCTTTTACTCAGCCTTATTTGGCCACTGCTGCATGTAGGATGACTAGATGTCCCAATTTTATAGGGCCTGTCCCGATATTTGGGGCTTTGTCTTATATAGGCGCCTATTACCCCTCACCCACTGTCCCAATTTTTCACACTTGCTGTCTGGTTACCCTAGCTGCATGCCTCCTGTTCTCTAAACTTCAGACTGGTTTACAGACTGGTCTACAACTGACATCACAATTGCAAGCACGTACAGTGAATGCGAGGCAGTAGATACTAGTTCAGGGGTCGGCAACCTCTGGCACGCGGCTCGCCAGGGTAAGCACCCTGGCNCCGCCAGGGTGCTTACCCTGGCGAGCCGCGTGCCAGAGGTTGCCGACCCCTGTACTAGTTGATAGAGCTGAATTCTTAGTCAGGGAAGCTTGTACTTTTGCCCCAAAAGCTTGGCATAATGGGAATATGAATTGTAGATCTTACTGTTCCCCTTGATAAATGTCACTATTTCAAATTGAAGTGAAGTGAAGTATATTATTGTATGTACTCAGGGAGGCAGAGTCAGCCTGTGGAGATGGCACCAGCCTGGGGCCTGGCTCCACAAAGGGACTTATGTGTTGCAACATTCAGCATTACAATGCCTAACTTTTAGGCACCTAGACAAACACTGGACCAACAATGGGATCCATAAAGCCTGAGTTAGGCACCTAGGCTCCCTATAGAGTGAAGGGGGAGAGAGGGGGTTAATGGGAGCTGCCAAAGCTCACAGCTTTTGAGTAGTGAGCACCTTACTTAGCTGCCTTAGTATAGATTTAGGTGGCTAAAGTTAGATACCCACATTTGAAAATATCTGCCTCTTTGCCTCAGTTTCCTCATCTGTCCAATCAGAATAATAATGCTTGGTGGTAGAGGGTACATCTACACTGCAAAAACAAAACATGGCAGCAAGTCTCAGAGCCTTGTGGGGCTCCCACTGTGAGGCTAAAAATAGCAGCATAAACATTTCTACTCAGGGTGGAGTCTCTGAAACCCTCCCCTGTCCCCTCTCACTGGGTTTTGGAGACTGGCCTCCAGCCCCAGCACTAATGTCTACACTGCTATTTTTAGCCTCATAATATGAGCCCTTTGAGCCCAAGTCAGTTGGCCTGGGCTTTAAGACTCACTCATGGATCTTTTTTTGCAGTCTCCACATATGCAGAATGTACTACCCATCTGGAGCCCTGACTAGGGAGCCCCAGATACAGGCAAGCAAGCAAGCCCTGTATTGGCAAGCAAGAGTTAATTATCAGGAACTAGAAACAGCTGGCCTCAATTAGCTTCCCCAGAAACTAGCTGAGAGCATATAAAAGGAGGAGAAAGGGTGTCAGGGTGGGTTAGTTGAAGAGGCAATCAGCTACTCTGAGGGAGACTAGCTGTATGTACCTGGGGCCCTGCTGAAATAGAGCTTGTTTACCTTAAACCAAAGGTAAGGTGGTTTGGGGTTTCTTGTTTGTCTTGACCCTGCAGAGTTGAATCTCTGGTAGTGGATTATGTTAGTTCTTAAAAAAGAACTTGTTTTGTTTGTTTTTTCTTCTCTTGGCCTGCCCTGATCTCTTTTCAATGAAGGACCATGTGTTTCCTCATCTGTGAAATGCTTTCAGATCTGTAAATAAAATATGCTGTGTAGATGCTAAATAGTGCAGCCTTCTATATAGGGTGACCAGAAAGCAAGTGTGAAAAATTGGGATGGGGTAATAGGAGCCCATATAAAAAAAGCCCCAAATATTGGGATTGTCCCTATAAAATTGGGACATCTGGTCATCCTACTTCTATATGAAGCAAATTGAATCTAGGGGGGAAACTGAACTATTCACTATATATGCTTCTAAAAAAAATAAACCATTGACTTTGGGCTAAAATTGTTTAAAACAACTTAAAGAATTCTGTATTATACTGACTGACATTTATTGCTTTTTCCATACAACTCTAATCTTAATCAGTATCCAGTTTTTTCCTTTAAAAACAATTGTTTCCAAATCCCGTCAACACCTTCCTACATATTTGTTCAATTATGTAATACTCACAGTGCCATTTCTTCAAAATCCATTATCCTGTGTAGCACAAATACACTAAGTTTGTCTGTATCCGTGGGGAAGACCACAGTGTGTTTGTCTATTGTATGCTAAAATGTCAAAGGAATTTGTGCTAATCCATCCCATAGTTCCTTAATATGATGGAACTAAAACCCAAATTTGTGGGATAGGAGTTGGACTATAAGCCTTGATCTGACTTTTGTGGTGACTTTTATCTCTGTAATAATGAATGCAACCAGAACCTTGCCTTTCTACAAAAGTCCTCTAGACCCTAATAGGGATGGAACTAACAGACTTCTATAGGGTTCTCTAGAAATTAATTTTAAGAACTTTACAAAGATTAAAAGAACAAACTTTCTATAAGCTATGGAATCATCCTGTAGTATTCTGTAAACTGTATCAACTATCCTCCCTTTATGCAATGGAGTGTTAGATGTGGGTGCAACAGGTCCAACTGAGTTCTCTTTATGAGAGAAGAATTAATACTGTGGACAATGTTGGCTCGGTTATAGAGAGGCTCTATCTATTTTACAAATGCAGAGTTTCAGACAACTTCCTGTGTATGGTTTAGAGCTGCTGGTTGTGTACTGTAAGCTGCAGGACTCCTGTGTAAGTGATTGTAAAGCTCCAGTCTTCGCTGTATCCTTTGAGAGGCTCCTAGATATCAAGCAGTCCTGATCCTTTACTCACTTGATTGAACAAATATAAGTTGCATGTTGTCCTAGTCAAATCCAGTTTTGTGATCTCTACATCTATGAATATGGTGGCTAGGTTGGAGATGGGAGTTATACACAGAGAACAGCTTATTGTACATCTACTCTTCAACTAAAAACTTGTAGCTGGCCTCTGCCAGGTGACTTGAGCTTGCTGGGCTGTTGAATTGTCGTGTAAACTTTGAGGCCTGGGCTGGAGCCCAGGCTCTGGGATCCTCCCACCTTGCAAGGTTCCAGAGCCTCACCCAGGGCACTAAATGCCCCAATAACTCTGTGGGTGAAACCACACAATCATTATGCTCTCAAACTCTCAAGGAAAACCATAAAAGGCAACCACAATATCCCCTGCGGGTGAACACTTTGGGGGTGGGGAGGGGGAAAGTGATCACTCTGTCACTTTTCCTTGAAAGAAACCTGCACAACACCTTCAAAAGACAAGCTGGGAGCTTAAATTCATAACTGCTAGACACTGTAGCCCAGTGGGCCAGCTTACCGCTATTATATTCACTGCCTTGCATTATATTCTGCTTCACTATATTCAGCAGTAATGCAAGGAATCTACAGGCTTGTATCCTAGAAGACATTGGCTTCAGCAGTTAGCATGAGGCTGGAGGCCTACGAATTTTGGCATAGATAAATTTAGGTAATTCCTTCTGTGATGGGTTGGATCACAGAAACCCCCTTGGGAGCTGCCATCTAATGTGCCAAGACTACCTCTGCTCCTGTTTTCCCTGCCAGCTCAGGACTCCAGCACCCTGTCTTGCTGAGCCAGACACTCCCATCTGCTCCAACAAAGACCCAGTGTCTGAATTACCTGCCCCAAAGCTGCAGGTTTACCTGAAAACAGCTCACCGAAGTGTGCTTGTCTTTAGCACTGAGATGCCCAACTCCCAATGGGGTCTAAACCCAAATAAATCCATTTTACCCTGTATAAAGCTTATAAAGGGTAAACTCATAAATTATTCGCCTTCTATAACACTGATAGAGAGATGCACAGTTTGCTCCCTCAGGTATTAATACATACTGAGTTAATAAATCAGTAAAGTGATTTTATTAAATACAGAAAGTAGGATTTAAGTGGTTCCAAGTAGTAACAGACAGAACAAAGTAAGTCACCAAGCAAAATAAAATAAAAATGCAGAAATCCTATGTCTAATCAAACTGAATACAGATAATCTCACCCTCAGAGCTGCTTTAGTAAGTGGTGTGTGGGTTTTTTTTGGTTTGTTTGTTTTTTCCCCTCAGACTGGACACCTTCCAGGCCTGGGCACAATTCTTTCCCCTGGTACAGCTCTTGTTCCAGCTCAGGTGGTAGCTAGGGGATTCTTCATGATGGCTCCTCTCTCTCCCTTTGTTCTGTTCCACCCCTTTATATATCTTTTGCATAAGGCGGGAACCCTTCGTCACTGGAAAAGCACCAGGTTAAAGATGGATTCCAGTTCAGGTGACATGATCACATGTCACTGCAAGACTTCATTACCCACTTGCCAGGACACACACATACAGGAAGACTCACAGGTAAAACACAGCCATCTGCAGACAATGGTCCTGGCTAATGGGAGTCCTCAAGATTCCAAACCACCATTAATGGCCCACACTTTGCATAATTACAATAGGCCCTCAGTTATATTTTATATTTCTAGTTTTAGATACAAGAGTGGTACATTTATACAAATAGGATGATCACACTCAGTAGATTATAAGCTTTGTATCATTATACCTTACAAGAGACCTTTTGCATGAAGCATATCCCAGTTACATTATATTTTATATTTTTATAAAACCATATAGACTGCATAACATCACACCTTCATTTTGGGGAACTGGAAATAGTGGGGGGAATTTTGTCCATAATGACATCAACCAAGCACAGAACATGAACTGACACCAGCTTCTGGAAGGTTTTGGATGGAACATCTGACTGCAAGAGTGCCATGACAATGAATTGACGTATATGATAATGGGGTGATGACACAAATACACTAACCTATAGAAGGACACCTTAACATTGGTGAGGGGAGAATCTCCTATTGCATATGCATTAGACATGCTAGCATATTCTAAAAGTGGCATCCCAGAGCAGTAGGTGAGAGATGTAGCCCTTGGGAGGAGCCAGAATGATGGCCACTGGTGAAGATGATGAAGGTGATGGTGATGAGGAAAATAATGGCTAACATTTCAGGTTTTCCTGCAAGGGATGGTGTAAGTATGGATGTTCATATGTACTTTCTATATTATCTCTATCTACCTTACTGAGTTAGTGTGCGTGACTTTGCTAAATGTATTAATAAATTATTTATTTGTTAATACAAGTTTCTATAATGTGAGTGTTGCACCTGTGCACAGCAGGGTTCCCAACTATATAATTGAGGGTTGACCGGTTCTTGTCCCAAAATCAGGCCCAGTATTACTCAAAGTGAAACCTGGGAATTTTATTCATCTATAGATCAGGCTACAACACTAAAAGTCATAGACTGAACAAAGACCCTAGATTTATGGTTTATAACAATCAAACCCACTAACCCCCCTCCACCCCCATGACTGTAGAGATTTTAACGGGCCACTGTACCTTGAATGGTCCCTTTAGCATAAGTAGTAAATACACATTCTAAACCACCTGTTCCACCTTGCCATTAGCTGTGATGCTTTGAGTACCCAAAGAAGAGCTCTGTGTGGCTCAAAGCTTCTCACCCCAACAGAGGGTAGTCCAATAAAAGGTTACCTCCCCCACCTTGTCTCTGCAATAGTGATGATAACCAATCCTACATATGTAAATGCAGATTCAATTTATCAGTGTACAGCTGTTTTGTTTTAACTACCACTTCTTCCAAGTGTGACGCCCTATTATTGTTAGGATGCCATGTGATGTCTTGACCTGCAGTTTTCTTAATGGGCTTGGTATGACTTGTTCAGAGAATACTAGCCTCTTTCAACAGTTAGGAAATCTGCAGTATAATGTTGTTCAGGGAGGATATTCCAACAGCAAAAAAGAGTTGGCTAAGCCTGCCACAATGTTAATTACCTGGTGAAGGGAAGTACTAATTCAGTGTACCTCCGAATAAAAGCTTTAGCCCTTATTCCACTGTTTGGTGTCATTAGACCATGGAGGTCTAACAAACAGCTGATAAAAGACTTTTAGCAGTGATTATAGAATGCTAAAAGAGAACTGATAGGAAACTCTGCATGCTGGAGTTCAGATGCTGATTAAAAAGATACAAAAGGACTAAGTAGTTGGGGTGTGTGAGAGGAGGGACTCTGAATTTTAATAGAAGAATATTAAAGCATTATGGCTTATAGGCTGATGCAACCTGCAGGGAAGAAAACTGACAAAAGATCAGTTAATCACAGAGCCACCTCTTGAAGAATCTTAAAAGTGACAGGCATAGTGACATGCGAAATTAGTTTTACAAAAGCAGCAGGGGAAATATTCTGGGTACAGCATGATGAAACAGCCAGAATACTTTCTCTGGAATGTAATTACAGTCCCTAGACAATACTACAATAAATGACATGCATTATGGATGATAAAGAAATCCATTAATCCTGGATAATGTATTAATTGCTGAAGCAGGTGTGGGTTTAAAAGCCCTGTTTACAAACTAATCGATGTGGGCAGCATGAGGCGATGGGACTAAATGGCTGATCTACACACAATTAATAATTTAATCCCATTCCACTGTCTGAGCTTCCCTTCTGTGGACTGTGATGTGTTAGCTGTCCAAATTAGAGCTGGGTGGGGAATGGTTTTCCCATTCCACATTTATTTCAAGATTTCTAAAACTGTTCCCATTCCACATCAAGATGAAAATGAGACCTTTCAAAATTGAGACCACCCCAAATAAGGTTGCCAACTTGGTAATATGTTAAAAACTGGACACTCCAGGTGGAGTCCTGGAACCTCCCCTGCATGCCTGTTTGCTCCTTTTCCTCACATGTTGCTTGTAGCTTTTCCTCTCTGCCTGGATCCGGAGGGACTCCCCTGCAGAGGCAGGGCTGGGGAGTGGCAGCTGCCTGATGCAGATAGGTGGCAGCCCTGGCTGAGTAGGGGTTAGGGTGGGTGATAACCTGGCACCTCCCCTGCCTGCCGTAACCATACTTGGGTGTGTTCAGTAGATCTGACTGGATACTGCCAGGTTCCCTTTTGGCTGGACTTTCTGGTCAAAAACTGGACACCCTAACCTCAAATAGCCAAAAGCCTGGTGGTTAGGGCACTCACCTGAGATGTTGGGAGACCCAGGTGCAAGTCTGTCTAATTTGGAGCTAGCACTTCAACCTCTGTCTCCCACATCCCAGCTGTGTCCTAACTCCTGAGCTATTCTGGGGTGGATCGATTGCTCTGGTTTTGAGCAGAGATTCCATCCTCGACCTGAGAAACCTTTGCTGACAGAAGTTGTCATTACTAGTGCATTCCTTCAAAAAGTTCTGGTGTTTTCTGACCAACCCATGTGCTTGAAAAATTCCTGACCACTTCTAGTCCCAATGTACTGCACAATGAGTATTCATCAATAGTCTTTTAGAAGTATGGTTATAGAAGAGCTTATACTCTCTGGGTCTTACTCACAACTAGCTTAATCAGACTCAACTTCACTGAAGTGAACACTGCACAATTCCCAGTTTCTTACAAGCAATAGTATTAAATGCAGACAAACCAAACTGCTAATGATTCACCAGAATTCTGGGTTGTTTGCATTTTTCACACACTAGCCATGTAAATCCTCTTACAAGCACACAGACTTGAGTTAGTAAAAGATTGCAAGAGTATGAAACTGTTTCAGTGTCCTTCTGAACCATTTATTTTCAGTTAGGCAAGTGCCACCTAATAATTTGCATGTCAGTGTCACTCTTGTTGTATTCTACCACTAGTTTTGAGAATAACTGTACTTCAAACAAATACATGCATGTAAACAAAAACATTGATAATCTAAATCCAGTAACTAAAGTTTGTTATCTCATGATTCACACCACAAACAGTCAGTGGCAGACTATCTGCTTAGTCATTCTAAATAGTATTGAAATGCTGCTAATTTCTCAAATAAAGAACAAACTTCACAATGACTTACTCAGTGCTAGAGCTCAGTACACTGAATATATTCTGAGAAACTTGGAGTTAACCTTAAGTTAGGTGCCACTGATGTAAGGAGACAATTTGCTCAATGATCTTATGGGCCGACTCTTCCAGAAGTACTGACCGCCCACAACACTCAAATCAAAGTGTTTTCAATGTCCACATGTGTGGTAAAAGTTCTTACTTTGAGATTTTATTCACATGGCCAGTAGAGGGCAATATCTTTCTATAGTTAAAATCTTGGTCTTTAACCAAATTCTGATAGTTTGAGCTCATTTGACCGTGTTTATTAAAAACAATTAAGTGAAATTTAGCACAATAAGCTGAAATGTATTGTTTGTCTGTACGTGAGTGTATTGTGGGAAGCTGAGATGCTTTACTTTCATTTTAGGGTTACCCCCCACAGTTTCTAAATGCTGCAGATTGACTTCTTTGAAAGATCTCTAATATGGAAAGAGCTGTTTGTACAGTCAAATGACTTTAAAGAAGCCTAATATCTATACAACATTGTACAGGGAGGAAGAATGATAGAAACGTAGGGCTTGAAGGGACCTTGAAGTCATCTAGTCCAGCCCCTGGCACTGAGGCAGGACCAAGTACACCTAGAACATCCCTGACCAGTGTTTGTCCATCCTGTTCTTAAAATCTCCACAACCTCCTTTGGTAGCCTATTCCAGAGCTTTACTGAGGAAGTCCTTTCCTAGAATCTAACCTAAATCTTCCTTGCTGCAGATTAAGCCCATTACTACTTTTCCTACCTTCAGGGGATAGGGTGAACAACTGATCAGTCCTCATAACAGCCCTTTAACATATTTGAAGACTATCAGTCTCCCACTTGGTCATCTTTTCTGAAGACTAAACATGCCCAGTTATTTAACCTTTATCAGAGGTCAGGTTTTCTAAACTTTTTTGTTGCTCTGGACTCTCCAGTTTATCCACATCTTTCATAAAGCATGGTGCCCAGAACTGAACACAGTACTCAGCTGAGCCAAGCCACCAGGGCTGAGTAAAGCAATACAATTGATCCCACTGTCTTACATATGATAGTGCTGTTAATACACCCCAGAATATTAGCCTTTTGCACAACTGCATCACATTGACTTGTGTTCAATTTGTGATCCACTTTAAACCCCATGCCTTCTTCAGCAGTACGACTGCCTGTCCAGTTACATTCCACATTTTATAGTTATGCATTTGATGGTTTTTATTCCTTACATGAAGTACTTTGCACTTGTCTCTACTGAATTTCATCTTGTTGATTTTCAGACCAGTTCTGCAACTTTTCAAGGAGAAAGCAACTGGAATGCAATTAGCTAATGCTATAGTGTGCCCCCCTGCAGTAGAAGGCATGGAAGGGAGGTGGCTGAGGGGTGCATAGATGGCTGGGTGCATAGTCTCTAAACACACATTTACTGGGTGGGTGGGGGGAAGCAGCATCACCACTACTAGCACCTTCAAGGTACTGGCCAAGTGTCTCTCTCCTTCCTGGGAGCATGGCTGCCATTCACACCTGGGCAGGACCCAATCTCCTGCATGCAGAGAACTGCAAAGAGAAGCATTAGCTCCTGCCTGCATTGCCACTGCCACTGTCCCAGATTAATCCTTCTCACCGATAGCAGGGCCTTTGGAGCTAGAAATGAGAAATTGGCATGTGTTTCCATGGGCTCTGGAGAAAGAGTTTTGACTCTGATCTTGTCTTGTCTTTGCTCATACAACATCTCTCAGTGAAGGTGACAATATTTGGAACTTGGCCAAGGTGTAACATTTCTGCTCTGGCAAAATGTGCCAGGAGGTCTTTAAATGACCACTGGCTTTTTATGTTGCCTTAAGAGAAACACTTCTAGTAGCAGAGTGCCCCTTAACACAGTACTGGAGCACTGGTTCAGTACTGATTCAGAAGTCTCCTACTAAATAGCAAACTTCCCTTCCTGCAGCACCTTAGCCTTCTGAAAGCTTTGCTGTCAAACACTGACTCAGCCTAACCTTGCTTAACATGTAAGACCTAATAAGAGCCCAGGCCAGAGTTAGGACTGCAGCTCACTGAAAACACAATGGCATGATGCTGTCAGGGTTCCTCAGCTAGGTCAGTGAAAATAACCTGTGACTGGACAATAGGATCCCCCAAGGCAGGGTTGTAAACATTTTAGGGGTGTGAGGGGGTAAAATCAGTCAGACTCCTCCAGTCTGACTGGCCATACAGGGGCAATTCAGGAAGACCTCATGGGAGGCACTGCCATGGGTAATCAAAGTGAACCTGAAAGGTTGCCTATGGGATACACATGCCAGTCTTTTCCAGCTCCAGACCTTTATTCCTACTAAAGGTTCAGTACAAGTGCACAAAAGATTCCTAATAGGAGCTTAACAGTTTGTAGTCTGCACACTTTCTTATCTGTACATAATTGGCCCATTATCTGTCTCCATGTGCCCCACAGTTCTTCACATCAAAGAAGTGGAGCCTTCTTTTTATTTAACTTAGAGGGGAGTAATATTTAGTAATCTTATGCCTGCATGAGCAATTAATTAACAACTCTTCGGATATGGTCAATTTAGGAACTCTGTTTTTGGAGCCCACACTCTTCAAAAAGAACTAGCAGCAAAGTGAGGCTTAAATTGTCACTCATCAAAAAGATAATGATGCTTTGGCAAGGCTGCGTCATTTGATCACTAGTCCTTGTATTAGCCAGAGAAGTACTTAGAGGCACTAAGTGTCTGGTTTAGCAAACAATGTGCAATTTAAGTCTCACAAATAGATTGTACAGGAATGCACACCAACTAATCAAGTCTGGAGCAATAAGGAAAAAGTAGTCTTGACCGAGTGTTTGATTTCACCCACATCACTAATGCAGTCTTTGTTCTGTAGATTAGGAATATTTACATATACTCTCTCCTAAAACTAGGGTGTGATAGTTTATCACATTGCTAGCTCTGAATGTTTAACTTCTTTAGTTAAATGTATTTTTCTGCATCTTGGGGTTTGGTTTGGAACTATCCGAAACATCTGTTCGGAGACCAGCTGATTTTTATGCTGCTTTTATAAGTCAAGGAGAAGGGCTTGTCTTAGTGAACGTGCTTATTATTAGGATATTAATGGACACACTTCTATCAGTGGACCCTACCTTCTCAAAAGATCAGTGGACCCCATCTTCAGTTGACCCTACCTTCTCAAAAGAAGATGGGGGTCCACTGATAGGATATTAATGGACACACTTCTAATAATAATAATTAATACCTAGCTCTTACATATCTAGTGACAGAGTGCTGTCAAAGCACTTTACAAAGAAGGCTCAGTATCAGTAGCCCCACTTTACAGATAGGGAAACTGTGGCACAGAGGAGAAAGTGACTTGCCTAAGGTCACCCAGAAGACTAGCGGAAAAGCTGGGAATAGAACTGATGATCACAAGCATTCAGGAATAACTGACAGTGAAAGCTATTCTGAGAAGCTGATACTTGAATGTCTATTTATATTCTTGGTCCAAAATCCTGCTATGAATACAACTACATAGACATGTGACTTAAGAGCTGAATTGTCACAGCTTTGTAAGTCATGTAGAACTAGGCTCTCTGCCACCCCAAAATTGTTGGGGGGGGGGGGGTGACTTTCTGTGAATATGTTGGAGAGACTGCTTTAAAGTTGGGAAGTTTTCAACTGAACCTTTTCTGGCAAAAAGTGCAGATTTAGTAACAGGAAAAAAAATTATTGCAACTTTGTGCTGGTTTTTGCTAAATTGTTTTAAATGATTTTTTAAAAAAACAACCACCCCCAAAATCATTGTTTTGTTCTGACATCTTTGAAGCTTACTTCCATTTTATTTTTTTTAATTATTTGACCCAAATGACTTTTTTTTTTTTTCCCACTTCAGTGAATTGTTTTCCAGAACTGACAGCAACCAAAAAACCACAACCCAATTTAATCCCTCAGCTCTATTCTGCATACCCTGGATCATTCCTGCCATTTAGATAGCTGAGCCATAGGCCCCAGCTAGCTGGCTAGGTGGAAAATGCCTACCAGACAGCCATTGGCTTTGTTTTTGGAACAAATCCTGCTTGGCATACTAACACAACACAAGCAGTTCCCATTGGTTTCTGTATGGCTCATTAAGTATGTACAATGAATAGCATTTGGCCCTTGGTTTCCAGCAATCTCTCTTAAAAACTTGCTTAAAGCCCCAGTGACTTCCTATGAAAACTTGCCTGAACAGGCTATTCTGAGACCTTCTTAGGTAATAGGTTCTGTACCCCCTAGCTCTACTAGGAATGGATGCATGAAAGCAACATCTACACTGCAAAGGATTCTATTTATTCTTCCCATTTATGCCACACCTGAAGCTAAATTGCTAGCTTGTATTTATAGCTGTTTAATGTAGAGGTGACTACCAAATGGCGGTAACCTCCTATGAAGGACAACTGGTGCCTACTGCTGATACTTTTAGTCACCAAAGACCCTGACTTCATGCAAATTACCTTACAAATAAAACCTAACCATGCTTTAAAAAAAAAAAAAAATCACAGGAAAGCAATGGTGATGTAAGATTGGTCTTAATTTCTCTCACCAGGAGTAGTCAACAGTTCTAGAAATAAAGTTGGCTGATGTTCAAGGCAGTTTGTCAAACTGCTACATGATCCCCTTTCAAATCCCACCTTAAACTTACCTGTGCTGTGGTGCCTGCAAAATTCTTGACAATGGCTAGGCAGTTGGTGTGCTGTGCCTGCAACTTGGTGTACTAAACTGTTTCACTATTCCCTTGTGCTCTTCCTCCCCCAGTAAGGTGTATCCACCTGCTTTTCCTCTTTGACTAGGATTGTAAATTATATAGGGGTGGGGGCTGTCCCTTTTTTACATATCTGTACAGTTTTGAGATGCAGCTCATCCTAAATTAGTTGCATTCTCTCTCATACATGCCACCCCCTTTCACTCTGGAACATGTATATTCACAGCTATTATATGGACCCGTTCTCTTGCACATTAAGTACAAGCAACCCTGACCCACCTTTGCAATGGCCTTCCAGCCTTGGATCTTAAGGACGAGCTCAGTGATTCTGGAGCTTTCAGCCCAACTTAGTCCCTTTCCATCTGAGGTGGACTCTGGTGGGCTTGGGCCTTCAGGGCTGATGACACAGACCCTGGCAATCTGGCTGTTTCCATAACCTAATTGAGATAAGGCTAATTTTTTTCACTGCATAAACCAATCCCAGTCAGGGAATAGGATTAGGTAATAAAGTGCTTCCAATTGGTCAAATAGCAAGTGCCTGGTCAAAAACTGGGACAACCACCCTATATGCTCTCTTCTTAGTTGGCTCTCAACTATCTCACAACCTTGTCTGCCTGTCTACCCTCAGCAGTGAGCACCAACGGAAGAATTCTCACTGGATGTGTTTTTAGACCTAGGTCAGCAATGGTGGCCCTAACATGTGGCAGCTAACACTGCTGCTTTTGAACACACAGCAAGTATTTCTTCTGTTCTCTAGGAGGCTTGCAAAGCCATCCTGACAGGGACTGTAAGATTACTTGCTCCATAGTAGAAGAGAAAGGGACACTAAAACAAAGAAAACATTTAACTGCTTTGACAACCAGGATACATCTATTTTTAGAAAACAGGTTAGATCTCCACAAGTTATTTAAAAGAGCAAGTGTTCTCAAAGTGTGTCTTATAAGCTTCTGACATCAAATGATGCAAAATAGCATTGGCATTCTCAAAATTTGATCAACCCCTGTTTTATATTTGAAGCAGGAAGTTTATTTTAGAGGCATGAGGATAAGATGGTGGGGAGATCCCTTTTTGAGAATTTTAGATTAAGCTAAAATCAAGCTTATAATGGAAAACAAGTTTCTACTTTAATTATGAAGAGACTAACACTACTCAAGAATGCTATGGGAAAACTAGGGCGTGTCTATGCTGCAATGTAAGCCTGGGCCTGTGGGACTCAAGTCTGTAGGCTCAGTGCTTCTAAGCCTGCACTTGAGTGTTCACACTGATTAGTGACTCTAGTTTTAGAATAGCTGGACCCAGGTCTCACTGGTGCTCATGCATCCATGCTCCACTATGAAGACCCAAGTCAAACCAGCCTATCCCATGCTTGCTAGAACCCTCCCCAGCTGTAGATGTTCTAACTCTTTATGGTGCACTGTGAGGAAAACGGGACTCTGTGTCCCATGGCGTTTTACCAGAAGCTGTCCCAGCCTGCCAACACATCCAGCTGAGTCATCCTTTAGGGCTGCATGATCCCGGCAATAGTAGCTAGCAATGTGGATGAGGCACCATTTGAAGAATTGGTCCTGATCATGCTTTCATGCCTGTTTCAGGAAATGGGCAGAGCATCCATAAGATGCTAGTGGACATCTCAGCTGTTTTCTGACCTACCAAAGGCACCTGCTTGAGGAGAAGGATACAGATGCGGTAGGCTCCAATTGGTGGATCCTGCTCACAACTCTCAGTATAGCCACTGATGCCTTCTGTATAGATGGCCACTTCTTGAGCAGGGCCACAAGCACTAATTGGTGGGATCACCTCATCATCCAAACCTGGGAAGATCAGCAGTGGCTGCAGAACTTTTGTTTGTTTAAAAAATAAATAAATAAATAAATTCTGGAGCTTTGTGAGCAGCTTGCCCCAACCCTCCAGTATCAGGACTCACATGATGCAGGCCCTTGTTGACCACAGATTCTGATTCATAGATGTCAACATGGGCTGCACTGGAAAAGGGTTTTCTGATGATTGGGAGTTTGCCTTCATGGATATGCCAGAACATTATTCCCACCAAATGACACTCTCACAAATAGAGTAACAGGGTCCTCTAGAATAGTGGAGACAATGTATACACTCTTTTCCTTTGGTAATGAAACCATCCCCTGATCTTCAGGCCCTGGCAAAAGGAGGTTTAATTACTCTCTCATTAAGTGTAGAATGGTGGCTAAATGTGTATTTGGCAGATTGAAATCCTGCCAGCACAGTTACAGAACCATTTGGATTCCAGTGTTATCCAGGCTGTCCACACTACTGTGGCTTGCTGTGCTATTCACAATGTTTGTGAAGACAAGGGTGAGCCATTTCCTCCAGTGGTTTTCCTGACCATATGGGGTTGCTGAACTGGTACACTCAGCTGGAAAATGCACCTGTCACAGCTGGATATGAAAAGATGTATCGTGATTTTTAGTTATGAAGCTCAGTTATGAATCTTGTCTGTCCTTTTTTAAATTATTTTTTAAAATGCACATGTTATGCATTTTGCATGTAGGGATGGAAATAAACTGTCCACTGACTTCAATGCCTTTATTTGTTGATGGTTACAAAATGCCAGTATTAAAGAACTGACAGGCAGGCCAGTGGCCATGAAAAGATCAACACAGAAATAAAATAAAATGCATACCAGAAACATTGAACAGTGAAATCTGTGCCAAAAAACCTTTCTTCTGCATGTCTCCTGCCCCCCTTTCATCTTTCAGCTTCTAGTGCATTTCGCATGCATTTAGTACTGTATGTGGGTGGAGGATTGCATGGGGTGTATTTGCCCAGTCCCAACCAGTGCTAACCCACTAGGCTCCCACTGGACTGTGGCTGGTCTATAGCAGTGAAAGGTACTGTTTCATTTCTATTTGCAGGCAATTCTGTTTCAGAAAAGGTTCATTACGTCCGCAGAAGTGTCTTTGGAATCGTAAGGCTAAAAAATAATACTTTGTAAAACGGTGCTTCAATAAGTTTTGAGAGCAACAGCTTAGTTCCCAGACACTCTGTGGACACAACTGAGTTAGGCAGAGTGCAAAGCCTTCACACATAATGGTAAAGCGAACTTACAAATGAGATCTGTAACCATTTCAGATCATTTTAGCCTTGGAGGGAGGTGTGTGTGTGGTTTGGAAAGAGGGGAAAGGGAGGGACGTGCACTGTTTATTGTCTATGGCTTCACAATCCTTTCAGGCACTCAACATTCTGGAGCACTGCTGATGACCCTCTGGTGTATTTCTGACAGTTAATTCATCACCCAGGCACTATTCCCCTCCCTCCCACCCAGTACAGTTTACAGGTGGCTTGTTACGCTGTGGCAGTGAACAGAACAGTGCAACTAATGGAGCAATCCAGTCCCAGCTTCAAGCAGTCGGGTGTCTATAAACCTCTAGGGCATAGGGTTGCATCCCTGAACATCTGGGCTAATAGCCACATTGACTCTTCCCCCAACTTACCATGTTCATCTGTGTCTGATCATTCTGTTCTTTACTGTAGTTTCAACCACTTTGCCCAGTAATGAAGTTAGGCTTACCAGCCTGTAATTGCCAGGATCACTTCTGGAGCCTCTTAAAACACATCACAGTAGCTATTCTCCAGTCATCTGGTATAGAGGCTGATTTAAGCTTTAGGTTACATACTACAGTTAGTGGTCCTGCTCTTTCATGTTTAAGTTCATTCAGAACTCTTGGGCAAATACCATCTGGTCTTCATGACTTATTGCTTGTTCCAAACCTTCTCTATGGACACCTCAGTGTGGGACAGTTCCTCAGATTTGTCACCTAAAAAGAATGGCTTAGGTATGGGAATCTCCCTCCCATTCTCTGCAGTGGAGACCAATGAAAATAACTCATTGTTTCCCCCCAATGGCCTTGTCTGTCTTGAGTGCTCGTTTAGAACCTCTATCATCCAGTGGTCCTACTGATTGATTTATTGTGTGGCAGGCTTCCTTCTGAATTTTAACACCCAAGCACATCATTGTAACAATGAAAGTATCTAGTAAAAATGGCATTGTTTGTGTTTCCCGGTATCCGTTTTGAATTCCACACAGGGGTGAGATGCCAAAGTGCGGATGTGTATTCTGCCATTAGCAGATACAAGCTGTAGGTAGCAGTATGTAACAATTGCATCTGCTTGTAAGCTGGAAGTCCCTACGTTCATATATTAAGCATGGAGGCAGGAACTTACCATGTTTCAGGGCTACTTCTGCCTCTTCTGTTCTGTGGCAAGCTGCTCCTCTGGGGAGGGGGAGAAGGTGGTGTTTGTGGTGCTAACAGACCAGGTGCCCGCTCATGCCCAGGGCCTCACTGATAGACTGGTTTCCAGCTAAACATTTGACTTACCTGTAGGTTAGTACAATTTAAAATAGATATTAGTTTTATAAGAATGTTTAGAGACTATGGAATGCTTGTGGTAAATAGGATGAAATTCAATAAGGACAAATGCAAAGTACTCCAGTTAGGAACGAACAATCAGTTACACATATACAAAATGGGAAATGACTGCCTAGGAAGGAGTACTGCAGAAAGGGATCTGGGGCTCATAGTGGATCACAAGCTAAATATTAGTCAACAGTGTTAAAGTTGCCAAAAAAAAAAGCAACCATCATTCTGGGATGCATTAGCGGGAGTGTTGTAAGCAAGACACAAAGTCATTCTTCCACTCTACTCCATGCTGATTAGGCCTCAACTGGAGTATTGTGCCACATTTCAGGAAAGATGTGGACAAATTGGAGAAATTCCAGAGAAGAGCAACAAATTATTAAAGGTCTAAACATGACCTATGAGGAAGGATTGGAAAAATTGAGTTTGTTTAGTCTGGCGAAGAAAAGAGTGAGGAGGGACATGACATAGGCACTGACTCCATGGGTAGTCCTGGGCTGGAGCACCCATGGGGGGAGGGGGGGAAATAGTGGATGCTCAGCACCCACCAGCCACAGCTGTTTAGTGGCACTGCCAATTAGCTGATTGGAGGCACTGCCAAACAGCTTTGTGGCAGCTGGGGGAGGGGCTTGGGGGAGAGCAGTGAGCAGGCAGGGGGCCTTAGGGAGGGGGCGTATCAGGGACAGGAAGAGGCAGAGTGAAGGCAGGGCCTTGGGGGAGGGAGGGTGGAGTGGGGCCAGGGCCTTAGGTGCAAGTGGGGGTGGAGCACCCCTGGGGGAAAGAAACTCAGGCCTATGGGACATACCTTTTCAAGTACATTTAAAGGTTTACAATGAGGAGGGTGAAAAACTGTTCTCATTAAGCCCATTGCTTCTTATCCTATCCTCAGAGGTTAAATTGCAGCAAGGGAGGTTTAGGTTGGATATTAAGAAACTTCCTAACTGTCAGGGTAGTTAAGCACTGGAACAAATTGCCCAGGGAGGTTGTGGAATCTCCATCATTGGGGATTTTTAAGAACAGGTTAGACAAACACCTGTCAGGAATGGTCTAATTATTACTTAGTCTCCTGCATTCAAGGCAGGACTTGACTAGATGACCTATTGAGGTCCCTTCCCATCCTACAGTCTGTGATTCTAGGCTGCATGCATTGATCTCATTTGTAACCTCTGTAATCCATGGTATAAAGTTATATTGAGTGTTTGCACTGTAAACCTTTGTATTTGTGTAACTCACCAAACAGGAAAGAAGCATTAATTAAGGTGAAGTGCTCAACCTGCACACAATATGACCCATTGATGGCAAATGAGGGATTGTGTAGTATCAAAGGACCGTGATCTTGTTGATTGCATTCCTCACTCTCCCTAGGAAGGGGAGGCCTGCACATGAATTCATGCTGTCAGCTTGGACCTTATGGTGAAGGGGATAAAAATCCCTGATGAGGAGAAACTTGGTCTCTTTATGCTGTGTGGACTCAGAGGGTCAAAGATTCCTAAACATAACCAAAAAATCCCCATGCTGCTTGGCATGTGTCAGNGGGGGGGGGGGGGGGGGGGGGGGGGGGGGGGGGGGGGGGGAGAGAGAGGGTGTTGTGCACGTTGCACACTAGGTTGGAAAATCTAATTATGGAACATTCCCCCAGTGTGGGAAATCTGCCCTGCCTTTTGACAGCCTGCCCTGAGGGTAGCACTCAGTCATGATCCACTCCAGCCAGCATGACCGTGTTATCAAACAGCTCCTGAGTATGGACCCAGGATGTGCCGTAGCTGCTCTGGTGGCATAGCCTCCTTTGGGACTGGGGTGAGCACCAGTCATTTCACTAGCCTGATTTGCCAGATTCCCTTCAGTGTTTTAGGTTTGGGGCTCAGAAGGTCACCATGCTGGCTGAACAGTCTATTGTGAACTGCTAGGGGCTCTATGTTTGGTGCAGTTCCTAGAAACTGGTCAAAGCCTTCATAAAAGAAGGATGATGGGGAGTTCCCAGAGGTGCAGTTCTCATCTTGGCTTTCTGATAGTTGGCCTTGAGCCATTTGAGCCACTCTCTCTGCATTAGTCACTGATCTGTTGAATCCCCCACACAGCAAACTTCTGATATTTGTTGGTATACATAGTCCTTTCTAGTATTCTTGCAAAAGTAGAATGTGTTGCTCACCTCACGCTACAGATTTACCAAAATCTGATGGTCCCATGCCCAGATAGCAGTCTTTGGCCAAGTGTGCTACTGCTTGCCACTGCCCATAGCTAATGTGGGACACAGTTCTGTTTCCAGCTCAGTGGTCAGAATAATATGGAAGGGTTAAATGTTGAGCTGCTATACCTGAATCAGGGGGTTTCCTTCCATTTACTAGGAGTTGATTGGCTAGTCTTGGGATAGAAACAGTTACCCATGGGATAGCATTGCAGACTCTCTCCCCAGGAGTCTGGGGATATGGCCCCATGTGCACCCTGGCTGAAAAATGAGTTTGGACCCAAACCCTAGCAGGGTTCAAGCTTGGATCCACCCCCTAGTCTGGTCTTAGGGCCTGAGTCAGACAGATTTGTGTGATTTTGGGGGGGGGGGGGAATTGGGCTTGAACCTGAGTCTGAGCCCAGGTTTACATTGCAGTGTAGACATACTCTTAGAGGGGTAGCTGCTTTTTTTTCCCCCCTCTCAGACTGCATTATTTCTGAACTCGTCTTAATAAATTTCTGCCCAGTAAATATTTTAGAAAAAATATCATGTCCAAATAATTCCTTTGCATAATCTTAAGTAATCATGAGACTACTTAAAGCAGCCAGATAAACTCATACCTGGCTACTAATCCGTTCCTAAGGATATGTGGAAAGGCATAAAACATCAGCTCCCTGATGCAGTGTGTGGGGTTTGGGAAAGGCTGGAGGCCAGTATGACATGCAATTAAAAAAGTAAGTTGAATTGGATAATCTTAAACAATTAGAACGGCTCCTTTATTATTGAGTATTTTGAAAGGTGACTTACACAACTCACTGAGCTTGGCTTTTGACACATGGCAGAAGCCACTGAAATATGTTTGCCAACCATTACCACACTTATGGTATTTCCTTTTCCAAGTAAATTTGTGGTAATCTCAGATACTAGAGCAAGGCAAACGTTGGCAGATTTTTAATGTCAATGACTACATACAAGAGAACTCCTTGGTACATTTCACTTCTTTCCATTTATGGAAATGTAACTATGATCTCCCCCACAGTAAATCTAAGGCAAACTGTTAAAAATGATGAAACTAAAGTCCAAAAACGGTATGAACACTACTAATGAGGTCATGGTTCTACTGCAAAACATACTGAAGTGTTGCTGAATAGCTGGATGGGATACTTCACCTTGCTCTGGGTCTCTCCCTACAGTCAATCTTTTTCAGGGCTTGAAGGCAGGCATGGCCTTTCTCACAGGCCACTTGTTTAACTTAGTATGGCAGTACCAGCTTCTTTTGAAGGTGTCAAGATGAGGTCAGCTCCAAGCAATTGCCATGTATATCCAGTCTTCAACTGAACATAATCTAATAGCATGTACTGGATTACCAATAAGAGCCATTTTCAGTATTTAATTCTTCCCCCTCATTTTTAATTAGTTACACTTAAATGTATCATTCTGAGGTGGTGTCCACCTCAGATCTAATTGTTAAAGGAACAAAACCCTAAAATGCTTTACATATGATGTCATTAGTGCTATATTAATCTAATCTAAATGTCCCAAGATTATACTTCATAGTCAGCCTGCATATACGATCAGATACAGTTTGTATAGACTATACATTATAACAGCAGTGATTTTTTTGTTGCATTATTTAAAATAATATATACAGTGGTGTCCAAGTCACTTATTGTTTCAGGAGTATTGTCAAAGTGAGTTACTCTTTTCCTGATATTTCCAATGGGATTATTTAATTACCACATTAAATCTGCAACATGTGCATTATTTGACAGTAACGAAGAGATCTGCTGCCATTCTGTAACTGTCAAAGCACCGCCATACCCTTGAACACAACAGTCCAAGTATAAACTTTGTGGCAGGGGAGGAATGTTGTGTTGTGATCTAATATCTAGACTGAGATAGAGCCTATTTTCCAGACTTTGTATTGAATTTCCTTTTGAATTCCCCTTACGCTAAACAGGATATTATTTTTAGAAGGCAGTGTTTTTATCAGGTGTAATTTTATCAAGTGTAATTTGCGATAGCAGCTGAGTGTCTCAGATCTAACAGAAACCTACAAGTTAGGGTAGAAGGACCTAATGGGTTAATGGTTTCCAACGTGTGAGACAAGCCTCACCATGTATGGCGTGAGATTTGACCATGCCATACATGCAGCCCTCGCCTTCATGATTCAAGGCTGTGATTTGGTATACTACCTATCTGAACTCCATTTAATTCTGGATTATGAAAGATTTAGTTTTTTTTCTGTAACCAGGATTTTTTCTTTAAATCTCAGTTTAAAATCTAACCAGGTGCACAAAAAACCCTGTGTTGCAGAATTGGGGTTTGATAGCTATGGTTTTGGTCTCAAACCTGATCATGCTTCCCCTGACCAGTCGCATCACTGCTGCCACTTATGTGCTATTTCCCAACCAACCAGTTGCTACAAATCAGTTTTCACTCGCTTCCTTAGTCTGAGACAATGCAACAATTGCAAATGCATCTTTTTTTTGGATGCTTCACTTTACTATAGTAAACTACTGCTTTGCTGAAAATGAGTAGAGAGGGGTTGGGTTCTCTTGTGTAAGGCAGTGTTCCTAGATCAATCTCTTCCTTTCATATGGGCAATTAGATCCCATTAACTTTAATGTCTTGTCTCTGTTCACAAAGAATCTCACTCACAACATTCTTCTGCTCTAACACATGTGGAAAATTAATGTTCATGAAAGGAAGCACCTACAGTGCCTAGCACGATGGGGTCCTGGTCCATGACTGAGGCTCCTAGGTGCTGAAGTAATCCTAAATAATAGCAGCACAGGCTTTGAGGCAGAGACTGTGCAAGTGACCTAAACTATCTCGCAGGCATCTGGAATCTTTTATAAATAGGGGAACTGGATATGAAATCTCACCAGGCTGATGAGAAATATTTTTAGGTCACTTTGAGCAACTGTAAAGAAAAGTGGATACTTTCTTACTCTGTGTAAAACATGAAAGAACAAGGAAACATTTTCCTCTGTGAATGATGGCTGCATCTAATACAATAAAATTCCTAGCAAAGAGCAAAATATTTATGGGGAAGCAAAGCTCTGAAGCAGGAATGGCTGTTCTGGCACAAGATAATTTTTTTTAAGCATTGTCTTACTCTTTCTGGACACATCCAGCTTCCTCTGACTAATAGTGCAAGGGGGGGAGAGCATAAGTAAAACTGCAAATACAAATATTAACCATTTAAAAAAATATAAATCTTTCATTTATTTGGCACCAAATAGCACACTCAGAAATAATACACTCCATTTAGTCAAGATACACTTTAAAAGAAGGCCCACCTCCTTGAGAGCTGTTACAAGGAGCTAGGTTAGCCTTACCTTAGTGGATGGTGATTTCTACTTAATTGCCACATCACTAGCAAAATAACCACTTTGTGGGGATGCATTTGGCCAGTGCCAAGTAAAGTGGTGCTTAGCTAGGTGTGAAATTCTGTGCTCTGGTCTCTTTAAATCAGAAGATACCCAATTTTAAGGAAAAGAGGGGACAATATAGATGAATGTACTGGCCTCTGTGGCATGGATGGTGACATGACAGTCTTGCCCAAATATTGTTTAGCCAACTTTCTATGACAGAATTTTTGGGTCGATCTCTGTTCATGATCTTTTCCTATACGCCATGTCTTTTCTATATTTGGCTCTGTTTTTCTTTCTTCTCTTTCAACATGGTTTGCCGCAGATGTAAGTAAAATTTCAAACACTTCTTTGCTAGGTTTTTTCTCCTTTTGAATCACTCAAAGACCATCTTTTGTTTCTGATGGTCCCTCTTGGTTTTCTTCCCTGCATATTTTTTCATTGGAGTATTTCTCATCTCATCTGTCACCATTTTATTCAGTTTTATTCCTTCGTTCTAATTTATCTACCCCCCTTTCTTCCAATTCCTTCCTGTGATAAATGAGGGGGGGATAGCTCCCTTTTGTGGACAGCCAGCCGGTTAGCTATGGAATACCTCTTGGTGGTAGTTCTCTACTTGCTTTACCTGTAAAGGGTTAACAAGCCCACAGGTAAAAGGAAAGGAGTGGGCACCTGACCAAAAGAACCAATGGCAGGGCTAGAACTTCTTAAAATTTGTGGGAGGGAGCTTTCCCTTTGTGTTGTGTGGTGGTTTTCTGGAGAGAGGCAACAGAGCAAAGTCAGGGCTATGACTATGCTGTAAAAAGCTTTTTGCTAGGTATGGAAATCATCCGATTATACCTAGAACTACCCAAATGTGTAAGTAGATAGGAAATGTCTAGAAAATGCGATTAGGTTTATTTTTAATTTTCTGTAAGGCTTGTGGACTCCTCTGTGCTAACCCCAAATCCTTTTTGTTTTGCTTGCAACCTTTCAGCTGGACCTCAAGAAGGTTATTCTTGATTAAATTTTGTAAGTGGGTCTTTTAAATCTGGCAAAAGCCTAAGTTTCTTTTTCGGGTTTTAATAAAATGTACCTCTTTTTAAGAACAGGATTGGGTTTTTGTGTCCTAAGAGGTTTGTGCATATGATTAATTAGTTGGTGGCAACAGCTGATTTCCTTTGGGTGTTTGTTTCCTCTCAGCTCTTCCTGGGAAGGGGGGGGGGGTGAAAGGGCTTGAGGGTACCCCCACAGGAAGGAATTCCCAAGTGTTCCTGGGTTCTCAAAAGAGGTTGGGTGGTGGCAGCATCTAACATCCAAGGTCAGAGAAGCTGTGACCTTGTGAGTTTAATACCAGCATGGAGTGGCCAGTATTAATTTTTAAAATCCTTGCAGGCCCCCACTCAAAGTGCCAGAGTGGGGAATCAGCCTTGACACCTCCTCTCTCAAGAGCCAGGGCCACCATCAAACAAAATTCTCTTTTGCCTGAACCACCAAAGACTGTCTCGTTTATTTTTAGCTCGTCTTAGCCAGAAATGGGCTTCACTTCTCTTCTCCACTGGGAGCAACTGCTAAACCTGAAATGCTGGAGTTGCTCTCAGGAAGCATGGCAGTGGTGACATTAGCTCGTGCTGGCTGTTTCAGTGTTCTTGCAAACCTTTTACGAGAAGTGTTATTCCCACTAGTGCTCTCACAACTTCCCATGCTTGTGTGTCAAGTAAGTCATCAGCTTGGATTAAGCTCACAAACACCTCCATTGTAGTAAATCATTTTTGTTAACCTTATTAGAGTACATGATGGTAGGCTAGTCAAAATATAATGGCAAATATAGCACTGCAAGCTGTGCTATTAACCCACTGTTTAAGCACAGCAGATCTGGCACAAATTCCTTTAGCTGGAGGGATGCCACCAGCTAGTATCTGTTTTCATTATCTGCTATAGCTTCATCCACCCACTACCCTAAGCAGCTTTTTTTCCTCACTTTGTTCCATGAAACAACTGCAGGGTTCTTTGAAAGAAGATGCTTGCTTGTCTTTCAGATAGAAGTATACTGCCAAATTCAGCTTTGGTGCAAGTAGGTCCAACTCCATTTAAGCCAATGGAATTTATACCAGGGATGTTTTTGACCTACAGGATCACAGTCCGAGGCCAGAAACTAAGGGACAACTTCCACTGACAGAAGTCAAAGTTGTATATGAGAGCACAATTTGACTCGTACCAATTATAGATCTGTATCTCCAGGAAATCCCGAGTCACCTGTAGTAAGACCGCACTTTGTGTGGCTTAAAATATGGATACCACTTTAAAAGCAATAAGCTTTAAAATAACTGAATACAAATTATTCACAAGTGTGGAACACATGTGCTTTCAATCAGAACTGTAGATATTGTAATCATTCTTCAAAACCGAGTAGAAAAAGTTCAGCAGTAAATTACATTTTTCCACCCTGCCCTGTAGGTCTCAGTAACACCCATTTCTGACATTGTGAATATCACTGGCTTTTTGAGCTGGAATAATTAATGTAATCTCACTTAATTGTTGGACTCCCTTTTCTATGCTTTTTTGGCCCAGATGTAGTGCATTCCATTTTTATTCTCTAGATTAAAAAGTAACCAAAAATTTATTGGTGAATAGCAATGAAATAACCATGTTAACAGTTCACATTTACGTTATCAAGGTCTAACCTTTTTTCTGATATATAACGCCATAAACCTAGCTTTGTAGGAGATATTTTCCTGACTCTCCCACACCATACCTCTTGTAGACATGAAAGAAATTGCAAGCAAGTAATAGAAACACTTGGCAGCTTGATACATGGTCCGTACCTCTCCCAATACTGCAACTTCTTTGATCTTCTATTATAAAGCAGGTGTTTTTGTAGAAGGAGTTAGGGCTTACAGCTAAATGTTCAGTTGCTTTTTTTACAGTTAGTCTTGGATGTATGCATAATGTCTCAAGGTCAGTAAATGTATTGTCTTGCAAATGCCTTTGCTGGACTTCAAGTTACTCAGAGAAAATGTCTAACGGGGGAAGGTCCCTCTTGTAATAGTGTTTTAAGGACTGTTGTGTATTGTATAGTACCGAATGCTTGTTCTAAAGATTTCAAGAATATATCTTTGTGCAACTACTCTCAGAGAAACAGGTTCCAGCAGATTTTGTTCTAGTCACTACACCTTGTATAGTCCTCAACAAAGTGAATGCAAAACACAATGGTTCTGATTTTTGTTAGTGTCTTATACCCCCAGTCTGCACAGAAGTAGATGGCTATCCAAGGTGCCAAGCATGGGAGAATCAACGCTCCCACTACCTGAAGTTCACAGAAATCAGACAGCGCAAAACTTGTTTGCTTTTTTTCATCTTGAACAAGTTAGAAACTGACTAATCCGAGCAAAACATGGAAAAAGTCCATAAGCAGTTAACTTAATTGTGGTAATTTAGCTATAGCTAAATGCTTTTAAAAGCCAGGACTGAACAGGTTTACCAGATAGTCTCTTTAGCTCTTGTAAAATGAGAGGCTGTTCCTTTCATATGGGGGAACGGTTTTCACACCCTTTCCCCTCAGCTAACCCAGCTACTGCCTGTAAGCAAATGCAGGATACAGTGTTACTTTGACTTCTGTGACTCTCGGGGTGTCAAAGGAGGTTTCAATATTTCCTAACTAAGCTTTGACTTTATTAAAGCATGCTTTTCTTAAATTATAGCTCTGGCCTACCCTTACTATGGCAAAATCCATGGAAGAGAGACTGACAGTCCAGGAAGCTCTCCAACATTTACCTTATGAAGAAGCCTTCTTGGAATGGCCCTTTTGTGGGTAGAAGTAGGGGGCACTGTGTGTAAGATGGGGAGTATGAGCTTCAAACCCTGCAGGGAGAAATGAAGCACAAAGAGCCAGACCCTGAGCATCCATATGACTTTTGGATGTAGAGAGTTTTTTGCTGACACTGCTTTCCCCAGTGCTTGTGTAACCCACACACCACCTGGGTGTGGTGTCCTGTCTGCTCATGTTAATTGAAGGGACCATATAGGTGCACAATTTTTTTTTTCCCCAGTTTTGAATACAAACCAGGGTCTTGCAATTCTCCCAAGCAGTGAGCTGAAAATTGGAGCTGGTTAGGGAAGTGGTAATGAAGTGCTCATTCAGCTCTTCATTCCTCTCTTTATCCCCCTCCTTTTTACTGACATCACTTGTTAGTGACCACCCTACAGCAATGCTTTTTATGCTCTCCTCTGTAGGGGGGAGCCTCATCTCCACCATGCTTTTTTGCTGCTGCTTGCCACCCATAACCAATTTCTTCCCCACATGGAGGGAAAGTTTCCAAGAACTTCATCTGTTTACTCTTGCCTGTGGTCTCTTTAATGAGTATCCATCTGTCTAGACATTTACAAGTTGTTCAGCTACTACAGTGATATGGACCATATAATTTCTCTGCTGCCTGATCATGTGCTTCCTGAACTTATCACTTAGATGCTGACAGTTCCCTCAAATACATGTGTGTAGGTATCTCAACCCTTACTCACTTCTGTATATTGTACAAGAAAATGAAGTCACACTGGACTGATTTTTTGGGGGTTCTCATAAGTTCTCACCTTTACTTCCAGTTTTAGGCAGACTCTGTTGCTCCCTGGGGGTACTCAGCATTGTGAGTCACCTCACTCCCACCTGCCCTTGGCATGAGGAAGCCTTTCAATGCCTGGGACCAGCACCACAAGCATTCCCCTTTAGGCCCAGGCAGACCCTGCTATCACTCTACAGGCTAGTGACTGGCACACTCCAGCCCCTCCAAGCCTCTTCTTGCAGTGTCCACTGGACACTTTCCATGTTCAGATTTGTTGTTTCCAATGAAGCTGTAGACCCTAGTTTACCAGTTCCATTCAGATCACTGTCTTGTTTAACACTCAAACTTAGATATGGTTATAGTGAAAACTAATAAGTTTATTTACCAAAGTATAGAGATTCTAGTGATAGCAAGAAGTAGTATTGGAAACAATTGGTTACATATACAATTTAAAAAAAACCCATACATTCTAGAGCCTAGACTCACTTAACTAGACACTTGCAAGTCTTAAAGCAAAGCTCACACAAAGTCTTTCAGTGTTTGCCAGCTGGGGTTGTCTGTGACTCTCCAATCATAAGACCAACACATTGTTAGCTTGCCCCTTCAGTGGTGAAAACCTAGATAGCTAGGCTTGCAATGACCAGGAGAACCACATGGTGACTTGCCTGCCTGGTGTGAAGGTTGCAGATCTCTTGAGACATCTAGATAGACTTGTGTGTAGTGCTGGAGAGGAGCCGGTGGTAGTGGTACATGTAGGTACCAATGACATAAGGAAGGATGGGAGATAGGTCCTGGAGGCCAAATTTAGGCTGCTAGGTAAGAGGATTGAAGTCCAGGACCTCCATGGTAACATTCTCTGAAATGCTTCCAGTTCCACATGCAGGACCAGTTAGACAGGCAGACCTGCAGGGTCTCAATGCATGGATGAGACAATGGTGTAGGGAGAAAGAGGTTAGATTTATTAGGACCTAGGAAAACTCTTGGGAAAGGGGGAGACTATACAGAAAGGATGGGCTCCACCTAAACCAGAATGGAACCAGATTGCTAGCACTTAAATTTAAAAACTGCTCTATGACCTTTTTAATTTTAAGGGCTGGGGGAAAGCGGATGGGTACAGAGGAGCACGTGGTTTGGACAGACATTCCGTAGGAGAGAATCTCTATTAATAGATCCTCCATGTCCCAGTAAGGAGGAGAGGATGGAAGATGATGATAAAATACAGGTAGGAGCTGATAAACAGTCAAATGAAAAGTCCCATTCAATTACATCATGTAATGGCAGACAGCTAAAAAGTGACAAGCTGTTGAAGTGCTTATATACAAATGCTAGAAGTCTAAATAATAAGAGGGGTGAAATAGAGTGCCTCATATTAAATGAGGATATTGATTATAATAGGCATCACAGAAACTTGGTGGAATGAGGATAATCAGTGGGACACAGTAATACCAGGGTACAAAATATATCGAAGGACAGAACAGGTCGTGCTGGTGGAAGTGGCACTATATGTAAAAGAGCATAGAATCAAATGAAGTAAAAATCTTAAATGAACCAAACTGTACTATAGAATCTCTGCGGACAGTAATTGCATGCTCGAATAAGAATATAGCAGTAGGGCTATATTACCAACCACCTGACCAGGATGGTGATAGTGACTGAAATGCTCAGGGAGATTAGAGCGGCTACAAAAATAAACTCAATTGAAATCCCCCATTATATTATCCCCATATTGACTGGGCACAGGTCACCTCAGGACAGGATGTGGAAATAAAGTTTCTTGACATCTTAAATTACTGCGTCTTGGAGCAGCTAGTTCTGGAACCCACAAGAGAAGAGGCAATTCTTGATTTAGTCCTAAGTGAAACACAGGATCTGGTCCAAGAGGTGAATAGAGCTAGACTGCTTGGTAATGGTGACCATAATATAATTAAATTTAGCATCCCTGTGGTGGGGAAAGCACCACAGCAGCCCAACAAAGTAGCATTTATTTTCAGAAAGGGGAATTAAACAAACATGAGGCAGTTCATTAAACAGAAATTAAAAGGTACAGTACCAAAAGCAAAATCCCTGCAAGCTGCATGGAAACTTTTTTAAAGACACCATAATAGAAGTTCAACTTAAATGTATACCCCAAATTAAAAAACTTAGTAAGAGAACCAAAGAAGTGCCACTGTGGCTAAACAAAGTAAAAGAAGCAGTGAGAGACAAACATCCTTTTTAAAAAGTAGAAGTTAAATCCTAGTGAGGAAAATAGAAAGGAGCATAAACTCTGGCAAATGAAGTGTAAAAATACAATTAGGCCAAAAAAGAGTTTGGAAAAACAGCTAGCCAAAGACTCAAAGTAATAGCAAAAACAAAACAAAGTACATCAAAGCAGGAAGCCTGCTAAACCACCAGTGGGGCTACTGGACGATCAAGGTGCTAAAGGAGCACTCAAGGATGATGAGAATGTGAGGGCTCAGGTTTGGGAATCTCCAGTCTTTTAAGGTGACAAATCTAAGGAACTGTCCCAGATTGAGGTGTCATTAGAGGAAGTTTTGGAACAAATTGATAAACTGAACAGTAATAAGGCACCAGGACCAGATGGTATTCACCCAAGAGTTCTGAAGGACCTCAAATGTGACATTGCAGAACTACTAACTGTCATCTGTAACCTATCATTTAAATCAGCTTCTGTACCAGATGTCTGGAGGATAGCTAATGTGATGCCAATTTTTAAAAAAGGCTCCAAAGGTGACCTCGGCAATTACAGGCCAGTAAGCCTGACTTCAGTACTGGGCAAACTGGTTGAAACTATAGTAAAGAACAAAATTGGTGCGCGCACACAGATTAACATAATTTTTTGAGAAAGAGTCAACGTGGTGTTTGTAAAGGGAAATCACACCTCCCCACTCTACTAGAATTCTTCGAGGGAGTCAACAAGCATGTGGACAAGGGACATCCAGTGGATATAGTGTATTTAGATTTTCAGAAAGCCTTTGACAAGGTCCCTCACCAAAGGCTCTTAAGCAAAGTAAGCTATCATGGGATAAGAGGGAAGGTCCTCTCATGGATTGGTAACTGACTAAAATATAGGAAACAAAGGGTAGGAATAAATGGTAAGCTCTCAGAATGGAGAGGTAAATAGTGGTGTCCTCCAGGGGTCTGTACTGGGACCAGTCCTATTTAACATATTCCTAAATGATCTGGGAAAAGGGGTCAACAGTGAGGTGGCAATTTGCAGATGATACAAAACTATCTTGAGTAGTTTTGTAAGTCCAAAGCAGATTGTGAAGAATTACAAGAGGATCTCACAAAACTGGGTGACTGGACAACAAAATGGCAGATGAAATTCAATGTTGATTAAATGCAAAGTAATGCACATTGGAAAAACATAATCCCAACTATACATATAAAATGGTGGGGTCTAAATTAGCTGTTACGACTCCAGAAAGAGATCTTGGAGTCATTGTGGATAGTTCTCTGAAACATCCACTAAATGTGCAGTGGCAGTCAAAAAAGCAAACAATGTTGGGAATCATTAAGAAAGGGATGATTAATAAGACAGAATATCATATTACCTCTATATAAATCCATGGTATGCCCACATCCTGAATACTGCATGCAGATGTGGTCACCCCATGTCAATAAAGATATATTGGCATTGGGAAAGGTTCAGAAAAAGGCAACAAAAATGATTAGGGATATAGAATGGCTGCTATATGAGGAGAGAGTAATAAGATTGGGACTTCTTAGCTTGGAAAAAGACTACTAAGGGGTTATAGGTCTATAAAATCATGACTGGAGTGGAGAAAGTAAATAAGGAAGTTAGTTACTCATAACACAAGAACTAGGGGTCACCAAATGAAAATAATAGGCAGCAGGTTTAAATCAAACCAAAGGAAGTTTTTTTTTGTTTTGTTTTCTTTTCCACACAATGCACAGTCAACATGTGGAAAGCCTGGCCAGAGGATGTTGTGAAGGCCAAGACTATAAGAGGGTTCAAAAAAGAACTAGATAAGTTCATGGAGGATAGGTCCATCAATGGCCAGGGATGGTGTCCCTAACCTCTGTTTGCCAGAAGCTGGGAATGGGCGACAGGATAGATCACTTGATTGCCTGTTCTGTTCATTCCCTCTGGGGCACCTGGCATTGGCCACTGTTGGAAGACAGGATACTGGGCTAGATGGATCTTTGGTCTGATCCAATATGGCCGTTCTTATGCTCTTATTGGTAATCTCTGCAACCCCAGATATAGCCCCTCCCCCCCCTCCCCCCCCCCAACAATCCACTATCTTAACTTATAAACAGGATTTCCCCCATTTGCTGTTTGGCTTCCTGTAAATTTCCTCTCAGATCTTTCAATCTCTTGACTATCAGTTGGCTCAGTATGCCAACAGGCATCCATATGCATATGACTAGACAAAGCTAAGTGGCTGTTACCTCTGGCTTGAAAGGAACCCTGTCCAAGATTTGTCCCCTCATAAGAACGGCTGTACTGGGTCAGACCAAAGGTCCATCTAGCCCAGTATACTGTCTTCTGACAGTGGCCAATGCCAGGTGCCCCAGAGGGAGTGAACCTAACAGGTAATGATCAAGTGATCTCTCTCCTGCCGTCCATCACCATCCTCTGACAAACAGAGGCTAGGGACACCATTCTTTAACCTCCTGGTTACCTGCCTTCTGTATTTAGTAACTTTCAATACAGATGCATAACTCCTTGAACATATACATTTCACAATGATTGATGACCAGTGGGCTAGTGGTTCTCAGTAGACCTCAGATGTAACCCTCTAGTGAATTACGCATCTATCGGACACAGGGGATCCCTCTAAAATCCTATGCACCCCTTGTACCCTCTGCCAGTTGGCACCAAGAGATTTGAGTCTCCCCAATTCCTCTCCCAAATGCCTTTATACTATGTCTGTCAAGCCCTCACTTAGATGATGCATCTAGATGGTTTATGTTGCAGCCCTTTAGTATAGTTTTGCTGATTTGTGTTGAGAGGAGACAAGAATTTCCTTAGAATCTGGTGTGTGGATTTCAGACACTCTCTTTTCCCTCTAATCACGAGTAATATAAAATCACTGGGAATATACAATACTGAGTCTGGAGTGTGAAATAATGTGGTCCCCACCATCACTACACTGGGTCATGATACCCTGCATGACCACTCCATGTGAACTGAGATGATGCCCCAAAGGGGAAGCATTAGGGCTAGAGATGTGCCCTCTGGCCTAAAGATTATATTGCAGTACAGTAAGAGAAACTCTGCTTTGTTTTCTCCAGGGAAGCCTTCAGAAACACATACCAGGAGCATTAATTATATAATCCAATGTAAAGACATGCAATTCAACTTGTCTCTACAGGCCCCTCTGTTTGTAAACACATTTATGCCATCAGGCAACTTGATTCCTAAAATCCTTTTGCTAGGGTCAAGTGAGTTTTTTGCAGGCATTGGGTGGAGTTAAAGAAAACATGCCTGTCAAAACTGAGTTGTGGAATGCCCAGGGGCAAAATCAGACATCCCCGGTATTTACAGAGATTATAAAAATAAGTGTCCAATTCCCTTGCGTATTCCCACTTTATGATTTACACAGGCTATGTCTGGTCAATGCATGCTGCAGTGACATAATGTAGACCCTTGCTACAACAGAAGGGGATTTTCCATTGATGTAGGTAATACAGCTCCCCGAGCTAGGGCAAAGGAAGAATTCCTTCATCGACCTAACCTTGCCTACAACAGGGATCAGTTTAACGCTGGTGCTCAGGGATGTAGATTTTTTTTCACTCCCCTGAGGGACATAGCTAGGTCCATCTAAATTTCTAGTATAGACTAGGCCACAGTGACACAAGTCTGCAAAAGAAGAAAACAAGACCCCACAGTGGAGCTGTGCAAACCCTTCCAAGTTCAGTTTCAATGGAGGTGCTCTACAAGGGTTTATACACCCTGAAGTTAAAGGTTTGGGTTTGAACTAACCCTGCTTTACTTTGCTCAAATCTCTTTATGATCCTGTAAGTAAGATCCAGGATTGCACAAGTTCTCGCTGGTTCTCTTCGTTGGTTCACTTTTTCCTCTGGAACCAGAAAATCAATTAGCACCCTGGCATTGTAAGGAGGGAAAGTTCTGAGGGATATGGACTGCAGATTGTGAATAGACAAGAAACCGCCCTTGAGAAAACAAGGCAGAGTTCCTCTTAACCGCATGACAATGCTGCCGTTTCAGGCTGTTGACATTGCTGTACTGCTTCCCCTGTACTTCACTACCTCCTGGTTCTCAAGAACCGATGCCGTGTTCCTGAACGTAGTGTCTAAATTAAGAGGAGAAAAGGACGTTTCAAAGGCTGTCATGACCCTAAGTTAAATAACAGCTTCCAATACTCAAGGGAATTCCTGAAGGTGCTGGGAGGGAAGACCTCTACCAGGAATATACAGAGACAGTGTATATTTGCTCTGATTTGACTGTTACCTCATCCTCCACCACATGAGGAAGATGTCTCTTATAAATATTTTTAGTACATAACTTGATATATGCTGACATTGTGTATGTACATTATACTAATATTATCATGTTAAAAATGTAAATGATATATTAGTGTATATTTTACATTAAAGAGCTGGTGTATGTATTGTAAGGGCCCAATTCTAGAACCCCATATGCACATAAATAACATGCATAAGGATTTTCAGTATTAGGCCTAAAAAAACCTGACTAGTGCACAGGGAATTAAATGTACCAGGGACTATATTAACTAAGTATAAGAGGCCAATATTTAGATTTTGTATTACATTATGATATCACTGTGGAAATATGGAAAGTTGTCAATGTGGTTTGAATTTAACACTGATCTCTTGGAAGTGACTATTTTTCATGTCCTATCACTAGGATAATAGTCCTTTAAAAGACTATCCAGGAATTTCCAATCTTGCAAAGGAGAAAAAATCCCAAAGTTTAGCTACAAATAAGTTGTTGTTTCCATGAAACACAAACAAATATTTCCAGGTCCTTACCTTGTCTTTACCATTATATTTACATACTGTCACATACTGTTTTTAACGTTTAAAAATATTTTTCAATATGTTGAAGACCATTTCTTTTTTAAATACACCTCTACCCTGATATAACGCGACCCGATATAACACTAATTCGGATATAACGCAGTAAAACAGCGCTGAGGGGGAGGGGCTGCGCACTCCGGCGAATCAAAGTTCGATATAACGCAGTTTCACCTATAATGCAGTAAGATTTTATTTTTTATTTTTATTTTTTTGGGGCTCCCAAGGACAGCGTTGTATTGGGGTAGAGGTGTATTTCCCTGTATTACATTCTTCTCAGTTTCTATTAAAAAATTGTCTATTGTATTATGTCAGGTGCAATGTTGTTGCTATTTCTTTCCAAGTCTCTATTTTCTTTAATAGAGGGACAAGTTCTATTAGTATCCAGAGTGCAAAACTCCAGATCACGATATTTAAAGGCTGCATGAAGCTACTTACAGATTACAGGAATTTGAGTTACCTGAATGTTTATAATTGGACACTGTGAAGATCTATAGAAAATCCCTTCAGCACTTGACCATACATAAAGAGCCAAACATCTTGGAGTTTTGTTTTTCCATTGTAACAGACTGTAGTATTATATTACTTAAGACTCCACTCCTCTTCTGAGAAGGCTTTAAATATTGGCTGTGCTATTTGGAGAATGCCAAAGTAGATTACTATGAATGATCATTGATTTAGAGTCTGTCACTTGGATTTTACAGTAGTACCTTTTTTCTCTTCTATGGAAAATGTTTGAGTAGATGGACAGTTAGCAAAAGGGCAACAATCAGTATCAACACAGCAGTCAATTAGTATTAGGTTAGTATGGCACCTGAGTGACACTGCTAGAAACCATTTGACACGGCACACAAACAGGCTCAGGATTAACAATGTTGTGGCATCACACGGACATAGTACAGACAGAAGAGGCATCTGTACAGTGCCAATCACTAATTAACAGCACCAGTCGGGTAGGATCAGGATTCAAAAGGTAAAATAGTTATATCAGAAAGATTCCGCTCCACCCTTTTTAAAGTAAGAGCTGGCTGCTTCTGCTGTGGAACCTAGAAAGCGCAATGTTTCCATGGCTTCCTGTCTGCTTAAAGCTTGCTCACAAAATCTTGTGCATGTGAAACCCATATTTGCAAATGCCTGTTTGTGCATACACATGCAAAAAGGCTGCCTATGCTCACAAAGTTGACTTTAGACAATTATCCATGTTAACATGCATAAATCCCTGTCTGCAAGAACAAAAGTAGCTTCCATGGATACAAGTGTGTATGTACAGTCTGACAGCTCAGGTAGCCACATTTTTGTGCCCATAAGTAGCATTTGGATTGCAAAGCCTTACAGGCATGGCTATTAATTCTTCTCTCATTCTTAGTTCACTAATGAAAGGGTCTATTCCTTGTATTAAAGGCAAGAGGTGATTAAAAACTGGAAGTTAATTAAAACTTAATATCTTATTATATGCATAGGAACTCTGTAATAAAGATTGTAAATCTGAGTCAAGTACAATAAATATATGGCTTACCTGCTCTGTGGCTAAAGGACATTTATTACTGCCAGAAGGTGGCATCATAGGCTGAATCAAGTTAGCAGTAAAATCAGAGATGGCTAAACTTCAGCACTGAAGTTTTTGTTTAGCCAAACAAGGTGAAAGAAGTCACTGGTGCCTTAGGATGGGTGGATGGTGTTTTTTGACAAAATAAATCCTGAATATGTGTACACCGAGGGGCCCAGTAGCTTTGGCTGACCCATCTATTATGAATCATTATGAATTAAGCATCTTTTGGTTGGTGAATCTGCAATTTTTATTCTCACTCAAATTCCCAATATTTTGACTATCATTTTTTCTATGAAATTTCTAATATATACTTCCATTAATTACTCAAATATTTCCCTGCTAAAACTTTACTGCAGATGCAGTCTCCATGCATGCAATGGTATCTCAGACAATATCCTTAAACAGCCAACTTGTCTATTCAGTAGATTTGATTTCTTACTATCCAGCAATAACAACTATATGGAACTCTTCCAGAACCATATTACAATATAAAATGCACTTGAAAAATGAGGACAGCAATGAACTAAAGTGTTCATGTTCTTTTATTGTGGTATAGTATCTGTTTGAGATACAGTAGCCTGACAGGTTTGTCAGCATCCTAAAAATAGCCCAGATTACCATGGTATTGGACAGTCTGCAAAATGGTTCCTTTACATCTGCTCTGTGTCCATCAAGGATCAGTTGCACAATGCTTAAAGACCAGGTGCTAGCAATCCCGGGAATGATTCAAAGGATGATACAGATATAGCAAATTATACAGGTATTACGTAGTGACTATACCCATAATTTGTACAGTTATCTATTAATTTTGCTATGAGCATATTATTTCTTGCCTGCCAACGATGGAAGAGTTCGGTGGTTTTTGTTTTTTGGCCAGCCACATTTACTTGGAGACCAGAAAAATCTCCCATACTAGACTGATCTAGCTATTTGAGGCAACCACTTTCAATAAGAGGAGATGCGGTAGCTCTTCAAGGTAATCTTCCTATTCCCAGCAACATTGCCTCTGTCTTCCTCGATTTAATCTCACCCAGCTACCTTTCATCCACTTGCCATCCTGGCCAAGGCTTGAGATCACGGGTTCAAGTCTACCTGTGGCCCAATGAATATTTAATTTATTTGAAGTGGAACAGCTACAATGGGAGAGATTTGAGAAATACCCTGATCACTCCTCCCATACACACTTTACTTCCTTGGCTTTTTGTGGGCTGAGTTCTTAATCACTTTTTCCTTTAGTACCTCTTGTGGCTCGTCACTCCCCCACATACTCAGGCATCCCACCAGTCTGACTGGAAAAGAGGAAGGGACCCTCTAAAGCTGCTTTGGATATCTTCTTCTGTTTACATAGCTCCCAGCTATGACAACTCCCAAATGTGCCTCTTCACCTCTTTCCAGTCTTGCATATCTGAGCAATGTTCCCCTTGGGCATTACTGTAAACCAAGTAAGTAATCTCTCTGCTAATCCACTACCAACTCCTAATTTTTTTTCACCCATGCCCTCTTCTCTGTCCACCGTGGTGGACAACACCACTATCCCCCCTGTCTCTTAGGTTTACAACTTTGGGATTTTCTTTGATTCCTCCTTCTTTCTTCCCATACATTGACTGTAAATGAGTCTTGCAGCATTATCCACTGACTTTTTTTGAAAATCCAAACCTTTCTTTCTGTCCTGACAGCTAAACCACTTGTCCATGTCTTAGTCATCTTCCCATCTTGAATTTTGAGACTGTACCAGATTAATTTCACCAAACTCAAAATTGAAAGTGCTTATTTTTCTATATTTGCTATGGCTTATTCCTGTGTTAAAAGAAAATTGCAAATCTTATGGCATAAGATTTTATTAGGTTTAGAATATGCAGATTGGTCTCTGTATATTTTCTAGTGTTCTATCCAGTCAGTTTAAATATCTCAATTACTGGGATTTGTACCGCTTACCTTGTGAAGCCAGCTCCATCCCTTAACAAATCTTATTGACAGGAATAGTGAGACAGGCTGATGTTCAGCTACATTTTCCTAGTCTTAATTTCATCCCATACTTGTCCACTTAAATCATCCTCACTAACTCTCCTACCTTCTTGGCATTGGTACCTCTCAGATACTTCTAGACTATTATGTCCTCCCTTTAGTCATTTCTTAGCCAAACTATACATATTTCTCTCAATGTTTCCTCATAAATCAATCCTTTCCACTGATCACTTTTATTGCTAGTCTGAGCCACCTTCAATTTCTCTTTCTGATAATGTGATCCTCCCAACTGAAGCCTGTATTCCAGGATTTTGTGGCATTAGGTGCAATTTATTTTGTCTGCACTTATCTAGCAATGCATTATCTAATGTTTCCATGTTAAGAGTTGAAATGCTACAATTAGAATTCAGTGGGCTACCTTTTAGAAAGCAAAGAACTAACTGCATTCCATTCTGAAATAGGGCATCTGGGGAGAGCTCGTTGCAACATGTACATATTTACAGTGCATCATATCCCCAACTAAAATGTCAGTTAAGTATATTAGATAATATACAGTGTACTGTTTTGCAATGATTTCAGAACAAGCAAGAAATGGTATAGTGAAATATAATATTGTCTATGTAGTCAAATTATCTAGAAACCTTGCAAAAGAAATTAAAGGAGAGGCAATTTAAACAATGCTTAAATGCTATGCTTTGGGAAAGTCAGTCTAATACAAATAAAAATATTTAAACTGTTAACACTTTTTTCTCTTGCTGTAAATATTCCCCAGCAGTATCACAGCTTTCTGCTAGTGTAATGAGAACCAGAATATGAAATTGACTAGGAACAAAACAAAGGCTACTGTCAAAACTAAGTAAAATGCAAAAGGTAAACAGTGGTCGCCATTAAAGAATCCACAATTTCCCATTAAAATAACACGGTGGTATCCAAGATTGCATTGTTTCACTGTATGTGGAATAGGTTATCCCTCTGAGATTTCATACGCCACGTGTGACAACCTAGGGGTAAATTTTGACTATCCAAGGCTGACACTGTAAAGGATAAAAAACAAATAAAATGTTTAAAATTCTTCCTCCGTCACTAATCGGCAGTATTTTTTTGACAGTGCTGGCAAGAATTTCTTCTGTCATTTTATAGACTCTTAACCTCACTGAGAATGAACACTTAGGTAAAGGCCCAGCTATTTTTTTCTTAAAACAAGGTTAAAAGTGGCTTGCTTAAAACTTTAAGACAATTGGGGACCCCACAAAGAGCTGACAATCTTGACCCTGGTGACCACCCTGCATGGTTCCTCCTAGTTCCATGAAAGCAACGTATCAAAATGTAAGGTTACATTGTCTTAAATCCGATGCCTGGGTCTTTATCATTATCTATTTGTATTACTGTAGCACCTAGGAGCTCCAGTCATGGGCCAGGACCCCATGGTGTTAAGTGCTGTACAAACACAGAACAAAAGAAAGGTTACTGCCCCATAGACTCTACAGTCTAAGCACAGGACCACAGACAACAGATGGAGATGATAGGGGAGTACAAGGTGGTAATGAGACACTGTTGGTCAGCATGAGACAGAAACACTGGACAACCAAACTTTTATCTTTCATGTGGGCCATACTGCAAACAAGCACATCAGAAACTGGCAGATGGGTTTTGTTACCACATATTTTGGTAACTGAGCAAACCTTCATTGTATGGTCACAGTCCAATGAACATCAGAGACTGTGTCCATTTGATCACCCAAATGATGTGAAAAGGCTCATAACTGGCAATGAAATGAAGCAGCAGGACCCAAGATTGATTTGAGAGCATGCAGCCTGAAACACATTGACATGATATTTTAGGCACACACAAAGACATTATTCAATTGCCACTATGGTGTTGGGTAGTCAAAATGTGATTGAGGGGTGAAGAAACCCTGCAAGGTCTGGATTGAACATGCTGGCAACCAACCAGCTCCTGGACGTCCAACTGAAGACTTGAATTCTATGTGTTCACATTTCCCAGGAACTCTTCCAGGCAATCCCGAACTCTCGTTTGCAGTATAATGGGCTTTGAAGCATGTCCTAAAATCTCAGTGAGAGTGCTTTCAATCATTTCAATGCAGTTTAGATCAAACCTATCAAAGTACATTGGTATCCTTCTGGGTTGTGTATATAAATGTGAAATCTGCTATATTAGTATTCTCTTATTGTTTGACAGTTTTGCAAATAACCAATATGAATCTCTTGGCTCTTTAGAGTTTTGAAAATTAAGCCATTAGACTGGGTCTATAGTGTATCCACAGCTGTAAAACATACAGATGAACCACAAACTAAATTGTACATTAGATAGCCTAACTCCTTTAGGTGTCTTCCTAAAAGGCCCATTAGCTGTAAATATTCTGTTTGCCTATCCTAAGCAAAATTTAGTTTGATGAACTCTGCTGGTGATGCATAGGTCCATTGCCTTTGTATACAAACCAGTACCGAGGGAAGGGGCAGTACACACATAAATATTCATCAAGGTGTCCTTTGCCATGGTTATAAAGATAAAAGGAAAATCTTACAGAGAACTATAAAGTAGTATTTTCTATCAGTTAGAAAATGGTTTTAAGCTGATATGAATTTTCTTCTGATAGTGTACAATAACAAGCCCAGGCTTGATGAGGAATATAATCCAGAGATAGCCACAAGCACGCAATTGGAGGCTATTTTAACATTTGATAATTACTGTAGTTACACATAAGAGGAAACGTCTCTAAACTGCAGGAGTCCATATTCTATGTGATTGACCTTGCTTGAACTCTCCTTATATAAATAAATACATTCATATCCAAAGGAATATTTTCTACAGATACCAAAAGAAAGGAGTCATCTCTTCCTCCTTTGGCCTCTGAGGGTGTGCTTTGTGATTGAAACATCTTCATGTTTTCAAGCCAAGTAAGCAACATACAGGTTTTGAACTGCTCCTTAAAAGACTTTTTTTTTTTCTTTTAAACAACCCTGTCAAATGATCCAGGCTTATGAGTCTTTTATTGTTGATTTTGATGATGTACAAGTCTAGTGCAGATCTTATCAAACACTGGCACCACCACTGAACAAAAACCATCTTGTCGTTAATCCGTCCCATATTTACAAATGAGATAGACAACATCCAGCCTGTCTGACAGGAGTTACCTGCTGTAAAACTACTGAAGGTTTAAATAATTGGTGCTTTGTATGTGTATTCCTTCCAGAACTTCTCTGTGTAAGCTACTCAGACTGCCAAGGGGCTACCTCCATTTGTAATAACAGATTAGTTAGTATGAGAGTGGCTAACCCTTACCACAAACTCACTGGAGTGAGGAAAATAGCTATTCACAAAAAAAGGCAACAAACTTTCATGCAAATTGTTTAGAAATGCGAGTTGCATGAAAATGGTATTTATAAAAGGAATATTTTATCTTGCTCATTCATTTACTGCCCTGTCGGTACAATGTATGACTGCTCTGCAGAATCCCTTACTAGTCACTGGTAGCTCAGCAGGTATCCATCTGTTTTCTGTCTGCTGGGCTCGTCAACATACAGCCAGGACTGGAGCCATGTAATAAACCCCTTCTCAGGCTAGTTTACTAGTACATAACTGAGGTACAGTCTCTCTCCAGCCTCTTTGTGGGACACACAGCAGTCTCTTTCCAGATGCAAACTGATCCTCTCCCTTGAGGTCTGTTTTCTATGGTCCATCACCAACACTTCATCCTCCTTGGCTACTTCCCCCAACTCTCTTTCCTTTAGAGCTTTGAGGATTCCCCAGGGTCCTTTCCCTGCACTGCAGTCTTGTATGCCTGGAAGTCAGAGAGATGACTTCTTTTAGGACAGTAGTCCCCTAAACTTTTTCCACCATGTCCTCCCTCTCCCCTGGGAGACACGGGCTGCAACCAGGAGCCAGAGCTGGGGGCAGAGCTGGTCTGGGTGGTGGTCTTTCTGCACCAGCCATCGGGGCTAGCCTGGGATCTGCTGTGCTCCCATGAATGTTCCTCTTCCCCCTACAGGGGTGCACCCCACAGTTTGGGGACCATTGCTTTAGACGCTCAGCACCTGCTGATCCAGGCCACTAGCTGGTTCATGGTCCTCTCTCATAGTTGCTGCTGCTGTTTGGTCCTCCATGCACTTGCTCACTGAGCTCCCACTTCCATTCATTTTTCTTCCTGATTCCCTCCCACAGCTGGGGTTAGTTATTATAATTGAACTTAGACCCTTACAATGCCCAGGTGCCCTCCTTTTAATGAATAGATAATAAGTCCAGGTGTACTGACCTCAGCTTCCTCTTAATAGGTCAGTCACCCTGTGACTGGGGCCAACATAGATTCATAGATTATCAGATCAGAAGGGACCACTATGATCATGAAGTCTGACCTCCTGTACAACATAGGCCATAGGATTTCCCTGAATTAATTAATGGAATTGCATGGGCCAGCGTGAGCTCCTGAAGGCACTAAGACTCATGAAGCACCCTCCTGGAATTCCACGAAGTGCTGGGGAGTGTGAGGGCTATGGCATCCCTTTAGGATGGCACAGAGTACTCCCCTGTCTGAGGCTGGCTGTATGAGCTGGAGCAAAGTCATGTTTGTCACCTCCCTGCAATTTGCCATCCAAGGAGCAGTCCCCGAATTACCCTGAGACTTGAAACCCAGTGCAGGAAATCATTTTGGTGCCATCTTCTCACAATAGTTTCCGTTTTCAAAAGAGCTATTTGTGTGAAGGCCAAAGAGGAGGCAAAACACACAGGAAAAACAAAACAACTCTTCGTTTTTTTTTCTGACTCCTTCTCTATGACCAGGTTGTCTGGCACCTGCCATGTGAACCCACATCTGCATGGAGTTGCAGACAAAAAAATGCATGTTCAAGGCACTACTCAATGCGACTGTTAGCAATACACCAGATAAACTTGCTTCTGCATGCAGTCCATTGTAGAACCCAGCAGACCGATCCATTAGAGACAATATACAGTAGCTAGTGGGTGCGGTAAGGTGGCTCTTAGCCAGCTACACAGTCAAAGATGTAAAATTGACAGTTTTTTACAGGCTGTTGGTAAATAAAACTCTATTTTGAGATGTCATTTGCAAAGTTCCACTGTCAGCAAGAGTGTGGCAGGAGGATGAATATGGTTGTGCCCCATTTGTTGCTAATATATCCAAAGATATATTGGACTTTGGAAAAGGTTCAGGAAAGGGCAACAAAAATGATTATGAGTATGGAATGGCTGCCATATGAGGAGAGATTAATAAGACGGACTTTTCAGCTTGGAAAAGAGATGTCTAAGGGGAGATATGATAGAGGTCTCTAAAATCATGACTGGTGTGGAGAAAGTAAATAAGGAAGTGTTAGTTACACCTTCTCATAACACAAGAACTAGGTCACCAAATGAAATTAATAGGCAGCAGGTTTAAATCAAATAAAAGGAAGTATTTTTTTCACACAACTCAGTCAACCTGTGGAACTCTTTGCCAAAGGATGTTGTGAAGGCCAAGACTATAGCAGGGTTCAAAAAAACTAGATAAATTCATGGAGGATAGGTCCATCAATGGCTATTAGCCAGGATGGGCAGGGATGGTGTCCCTAGCCTCTGTTTGCCAGAAGCTGGGANCCATTCATTTTTCTTCCTGATTCCCTCCCACAGCTGGGGTTAGTTATTATAATTGAACTTAGACCCTTACAATGCCCAGGTGCCCTCCTTTTAATGAATAGATAATAAGTCCAGGTGTACTGACCTCAGCTTCCTCTTAATAGGTCAGTCACCCTGTGACTGGGGCCAACATAGATTCATAGATTATCAGATCAGAAGGGACCACTATGATCATGAAGTCTGACCTCCTGTACAACATAGGCCATAGGATTTCCCTGAATTAATTAATGGAATTGCATGGGCCAGGGTGAGCTCCTGAAGGCACTAAGACTCATGAAGCACCCTCCTGGAATTCCACGAAGTGCTGGGGAGTGTGAGGGCTATGGCATCCCTTTAGGATGGCACAGAGTACTCCCCTGTCTGAGGCTGGCTGTATGAGCTGGAGCAAAGTCATGTTTGTCACCTCCCTGCAATTTGCCATCCAAGGAGCAGTCCCCGAATTACCCTGAGACTTGAAACCCAGTGCAGGAAATCATTTTGGTGCCATCTTCTCACAATAGTTTCCGTTTTCAAAAGAGCTATTTGTGTGAAGGCCAAAGAGGAGGCAAAACACACAGGGAAAAACAAAACAACTCTTCATTTTTTTTCTGACTCCTTCTCTATGACCAGGTTGTCTGGCACCTGCCATGTGAACCCACATCTGCATGGAGTTGCAGACAAAAAAATGCATGTTCAAGGCACTACTCAATGCGACTATGTTAGCAATACACCAGATAAACTTGCTTCTGCATGCAGTCCATTGTAGAACCCAGCAGACCGATCCATTAGGGACAATATACAGTAGCTAGTGGGTGCGGTAAGGTGGCTCTTAGCCAGCTACAGTCAAAGATGTAAAATTGACAGTTTTTTACAGGCTGTTGGTGAATAAAACTCTATTTTGAGATGTCATTTGCAAAGTTCCACTGTCAGCAAGAGTGTGGCAGGAGGATGAATATGGTTGTGCCCCATTTGTTGCTAATATATCCAAAGATATATTGGACTTTGGAAAAGGTTCAGGAAAGGGCAACAAAAATGATTATGGGTATGGAATGGCTGCCATATGAGGAGAGATTAATAAGACGGACTTTTCAGCTTGGAAAAGAGATGTCTAAGGGGAGATATGATAGAGGTCTCTAAAATCATGACACGTGTGGAGAAAGTAAATAAGGAAGTGTTAGTTACACCTCCTCATAACACAAGAACTAGGTCACCAAATGAAATTAATAGGCAGCAGGTTTAAATCAAATAAAAGGAAGTATTTTTTTCACACAACTCAGTCAACCTGTGGAACTCTGTCAGAGGATGTTGTGAAGGCCAAGACTATAGCAGGGTTCAAAACTAGATAAATTCATGGAGGATAGGTCCATCAATGGCTATTAGCCGGGATGGGCAGGGACAGTGTCCCTAGCCTCTGTTTGCCAGAAGCTGGGAATGGGTGACAGGGAATGGATCACTTAATGATTACCTGTTCTGGTCATTCCCTCTGGGGCACCTGGTATTGGCCACTGTTGGAAGACAGGATACTGGGCTAGATGGACCTTTGGTCTGACCCAGTATGGCCGTTCTTACGCTCTTAACTTATAAAGTAGCAACCACTGGGCATTTTCTAAATACTAAAGGATAGCCTCTGCTCCAAGGAACTCAAGATTCAACAATAGACAACGTAAGCAGAGTCTGGGGGAAAAGGAAACAGGAAACCACTGTTAGCTTGAACTTGAAAATCAGTGAATATGTCGGACAGCAGCTTCACTTTTGGGGATATGATTCATGTAGAGCTTTGAAAAATAGAAAATTGGGTTGCATTGAGACTAGAAAGAAATAGAATGCTAAGCACAATTTTCTGGGAGGAATGAACATAACATTTCTAAGTAGAAGCAGTGTAAATATTCACTGAGTAACTTTGAATCTATTGGGGGTGGCTTGCAGACTGTTTGCCAGAAGTATTTGCTATGTTTATCTGCAAATAATGCTGGCAGGTCACATGGTACTGTTTCTGCTCCTTGACCGGACAGCTGATACTTTAACAAGAGAATAATAAATGGTGAGCAAGTAGTAAAGAATGCATTTTGGAAATGAATTTATGAAACTATCAGGATTTGCATGTATTGCAGAGAATATCAGCAGTCCAAATATCTGCAAATGAATAGCAGGGCACAGTGAATCAAACTCAAGTCACTTTTTACTCAAACTTCATTTTTTCATCATACCACCAGCTCTGTTCCCAGCACAGCAAGTCTGTTCATAGTAGCAAAAATGTTTGGTTTTTCATTAATCTAGCAACATTGCACAAGAAAATTCCTATTGGAATTTTATCATGCAGGTGTGCTGACTTTGATGTGATTCCTCATACATCAGCTACCATACTACACATCACCAGTACTCTTCTAGGATTGGGGACAATACACCACCTTTTGTGGGTATGCTAGCAAAATTCACCGATAGTGATTATCTAAAAGATGAGCTTTGAGAATTCCATGAGTAATATTGAAAGATTTCTTTTCTATTTCTTCTTTTCCCATAGTCTCTGATACACAAACAATTCTTAATTTTTTTCATTCTGGCCTCATTTTTTATTTCAAGGACATCAGTCCAATTTTATGTTACTTTATTTTGCTATAAAACTACTTCAAATAGTTTCACCCAAATGTGGAATTAATGTATCTAGATGTAAACCCTCCATGTCCATATCTTTTCCTCTGGTTTCTTACACTTCAAGGCATGCTTAATTTAATGGATATCAGGTCAGTTATCCAATAGATCTGATTTTTTTTGAGTTACTGTTTCGAAATAAGAGTAGCGCCTAATGTATCTTCTGCTATTGATACAGGTCCAGGCTGGGACAGCTGCTTGCTATCTTTGCTAGTCACTAATCAGGATTTAAAATAAGTCAGTCTATTTGGTTTAGGCATTTCAAATGAACTCACCACCCTAAAGAAAATCCCTATTAACAGTTATAAAGCATGATCACCTCTCCTCACCACGGCCTCCTCTTAACATCCTACAAATGTGTATAGGCTTGACTTGTCTTTAATGAAATGTTTGGAAAGTTGCTCCCTGGGGCCATATTGACTATATTTTGCATCACTCAAATATGACCAGGAATGGAGCATTAGACAGCCAGAATAGATTGGGTAGCATTGCAATTTAAACCCTTAGTATTTTGAGGTGGTAGTGTAGAGTTACGCTGTTGGAGACACATCTTGCTCCTCCCTTTCTCTCTTCTCCCCCCCCCCCCCCCCCCCAATTTTATGTGCTTGGAAGACTGAGTGCAGCAGAGTTAGTGTAGCTTCTCTCTGTGGGGTCAGGAGTTGAGGAGGAGGAGGAGAAGACCAAAAAAGTCCACAAATGTGCATGCCATGAGGGACAGTTTTATGGGGCCTCCTTGCCCAACAATATGAGAATGGGGTCAACAGGGCCAGTCCTGGACACTGGATCAGTGACTAAGCTGCTTGACCAGCCATTCTCCCCCATGGAGCAGTGGCAGATTGACCTGAGGCCAGCTTCTTTGCCTCTGCACACAGTCTGTGGGACAGAATTCATTCCCTGTTGTCACCAACAGAATCTCTCCCTGCACAGCCTGGCTCTTCAGAGTGTGCACTGGGCTCATGGTTTGACCCCTAATAGTGAGGAATGTGAAACTCAATCTTTTGACCTATAATCTCCAACAGATATCAGAGATGTGGGTTTTTTGGCATTTAGCCTGTTGATTATACTCTGATTAGTGTGTACTAGACAACGCAATCACAACTCTGGTATTTAGGAATGATCTACTTTCTTCTTTTATACAAATCCCTGGAGAGAAGAATCTGATAAAAGAGCAGTATGTACACAAATTGCTTTTACCACACAGTGGCCCTTTTGTTTTAAAACCCCATTAAAGAGCTGAGGTCTTCCTAGTAAAACTTTCTAGTAAAATATAAGCTTTTTGTTGGTAAAGAAACTTATTTTAAAGCTTGATATTGTTTAAACATCCTGGTAGGTTTGTCTGAAGTATGAATTATGGGGTCTTTGGTTTAAAAATAAAACAGCAGAAGCTCTGAATTGATATGTAGTGAGAATATAAAATATCCACCGTAAATTTTCCTTTCAACAGCCAAACTCTCTAGGCACACCAGCAAACATTAACTGATGTTACAGGCATTACAGGACATGAAGTTCAGCTGTTACTATAATGGAATATAACTCTTTGTAGAGGCCAGAGGCTTTCCTGAAGCACAATGAATTTCTCTATCACTTGAATGTTTGCAAAACTGGGAGATCTGAGAACCTGCTCCTTACTATTTATATTCATAGAGAGACCACAGTACTAAACCATCAGTGCTGTCACATGTGTTCTTAGAGGGCTGAACACTTGTTGCCTGATGAAAGAGAGATGAACATAACCTCATTATTACTGCACTGTGCTGAAGCTTTTGATTATGGTGGCACAAATTAAGGGCATCCACAGAAAGAGCTGTACAGTTACTATGTTTTCATTTTATGGGACAATTCTGAACAGCAAAGGCAACAAAAATGTCAGTCAGTCTTTACAGACTTCTAACGAACCTGCACAGGCATATTACTGCAGGAACAGAGCTCTGAGGATTTGTATGCTTTGTCTTTAAATGTATAGCAGGAAATCAGGCAGGAGGGGCAGAGCAGGGCAAAGTTCTCAGCAGAAACACTACAGTGAAAGAGTGTAGTTTTAGGGGTAAGCGTGTGTCTTCTTCTAGTAAGTTCCTTGTTTGTCGTTGAAAGAAAATTATCTACCATCGTCGTATGACCAGTTCAATTTTTTTAATACAAAAATACTCTGAATGCATCATGGCTTAATGAATTTCATTGGTTAGATGTAAAACCCTCTGACTCACTGAGCCCCTCGCACTGCCAACTGGCAGGGGGCACACCATACCTTACCTCACATAGGGCCTGACACACTGATAGCCAAAGTTACCGTTACTATATTCTGTGTCTTCAAGTTGTCATGTAAGGTATTGTACCCAAACTGGGGACATGCGAGTCATTAATACTATTGCATGACATATGGATGGGTGATGAATAAAAAATTATAGATGTGTGCAGGAAATATGTTCTGAAAAATGTGTTCAGTAAGCAGCTCCTAAGCCCAGCCTGCCTTAGACAAAAGAATGTTGTTTCGCCTACTTGACTGTTTTCAAGGTAGGCAAGGTGAGCCAAAGACAATGAAAAGTACATTTACATGTAAGGTACACAAAGCCATCCAGAGAGCAAGGGTTGAGATGGCCACATATCCAGACAGGAAATATCTGACCCATTAGCAATTATTTTTGAAAAGTCATGGAAGACAGGTAAGTTTCCAGAGGACTGGGAAAATGTAGTGTCAATATTTAAAAAGGGGAATAAGGACAACCGGGGGAATTACAGACCAGTCAGCTTAACTTCAGTACTTGAAAAGATAACGGAGCAAATAATTAAGCAATCAATTGAGACACCTAGAAGATAATAAGGTGATAAGTAACAGTCAGTATGGATCTGTAAAGAACAAATCATGTCAAATCAACCTAATGGCTTTTTTTGAGAGGATAAAAAACCTTGCGATGGGGAGAAGCGGTAGATGTGGTGTACCTTGAATTTCGTAAGGCTTTTGATATTGTCTCGTATGACCATCTCATAAATGAGGGAAATACAGTAGCTCCATCTAGGTTGTAAGATGGGTGCATAACTGGTTGGAAAACTGCTCCCAGAGAGTAATCATCAGTGGTTCACCGTCAAGCTGGGAGTGTATATAGAGTGAGGTCCTGCAGGGAACTATTCTGGGTCTAGTTCTGTTAAATATCTTAATCAATTATTTAGATTATAGCATAGCGAGTACACTTATAAAGTTTGCAGACAATACCAACCTGGGAGGGGTTGCAAGTCCTTTGGAGGATAGGATTAAAACTCAATGATCTGGACAAACTGGAGAAATGGTCTGAAGTAAATGGGATGAAATTCAATAAGGACAAATGCAAAGTACTCCACTTACGAACGAACAATCAGTTGCACACATGCAAAATGAGAAATGACTGCCTGGGAAGAAGTACTGTGGAAAGAGACCTGGGGGTCATAGTGGATCACAAGCTACATATGAGTCAACAGTGTAATAATATTTTGCCAAAAAAAAAAAGCAAACATCATTCTGGGATGTAGTAGCAGGAATGTTGTAAGCAAGACATGAGAAGTAATTCTTCTGCTCTACTCTGTGCTTATTACTCACCTGGAGTATTGTGTCCAATTTGGATGCCACATTTCAGGAAAGATGTAGACAAATTGGAGAAAATCCAGAGAAGAGCAAAAAAATAATCAAAGGTCTAGAAAATGTGACCTGAGGGAAGATTGGAAAAAATTGGGTTAGTTTAGTCTGGAAAAGAGAAGATTGGGGGGGACATACGTTTTCAAGCACATAAAAGGTTGTTACAAGGAGGAGGTAGAAAAATTGTTCTCTTTAACTTCTGAGGATAGGAGAAGAAGCAATGGGCTTAAATTGCTGTAAGGGAGGTTTAGGTTGGACATTAGGAAAAACTTCCGAACTGTCAGAATGGTTAAGCACTGGAATAAATTGCCTAGGGAAATTGTGGAATCTCCATCATTGGAGACTTTTAAGAGCAGGTTAGACAAATACCTGTCAGGGATGATTTAGATAATACTTAGTCCTGCCATGAGTGCAGGGGACTGGACTAGATGACATCTCAAGATCCCCTCCAGTCCTACAATTCTATGATATGGAGGCTGAACCCCCCAGGAACTCTTCCTACTTCTTGTGACCGGGTTGATAAACTTTGGGAGATGCAGAAACGGGGAACCATTTTGGCATCCTGGATGGACACAAGGGGCCAGAGTTCTTGACATCTGAGTAAGATGGATCCTTCAGCCAAGGGGGTTCAAGTCTCTTAGACAAAGATTGTAACTTTGCTGAAGTTAATTTTTAGTCATTAGGAAAGGTTACACACAAAACATGTTTTCTATCTCTTTCCCTCTTACTGGAAATCACTTAAACCTATGTTCTTTGTTAATTAAAAAAAAAGCAACTTTATAATAAAACCATCTGTGCTGTGTATTAACCAGAAGTGAAGGTCTTCAGCTAAACTAACAGGCTGGTGTGTGCTCTCTCTGTTTGGCATCAGCAAACTTGATAACTTCTCTGAGGGCTCAGTGAGAGGGATGGGCCACTACAGAAAGGCGTCTCTGAGGAACTTGGGAATTGAGTTCACTCTTGCCTGCAAGGCAAGATTTGGATGGCAGAGTCCTGAAGAGTTTGCTGACAAGGCAGACACACTGGTGTCAGGGAGCTGACACGCACAGCTTAGCAGCAGCAAAACTCACTGTTGCTGAGGCACAGTGGTAACATGGTAGCTCACAGTTCTGGGTGGCCCAACCAAGACGTGACACCCTCCTCTGTATTTGCAGTGGTGAATGTTGGAGTAGACTCAGAACACCAATGAAAATAAAGTAGATGCATAGAGGTGACTGGCTGAGAAAAATTTTGAAGGTGCTAAGGTAGAGAGAGAGTCCATATCTTCTACATTTGCAGGGCCGGCTCTAGGCACCAGCCCTCCAAGCATGTGCTTGGGGCGGCACTTCCTAAGGGGCGGCACTCTGCCCCCCGTTTTTTTATTTTATTTTATGTTTTGCTTGGGGCCACTCGGGCGGGGAAACGCCGTGCTGCCCTGGGGAGACTCGGAGCGGCCGCAGCAGCAGGACCCCTCCTCCCTCCCTGTATCCTGGGCCCCGCTTCCCTCCCTCTCCAGCTCCTCACACGCTCCGGGAGTCCCTCTCACCGCCGCTGCAGCCCGAGCTGAGGCGGTGGCGAGAGGGGCTCTCAGAGTGTGTGAGGAGCTGGGGAGGGAGGGAAGCGGGGTCCCCTGGAGCGGAGCCCGGGCTGAGGCGGCGGCGAGAGGGGCTCCCAGAGTGTGTGAGGAGCTGGGGAGGGAGGGAAGCGGGGTCCCCTGGAGCCGAGCCCGGGCTGTGGCAGCGGCGAGAGGGGCTCCCAGAATGTGTGAGGAGCCAGGGAGGGNCTCTTAGACAAAGATTGTAACTTTGCTGAAGTTAATTTTTAGTCATTAGGAAAGGTTACACACAAAACATGTTTTCTATCTCTTTCCCTCTTACTGGAAATCACTTAAACCTATGTTCTTTGTTAATTAAAAAAAAAGCAACTTTATAATAAAACCATCTGTGCTGTGTATTAACCAGAAGTGAAGGTCTTCAGCTAAACTAACAGGCTGGTGTGTGCTCTCTCTGTTTGGCATCAGCAAACTTGATAACTTCTCTGAGGGCTCAGTGAGAGGGATGGGCCACTACAGAAAGGCGTCTCTGAGGAACTTGGGAATTGAGTTCACTCTTGCCTGCAAGGCAAGATTTGGATGGCAGAGTCCTGAAGAGTTTGCTGACAAGGCAGACACACTGGTGTCAGGGAGCTGACACGCACAGCTTAGCAGCAGCAAAACTCACTGTTGCTGAGGCACAGTGGTAACATGGTAGCTCACAGTTCTGGGTGGCCCAACCAAGACGTGACACCCTCCTCTGTATTTGCAGTGGTGAATGTTGGAGTAGACTCAGAACACCAATGAAAATAAAGTAGATGCATAGAGGTGACTGGCTGAGAAAAATTTTGAAGGTGCTAAGGTAGAGAGAGAGTCCATATCTTCTACATTTGGTATGTATAGTAATGTGCAGAACCAAATTGCTGGAAGGATTGCAATTTATGGGTACTAACTGCCTGGAGGGGGGTGTCTGGCGTTCAAGTCACACTTCATGCCAATGCTCACAGTCAGATCTGTGAAATCCTTTCCCAGTTCCCTACCCACCCTCCAACTTGTGGAACACAGCAATTTCATATCCTTAACCTGCCATTCAAGATGCATCTTGTAATATGTTTCCAGCTTTCTAGTTTGATTTTGGTTCTTTGAAATTTTGGTATTGCTATGGCTTTTACAAACAATAGACACTGAGGACAAGTTCTGGCTCCTCCAGCCAGAACATCATTATTTCCCTCTCCTGTTGGAAGTGGCTTCTGCAGGGCAGGTTCAGGGTTACTACCAGGCGTGTATGTGCATAATGGACCAAGATACAGTATTGAAAATTTTCCAAAAGTCATTTAGCAATCGAATCCTTGATATGTACAGTATGTTAGAGCAAGTTTTTTGAGGTATGTAATATCAGATGCAGGACATAAAATCAGAAAATATTTATAAGGCAAACCCATGGGGACAGATACCCCTGCTCAGAGCTGTATATGAAAAGGGATTCTCTGAGCCTGAGTCTTTTACACCAGAGTGACTCAGTGTGAATCAGGCTAAATGTGTGTTTATCTCAACTTTTTGTCCATGGAACTGGTCCTTAAATCACCATCACTGCCCCTTATCCCTCCGCCTCCTCCCCAGCCACCATTGTCCCTCCTTCTTCTCTACTCTTCCCAGCAGCTAATGGTGAATATGTTGAAAAGTTAATATATCCTACAGCTGCATTAAATTTTCTAATGAAATACATTCATGTTCACCCCCCACTTAGGAGGGGTTCCATGGGCAGGAGAAGCCAGGGAACAGAAGAAGATGCAGGAGTCTCCAGAGTTGGGGCACAGTCACACAGCATCTGCCTAAGAGACCTGGTCTCTAGCAAATCCCTTGATATCTGTGCAGACCTCAATCTTTGAGGACCAGCCCATTCCACAAGGGTCAGTTCCCATGCCTCGCCTTCCAGTAATGGAACAGTTTTGGGGAAACTCTACAGTGGGAAATACACAGATTTTTCAGCCCCTATGGATTATTATACAGGAAGGTGGTGGGTTAGCTGAATCTCAGAATTGTGCAATGGAAGTACATAATCCTTTGACTAATGCACACATACTATATGTGTATATCTGAACACACAGGGAACATTGTTCACAATGAACTCAGATGCAAGTCTCCATTTAATAAAGTAGATTGAAATTCTCACTATTTTCAAGGCATTTAGTGAAAATACCAAAATACATTTCCCCTACTATGTAAGTATTCACTCTGGGCAGCTGTTTGGAAAATACCAGTTTTTGAAGGGTTAATATCTGGCAGTGGGGTCTTTGAAAACAGGCTTTGCCTACAGCATTTACTACCTTGCCTCACCTTCTTTCAACTTCTGCCATGTGAAGTCATCAGTAATAAACAGTTTGTCAAAAGCAGAGGGATTTTATCATTTGCAGTTCATAGACTGTGCTCTGATCTATTGCAGCCATAGCTTAAGTGGAGCAGGTAAAGGTAAAAATGAAGTATATGAACATGTTTGGTGTTCCGTTCTCCCCCAAAATCGCTGTGAATCAGTCCTGTGTACATAGCTGAGGGACAATGATTGCTTCAGCTCCTTTTCTCTGGCAATATTAAGAATTTTTTTTTTTCAGTATAGAAAAAGCATGCAGTGGGTAAAGTTTAACGGAGAGGTTGGGCCCCCCCCCCCCCCCCCAAAAAAAAAGTCAGACCATGTCTTCTTTTAGAGAGTATCCTTTCATTAAGTGGCTCCAGGTTAAATTTATATCTACCTTGTAGGATTTTTTCCCCAGTCTTTTTTTTAGAGAGATTAATCTTAAAATCCAGTGAATTCATGTGTCAGAGCTATGTGATTTTAAACTGCTGAAATATGGCTTGTTTGTGAATTCAAGCCACTGTCTATGGTATCAAATGCTATTATGGACTAAGGCCAAACGTGACTCCTGGATGCCAGCTCTGTGCAACATGGGATGAAGACCAGCTTTTCAATAGCATGTTTTTACTGTGCTGCTGAATTCAAACAAGCAGTTTGTATTTACCAAGGGAGGTATATAAGCAAAGGTGACTGTCTTCTGCAGTTACCCTTCATCTTTATTTTATATAAATAAATACATAACTTGTATGAGCAAATTAGTTGTCAATGTGGTCCATTGTGTCCTAAGTTTGCATAATTCTGCTCTTGGTGCTATTTCTTTCAAATGCATATGAAATTTCAGCCATCGCTGCTTTTTCCTACTAATAAACAAATCACAGAACATTACAGGATTTCTATTCTTTAACATGTTGCTCAGCTTTTGGAATACAGAGGCTATTTTTCAAACTTAATTAGATCCTGGGGAGAAAATCAGTTTAGTTTTGCCCTGTTGAAATATTTACAATTAAAAAAAAATAATCCCACAACTTCAAAGTGAAATGATTTTACTTTATATAGAACACTCAAATATACTCCCAAATAGTGCATGAATCCTTACCAATTTCTAGAAAAATTGGATAATTCTGCCTGAGTACCTATAATCAGTGTGTGGTGTGATTAAAAATAAACAATTAATAGAAATTAATATCTTTTTAATTGAGTTTATCCTTGTAGATGTGCCAGTAATTCATTAATTTACAAATCAAATATTTATTTGCCTGTGCAGGACCTACATGACAATCACTAATATTTACTGACCTGGTTTGAGGTTTGAACTACGACCATACTGCAAAACAAAAAACCTGAACTTTTCAGTCCTACTTAGCATGTCCTTCAATGTAATAGTCTAGAACAGGGCTTCTCAAACTGGGGGTCGGGACCCCTCAGGGGGTCGTGAGGTTATTACATGGGTGGTCATGAGCTGTCAGCCTCCACCCCAAATAGTGCTTTGCCTCCAGCATTATAATGGTGTTAAATATATATAAATGTTTTTAATTTATAAGTGGGGGGAGGTCACACTCAGAGGATTGCTATGTGAAAGGGGTCACCAGTACAAAAGTTTGAGAATCACTGGTCTAGAAATAGTTCAGGTCTTATATCATTCATACAGTCAGAATGCCAAGATTATATGTGATATTAGATTCACATTATCACAAACATGATGGAACAACCTATTACAGTATGTACACAGTCAAGTTTGAGCACTGGAGATAAAGCAGATAAATGGCTTTTGGCATAATTCCTAAGTGACATTACCTCAATATTTCTTCTGGCTTTTTCCGCTTGCTTTTTTTTTTTAGGAGTTTAATTCAAAATCATGACTTGCTCTCCAAAAACAGGAGAAGCTCATTGTGTTTCCTTAAACAAGCTTTTCAAGTTTACTAGGGTTTGGTTTTTCTCCAGAAATAAAAGGTTACATGCAGCAGATGAATATTTGGTTTGCCGGGCAGACACTGGGCACACTTTTATTTAGAGTCTGAGGATTGGAAAGTAGCTCAAGTCTGCTCCTATCAGTCCTGTAATAGTGCATGTAGCAATAGTGAATTTGGCCCTTAGCCCGTGCACAGAGACCTTTGGTACAAAACTTGGGGAAGATCTTAAAACTGGCTTGTCATGTCAACTATGGATCTCAGAGGGCTTCCGTTCCTATGCAAAAGAGTGATTGATTAATGAGGTGACCACTGCAATGGAAAAAAAGAAATCCACTTCACATTTATCCTCCTGGTTGTTTTATGGCCAAAGGTCCTGTGGGGCAGGAATTTCCCTTCCAGAATAATATAGCTGCTTTAAGTTAATTTTTCCCTTCAGATTGCCATTCTTGCCCATTCCCATCAGAAACTAGCCTGAAGTACCCAGGGACTGGAAGCACGAATCTGCCACTGATCACGCTTACAAACTGGGACCCTGATCCAAACCACATTGAAGTCTATAGGAGTTTTCCATGCATTTAACAGACTTTTTTTTATTTCTGAGTTTACAATATCTATTTATCCTAATATCTGAATATCCTAATCAATATCTATCAGCCCACATTATGGAATAAGTTGAGGTTTCATTATCAAGAGTTCCTTCAAAATAAGAGAACTTGACTAGCCTGGCTGTTTTTACATTTTCAGCGTCAAGGACACTAAGACAGGTGTGAAGAGAGTAGGCCCAACATCCACCTTTTCTATCTAAGGTACTACGGTGACTGATGTAAATGCTGAGTGCTTGTATGGATTTTGAAATATAGTTGTCCAAGAAGGAACAGTAACTAGGAAGACTAGCAAATCCTAATGGCAACAACCTCTACAACAGGGGTAGGCAACCTATGGCACGTGTGCCAAAGGCGGCACACGAGCTGATTTTCAGTGGCACTCACACTACCCGGGTCCTGGCCACTGGTCCGAGGGGCTCTGCATTTTAATTTAATTTTAAATGAAGCTTCTTAAACATTTAAAAAACCTTATTTACTTTACATACAACAATAGTTTAGTTATATAGTATAGACTTATAGAAAGAGACCTTCTAAAAACAGTAAAATGTATTACTGGCACACGAAACCTTAAATCAGAGAGAATAAACGAAGACTCGGCACACCACTTCTGAAAGGTTGCCGACCCCTGCTCTACAAGCTCTGCTAGGCAATTCTGCAATCAAAATGGCGTTAGCATTTAAGCCCTTTTAGCAACTTGTTCGTTCACAATTCACTTGAAGCCAGGGTTACTAATGCCTTTGTCATCTACTGTACATGAAGTCACAATCTAATGCAAATTCCCCATGCATTGGCCAATGTGGTATGCAGAACAGCTGTTGTCTCCCCACTCCAGAGTCCAACACGGCGCCTCTAAGATTTTGTTGCTTGACAGATCTAGTGTCCAGCCTTCCCTGCTTTCAGAGATGTCTGCCAGCCATGCTGTTCCATGGGCCACTTAGCAGCAGGTGTGATTAGTGCTGTGCTGTCAGCCACTACAGCACACAATAGTGTAGATCACTCAAGCAATACTGGCACTTCACACCATCATAGGTCTGGGCATCAGCAGTCCCAGTTAGTTGCATATCTTGTTTATTTATCATCAGTCTGCCTTATCTCTCTCTAAAGGTCTATTGCCTTAATATCTAAGCTTTTATTATATTAAACAGAAAAAAAGCTTTCATTGTATTATAACAGGTAACATTTTTTTTCATGGCTACTATAGTCTACAAAATACTAAACGTCTGATTCATGGCAGTGCTATGCTAGGTTATTTCTGGCATTACGTGCCAAGCTATTACAAAGGCATATGCAATCTACAAGCAATAAAGACCAGAAATAACTTCTGACTTACATCAGACCTCATCAGTAATGCATAAAGTTTTTCCATTGTTTCTGGGCATATATAAACTAGATGGTGGTATTTCTGATAGCAAACCATGATAAAAGGTTATTTCTGGAGAGAGCACAAAATCATTACTGACATTTGCCCGTTACACATTCCTCGGTTACTGGCATTCTTTAAAACCACTGTGCTGAATTCTCTTCTCAGAATAGTGAAGCCACTGGTGTAACTGAAAGCAGAATTTTGGCTCACAACTTAATGTTTTTAATAGTTTCCCACTCTTTTATGATAACAAATATCTGTGTACCATAAAGATCACAGTAAAAATATGCCAGTGTTGTAGCATAGCATCTCATTCCTTATCTTCAGGGCCATGTACAGACAGCCTGACCCAAAACCAGTGAAGTAAATTACATCTTTGTTTGACTTCAGTGGGTTTTGGATCAAACCCAATCCACGTAGGGTAAAGTTTTCAAAAATCTATAAATGACTTGGGAGCCTAAGTCAGTATACCCTTTTTTATATTTTTTTAAAAAAGCTTCACCTGTAACTTTTTTTACTAGCTGCCTGGTCAGTAAGTATGTTTACTCCCATTTTACAGATGTGCGGGGAAAAATTAGATGAAGGGCCAAATTCTCCCTCGACTTTCTGCCGAGGCAGGCACACAACTTCAAAGGGGTTGCATAGGCCCACAGAAGTCTTGCCTGCATTAGAACACTTCTGCTAACATTTCCCACTGTTGATCTCATGGTTCCCGCTCCAGTGGTCATAATGCCAGTGGAAGTGCTGCTATAGACAGGGAGCCAGGTGACCCTCAGATCAGATCTACATGAGAGAGTTCATGAAACACCAGCAGCCTCTGGTGCCTTGTCTGCACTAGTGCTCTTGTTATCAATGGAGCTGAAATGATCCTCTGAGATATAAATTCAGAAGCCAAAATGCAGCATTAGCCACAGAAGGAAGAATTGTGGGAGGGGGTGCGATTGGGCTTAAGCAGGTCACTATTCCCAGAAGTTTGTGTATCATACTCCAGAGTAGAGATATTACCCTCCCACATCCCATCATGCCGTTCTACATGTGCATTTCCAAGCAGTTCACCATTACAAATTTATTTTGGGGCGTATCTTCCCCATCTGCTAAGCCCAAATGAACAGGGTTGGCTAGGGAGCCCCAGGGCCCCCATAGGATAGAGATGGAGTCCTCCCCTGGGACATGGAGCAGACTTGCCATTATGTGCCCCTGCCTCCCAGACGCTACATGGTAGGGGGGAGAGGAGAAAATGGACTTGCAACCATCTCCTTCCACCCTTCCCTTGGCTTGCCCCTGCCCCTCCAACCTCCTTCCAGTAGGGGCAGAAAAAAGCCCCACCGAAGTGTGCTTTGTGACATGGGAGGTGCATGCTGCATATGAGAGACTTGGAATCCTGCCTGCCCACCCACCCCCAGAGAACAGAACTGTACTGATTCTGCCCAGATTCCCTCCACAGGTATGGAGAAGAAGACCCAATTCAACTAATTGTATCACAATCAGAAACGCCTGCATATTACTGTGCACTGGGTGATAATAGGATATATTTGAGCAGTGAATGCTCATGCTGCAAGTGATTTTTAAAAGATCCTGTACATGAGTTCAAGACCGCAACTGGGCCTTTTGTGCTGACAAGAAATATTCAGTATTGCATAGCCTTCCAATTGCTGTAGAACACTTCAGTTCTTCAGCAGCCAACTGTCTGTAGTGATTTAAATGTTGTAGCCGCATCGGTTCCAGGATATCAGAGAGACATGGGGGTGAGGTAATAACTTTTGTTGGACCAACTTCTGATGGTGAAAGAGACAAGCTTTTAAGCTTACACAGAGCTCTTCTTCAGGTCTAGTGATTCAAGGCCACTTTGCAGATTTATCACTGCCTCCAAGATTTCACAATACTTTCTTATGTATTTGTTTCTGTTTTTCACTCTGTTTGCATTTCAGGAAGGGCTCTATGTATAGTGCGGAAGTGTAGGTTTAAAATGCTAGTTGTTGATGCAAGTTCACGTTAAAACTCTTGCAATTCTTGGTTAGTTCTCTAGGTGGCTTGTCATTGAGTTGCACAGGTCATTAGGCTAGGAAAATTCTAGTTAGAATTTCTATTTTTCAAAAGCTCTTTTAAATGAGGGTAAGGCCTGGAACAGAGGGAAAGGAACAGCTTCATGTTGATGGGCATAATGCTTATCTGTAGCATTAAACCATGTCACTGAGGAGCTCAGTGTAGAATTGGGGCTAAAGTCTAGTTGATGAGCAGCATGAAGGGCAAGGTATTAAAGAGGATTAAGTGAGTAGAATCCTTGCCAGCCTAATCCATTTGGCACCAGTGAACTGTGGGGAGGCCTGGATGCTTTGTAAGTAGTGCATTTATCAGGCTTTTGTAAATAAAGATTTAGTCAGTTTAGGTACTAAGATGACTTTTGGTGGTAATTGAATTAAGTGACTGACTTTTTTTTAATCATGTTGATTTTTTTTAACTATTGGGCTGATCATAAACTCTGCCTGTTTCAGTTTAATGTATCTACACATCAAAAGAAATATGTGCATACATAATGTAAAATGTTGCAAAGCTCAGCATAATGAAGAATCAGCATTTGAAGAACAGAATTAAGGCTTGTGATTATATTTTGTGTGTGTGTGTGTGATTGTTCCTAATTCGTTAGGGCCTGATTCAGTTTCATTAGTCATTCAAAATATTCCCATTGACTTCAGTGGGAGTTAAATTAGATCCTTATCCTTTGAAATTATCTGAACTGCAGCATATTGTAAACTCAGAAATACAATTTTCAAATGGCAGGATATGTGTTGTAGGTTAGGTCAAGTCATGACAGGAGGGGGAGGAGGGGAGAGGGAGTCTCTAAGATATCCAGGGCCAAAACTGCTTAGGGCTTTATAAATCAATGCTAAATGTCACCTGGAAAACAGCTGGAAGCCATTGCAGACTACAGAGCACAGGTATATGTTCCCTAGCCTACATGCAATATCACTAGGCATGAATTCAGTTTTTCTTTTTTATAATTTTGATGAATGATATCAATGTTTAGTGTTAAAAATTGAAAGAATGCTTATCTATTTAAATTTTCACAGTGAGGGAAATTATGGGAGGGGGTCAGACAATAATTTAACAATAGCAGGCATTCAGATTCAAAAACCTAAAGCTTTATAACCATTAAAACACTAATTGTCAACATCAAATGTCAAAATATAAAAGTAAATATCCTTCAATCAAACTCTAATTTCTCAAGCAGCATTTTTCTTTCTTGGTTTATCTGTAAATTTTCATTATCAATGGAAATATTTTTGTTAATTTGTGTGTACGGTGAAATCAACCATTTACCAATATTTACTGATAAAAATTGAATCCTTCCAAGCCTAAATATCACTTAATAATAAATGAACAGGTACATTCTGCACCAGCTAAGTTTCTAGATGGCGTTCCATGATGACTCCTATTGTGTACTGTGAAGCATACTAAACTAATGCACTCTGGCAGTGACAAAGACATAGATAACCGTGCCAAGGCACTCTTCTGTGAGAAAAGCTCATTGTTTCCCTGCTAAGTCTAGAGGGAGAACAACACTCTTTACCACTACTGCTACTAGGTCATCCTGAAACAGCCAAATATCCAAAAAGACTTCCAAGCTGCATACTTCAGTAACAGTCAAATATGTTGCAGTATATTGCAACATGATCATGGCTGTTTGCCTTGCTCGTGGGTAATGCACGGTGACTGATGCATCCTAACTTGACATTCTGATGCTTCTCAAGGAAAATTTGAAAAACGGGCATCAAATGATGGGGAAAAACCAACTAACCACTTTTTAGACTGTCTGAGCAAAGTGACTCAAGCAAATACTGCAAGATTATTTCCTTAATTAAGTTGTTGAAGAATATAGTCACTGCAATGACAGTTGGGCAGGGCCTGGAGTAGTACAATACCCACTGAAAGCTAATTTACAGGGATTAAAATAAATAATTTATGGGTGTCTGGGTACCCATAAGCCTTTATTTCAAGTATATGCTACCTGAATTGGGTTTGTTGGTTTCATGCTAGCAGTTTTTACTCAGAAAACTGCTGTGTAGGTGGGGGGTGGGGAATTAGAAAACAAGGCTTCAAGTATTTGGTATCTTCATTTGTGTGACTTGAGAAGAAAAGAGAAATACGTGAAGGGAAGTAGAAAAAGAACAGTTATTTCTTTTGAGACGACTTTGTTTAAAAGGATTGCTCCTTTGCTTACCACCCCACTGATCGTTGGGTTCAACAGCTAACGGATCATTAGACCTACATCAGTATGTGACATAAGTGCTCCTGTTTTGGAGCATGTCAAGCATGCAACAGCCACATCTGAATTCCCAGAGGTTAAACAATAGCTTCTTGTTCGTAGCTGCCTCCAGTTCATTTAGTAGAAAATGTATAACTGTTGAAGTTTTATCAGATCCAGTTAGAAGGAGGAGGTGCTTTAATATTTCCTGTGCTAAGCAGAAGTTCTTTGATCCATTATCCTGCTAATTACTAAGGGTCTTGACCTTTTCCTGAATTCTACTGCCAGTGCCCACTTTTTCTGGCTGCCTCTATTTCCTTAATTAGACACAGACCTCGAACACTCCCGCAGTGCATTCTACCTTGTCACATATTGACTTTGTCTGCATGGGTGTTCTACTGCCTTCTGAATAGAAAGCCAGACCGTCAAAAGGGCCTGATTCAAAGGCCACTAAATCAATGGGATTCTTTCAGTCATTTCAAATGACTGGATCTTCACCTGGGGAAAATTAGCATACAGCAGACTCTCAGAGGTACGAACACCTCGGGAATGGAGGCTGTTCATAACTCTGAACAAAACGTTATGGTTGTTCTTTCAAAACTTTACAACCAAACATTGACTTAATCCAGCTTTGAAACTTTACTCTCAGAAGAAAAATGCTGCTTTTAACCATCTTAATTTAAATGAAACAAGCACAGAAACAATTTCCTTATCTTATTACATCTTTTTTTTTAAACTTTCCCTTTATTTTTTAGTAATTTATGTTTAACACAGTATTGTACTGTATTTGCCTTTTTTTGTCTCTGCTGCTGCCTGATGGTGTACTTCCTGTTCCAAATGAGGTGTGTGCTTGACCAGTCAGTTTGTAATTCTAGTGTTCATAACTTGGAGGTCCTACCGTAGTTCCACTGACTTCAGCTGGAGCTATGCTAGTTTAACGCCATCTCAGGAACTGCTCCAAAGTGTTTGAGTTCCTATATGGAATTTACACTGGGATTGCTCATAAAGTAATATGCTAAATCATAGAATCATAGAAGATTAGGGTTGGAAGGGACCTCAGGAGGTCATCTAGTCCAACCCCCTGCTCAAAGCAGGACCTAATCTCAACTAAATCATCCCAGCCAGGGCTTTGTCAATCCTGACCTTAAAAACCTCTAAGGAAGGAGATTCCACCACCTCCCTAGGTAACCCATTCCAGTGCTTCACCACCCTCCTAGTGAAAAAGTTTTTCCTAATATCCAATCTAAACCTCCCCCACTGCAACTTGAGACCATTACTCCTTGTTCTGTCATCTGGTACCACTGTGAACAGTCTAGATCCATCCTCTTTGGAACCCCCTTTCAGGTAGTTGAAAGCAGCTATCAAATCCCCCCTCATTCTTCTCTTCTGCAGACTAAACAATCCCAGTTCCCTCAGCCTCTCCTCATAACTCATGTGAGTAAGGGTGGCAGAAACTGGCCCTTGGTGAGAATCATATACCTTGGACAAAGTAGAAGAGTTTCAACAGCTGTGCCTGATACAGATGAGCTCCCATATAAGAATGTTTCGTTATCCCCAGAATATTCACGGATGTTCTTTCTAGTTATTTATCTCGGTTTTGTGTCTAGCTGAGGGATGTGGAGGACAAGGATCTTAGCAGAATGGAACTAGAGCTGGGCACAGCCCATAAGAAGGGCAGAGCACCACCACCGAGGAGGAGCATGGTGACACATTCTGCTCCTGCCAGGAGTGCTGAATCAGGGGGTATATCTACATAGCAAAGAGAACCCACCGCTAGCCTGTGACAAAAAAATTGGCCTCGTAGGGTTCGGGCTGTGGAGCTTTTTCATTGCTGTGTAGACTTTCAGACTTGGGGCTGGAGTCCAGGCTCTGGGACCCTCCCACCCTGCAAGATCCTACAGCCTGGGCTCTAGCCTGAGACGAAGTCTACACAGCCCCACAGCCTGAGCCCCATGGGTGCAAGTCAGCTGGCATGGACCAGCCACAGGTTTTTCTTTGCAGTGTAGATATACCCTGCATGCCCACTACTATAGCTAGTTGTAGGATTTTGGCTGCTATGTGACTTGTACATGGACGTGTGGGGCATGAAGCAACTCCAGCCCAAGGGATTGCAGGTCTGCCAGGCCCTTAAACCAATTGTGCAATCAGGGCAGGCTTTTTATACCCTCCCTTCCCATTGTGCACCATTGTGGAAGGGCCGGTCAGACTCTGGCCCTAAATAAGGAAAAGTGTCTCCTATGTTCAGTAACTATTTGTTTGGTACAGTAGTTCAAGTGAGTCTTACTTCTCAGATTACAGACCGTATCTAATTCCATCTTTCTATAGGGATTTTGAGAAATCAGTCTCCAATTACACCCTGGAAATGAAGTGTTGAGATAAGCTGCTATGGCTATATCCAAATTTTCCAGGAGGAAAAAAAAAAAGCAGTATGCTTTACATCTTGCCTATTTCTTAAAGTTAGATTTATTTCTATCAAAGTGATTTATGTCCCGTATAAGCAGAGCCCATTTAAACTGAGGATAATGATTATCCTTCAAGAACTGAGCAGACAATGTGTTATGCAGATGCTGTTCTCTCCCTAGTTTGAAGCTGAAACTCAAGTTTTCATTCTTAGTTTATTTTAGTTTTGGCAAAATTAGGGGTGGGAATTTAAAAATCAATCAGTCTGAAAGTTTTTCTGGTGGGTTGGGGCAAATCAGACAAGTTTTTTGTGATTTAGAGGGTTAAAAATGAGGCAGTTTCACATTTTCAGTGTGTTCCTCTAGTTTATCATAGCTCAAATATCTTGAGCTTGAAATTTATTTATTTTTAAATTTACCAGCTGGCCTCAGTGAGGACTGATCCTTTTGACTAATTTGGGTATGTGAAATATTTTTAGTCAAGAGCATTTTATTCATAGTTTAGGAAGTCCACTAGATTCCTAATTCTACACAACAGGTTTTACCACCTTAGGAATCTTCACCATCCATTTATGAGCTTTCCAGAGACTGCAAAGAATTGCTCTGAGACAGTGAGTCAAACTGTTGGGTCTCAGACCCACAGTGTAAGTAATGGATTGACTAAAGGGCTGGGATTTGGGACCCAGGAACTCCTCATCCAGAGTAGGCTCTTAATAAAACCATATACGCCGATGTTAATCCAAGCATCTCAACCCCATACAAATATTAGCTATTGCCTGTGTAAAGTAGTGTTGTTCACATTTTATACATTACTAGAGCTGGGCAAACAACTGATTTTTTTTCAAATGTTTTGTTTTTATTTTCAGGGTTTTTAAATGTCTAATGTTTTAATAAAATGTAGGGAAATTCCAAAACAAAACATCTGCTCAAAACAGAAGTAAACAGTTTCAACCTTTCCAAAATAATTTCTTTGACCAAAACTATTTGCCAAAATTAACCCAAATTCACAAATAATTTTGGTCAACCTGCATCTGTATTTTTAATGGAAAAAAGCTTTTTGCATAAAAACATTTCCTAGCTGAATCCTTATCCATATAACAGATGTGCTTAAAACGTCCCTGAAGTTTTCACATTGCCTGTGGCCACACAGTGTCATTGGACGATCCAGAATTGGTCTCTCAGGTCTCCTGACCTCCAGTCTTGTACCTAGTCCAATCTCAATCTTTTTTTCATTTGTGGACCTCTTTGGACATTTCCAATGGAGGTGCGGACCCCTTTGAAAATCTATAGTCTGTATATACAGTTGAATTCTGTTCAGTCAATTTTTAATCTTAGTCTTTTTGTGGACCTGTTACACATAGTCCATGGATCACAGGTTGAGAACCACTGCACTAAACACCACTGTCCCCTATGCAAGTCATGGGTTAACAAGCTGTGTTTGCCCTTATTTCCCCATCTGTAAAGTGATACTTTGCACTCCAAACCACACTTCACTGAAGGTGCTTCACTGATATAAACTATTCCTCAGGACCACCCTAGGAAATAGAGGTATTGTCACCATTTCATAGATGAGAACTGATATTCAGAGGTTGTAACTTGCCCAAGACTACCCAGTGAAGCACTGGCACAGTAAGAGTAGGACCTAGGGCTCCTGACACCAGGCTGGATACCTAATCCACAAAACCAGGCTCATTTCCTCACAAGTTACTTAGCCTCTCTGTGCCTAGGCTTTGTCATCTGTAAATTAGATGTTGCCCTTCATTTACTGCTATCCCAGGGCATAACCCACTTGGCCCATAGATAAATGCATCAAGCCAAAGTGTCCCTCTCAGGAGATGCAAGGAGTCAGTAGAGGCTGCACACTTCCCATTTACACAACTGCAAACATGAAAGAGGTAGAGGCATCTGACTTGGTTGCTAATGATCCCTTCCTATAATCCGTCCACTTGCTTGCTTATTAGCTTGAAGTGGGGCTCTCACCTTCCCATAGTCTACTTCTGACTTATCCCACTGGCATAAATTACTTGCATACTTCATATGGCAGGTGTGCATATTTTGGGGGTTGACATGATGTGAGGAGCAGGTCTTTGGGTGTGCCATTTCCCTTATTTTTCCAGTGCGGTGATGGGTTCTTATCAGATATTCATGCATCCACATTTTTAAGTGGCTACTGGAATTCAGGTAATATTGTACAAGGGTGATGTCTTTGAGGTGTGTCTGGCTTCTATGTGTAAATTTTGCATGCACACTAGTGCAAGCCACCTCAAAATTTGGTCCACGGTTCTAAGTTTAATATTTTGGAAAATATCTGAATACAGGTTTTGGTTTCATTGTATTCGGGAGTTTCTGCTGAAACAGATAATTCATAACTGATATGAGAACATTACAGGGAATAACAGAAATAATGGTAGAACATAGGGCCATATCCTGCTGTGACCTGTATATCTTGCAACCTCTTAAATTTCAGCGGCCGCTCCATTTATTTTTACTTATTCTAAAATATACATCTAGAAATAACATATGACAAAGCACTCATCAGCTTCCATATTTAACTGAGTATCTGGGCAGCTGGCTCACTTTTTTTCAGATAACCTCTTTACTCATGGATTTCAGAGGGCACATAATGCCATGAAATGAACTGACATTCAGATTAACACTTTAAACATAGTTTTAGCTATTTGTGTTCCAAACGAGCAATCTCCATAAAGAACTGCATTCAGCTATTAGGAAGCATAGTATTTACACGGATAATATCACAGTATGACTGACTGGGTCTCAGGCCAGCATGTTATTGAAATAGTACAGGACATGGAAGCTATCCAAGAATATTGTCTGAATAATGTGACTTTTTATTTTTTAAGCCTGACATGAGCTCCCAAATCTAGAAAAAATGCCATACTTCTTTGGAAAGATGAAGTCCCAATCCCTGCTTACCAGCACAGCTGGGTAATAAACAAGGAATTTGAATTGCTTATTTATGAGCATAAATTCAACCTAGTTGATTTTTATTGAAACCTAGTGGGATAAATCACAGGATTGGAATGTGAAATCACTAGTTATAACCTTGTTAGGAAGGATCAAGTGGGCAAAAGGGGAAGGGGAGTGGCACTCTGTTTTAAAAAAAAATGGCATTACCTGTTTCTGAGCCAACTCAGAAGCAAATGAAATTAAGTACTTTTGGATCCATGTTCTAGCTGGTGTTGTCTGAAGACGGCCAAATAATAGAGAACAGGATGACTGTCTGTGTAGTAGGGGAAAAGCTGCATTATCCTGGAGATTTCAATATGAGACACACGTTAGAGGTCTCACGCTGCCAGTGGAACTTCTAAATACCATAGATGACACATTTCCTAACTCAGAACGTGTTTGATCCAACATGGGAATCCTACTTTGGACCTTGTCTTGAATATAAAGAAGAATTGATCACAGAACTAAAAATTAGTGGCTGTGTAACCCATACCTACTTGGTGTGGCACTCTGTCCCCCTCTAGTGGTAGCTAGACCAGCTAGAGATTGATGAGCCTGCTACAGTCTTGGCTAAGAGACATGTGTCTTTTAGCACCTACAGTAGAGGCTCATCCATTAAGCTCCAGAGTTCTGGAAAATTGGGGTCTGTTGGCATTACAGTTGCATAGGTGCGAGTGATCATGACTTGATTACTTTTGTTATGTGCAAACAGAATAATGTCCAGACAAATAATTATATATACTTGGTGCTTTAAAAGGGCCAGTTTCACAAAGCTGAAAACAATTGAGCCAGATCAGCTGCAGGAGAGACATTAAACAGAAAAATGTGGACGATAACAGGGAGCTGTTTAAAAACACTTTATCAGTAGCACAAAAAGCCACAACTGAGAGAGAAGTCTACACTGGTTATAAAAAAACAAACAAACAAAAAAAACAGCCTGGCTTACAGGAGAAGTAAAAGCAGCAATCATTTATATTATATGCATAGAGGAGGGAGGGGGAAGTTGATAGCAATGAAAATAAATTAGAAGCTAAAAATTATATAAATTGATAAGGGAAGCAAAAGGACACATGGAGAAATCTCTAGCCAGCAGAGTTAAATACAATGAGTCTTTCCCGTATATTCAGAACAAAAATTGGTATTGGTTCATTAATAGGTAGAAATGGTAGAATTGTCAATAGTGATGAGAATAAGGCAGAAGTTCTCAATAAATATTTCTGTTCTGTATTTGGTAAAAGCCAGATGTATTCATTTCAGATTATATACTTTCCATTCCAACAGTAAATATAAGGAGGATGTTAGATAGCAGCTACTAATGTTAGACATTTTAAAAGCAGTAGATACGGATAACTTGCATCCATGAGTTTTGAAAGAGCTGGCCAAGAAGCTGTCTGGACCATTAATGTTGACTTTCACTACGTCTTGGAAAACTGGTGAAGTTCCAGAGGACTGTAAGAAAGATAATGGTTTTTTGTCAGTATTTAAACAAAAAAAGATACATAGGATGAGCTGGGCAATTATAGGTCTGTCAGCTTGACATCAACCCCGGGAAAAAAGAGGGGAATGGATGATATGGCACTCTATTAATAAAGTAATCTCAAAAAATATATAAATTTAGTTTCACAGGATCGATTTTCCATAACCCATGTTGATTGTCATTAATTATATTACCCTCTTTTAATTCAACTTTGGTTGATAAAGATAATGTTGATGTAAGAAACTTAGGCTTCTGTAAGGCATTTGACTTGATACTGCACAACACTTTAATTTAAAAAAACCCTAGAACAACACAGAATCAACACAGCATCCATTAAATGGATTCACAACTGGCTAACTGATAGGTCGCAAAATGCAACTGCAAATATGGAATCAAGTGGACTTGTTTCTAGTGGGGTTTTGCAGGGATTGGTCCTTGACCCTATGCTATTTAATATTTGTATTGACAATTTTGTTTTCTTCCATGTCATTAATTATTAAGCCTGCAATTGGCACCCAGATTGGGGGAGCGGGAAATAATGAAGAGGACAGGTCACTAATACAGAGCAATCTGAATCTCTTGGTAAACTGGGGGCAAGCAAACAACATGCATTTCAATATGGCTAAATCCAAATGTATACATCTCGGAGCAAAGAATGTAGGGCATACTTACAGGATGGGGGCCTTTATTCTGGGAAGCAGTGACTCTGAAAAAGATTTGGGGGTCGCGGTGTAATGCTGTAACCAAAAGGGACAATGCAATCCTTGGATGCATAAACAGGGACATCGCAAGTAGGAATCATAGGCACAGGAACTAGGGGTGTGGGGGTGCTGCAGCACCCCCAGGTTTTATGCGTGGTCCCAGCTGCTGGTCCCAGCCTTGGCCTCCCCTTACCCTGCTGCATCCCCTTTCCTAGAGCCATGGCCCTGCTCCTAGCCCCAGCTCTAAGGCATGGGGGGGGGGGGGGGGGGGGGGGGAGAGGGGCACAGACAGGTAAAGGGGGGTGCAATGTTCCCACTCTAAAAAGTGTTCCAGTGCCCCTGGTAGGAGTAGAGAGGTTATTTTACCTCTGTATTTGGCATTCGTGTAACTGCTGCTAGAATACCATGTCTAGTTCTGATGGCCACAATTCAAGGATGTTACTAAATTGGAGAGGGTTCAGAAAAGAGCGACAAGAATGATTAAAGGATTAGAAAACACGCCTTAGGGCAGGGGTAGGCAACCTATGGCACGCATGCGCACACTGCCCAGGTCCTGGCCACCGGTCCGGGGGGCTCTGCATTTTAATTTAATTTTAAATGAAGCTTCTTAAATATTTTGAAACCTTATTTACTTTACATACAACAATAGTTTACTTATATATTATAGACTTATAGAAAGAGACCTTCTAAAAACGGTTAAAATGTATTACTGGCACGCGAAACCTTAAATTAGAGTGAATAAATGAAGACTCGGCACACCACTTCGGAAAGGCTGCCGACCCCTGTCTTAGGGTGATAGATTGAAGTAGCTCAATCTATTTATTTTAACAAAGAAAAGATTAAGGGGTGATTTGATCAGTCTAGAGGTAACTACATGAGGAATACCGGTAGATATTTGATTATAGAGGGTTCTTCCATCTAGTAGACAAAGATATAACAAGATCCAATGTTGGAAATTACAGCTAGACAAATTCAGACTGAAAATAAGGTGCACATTTTTAACTGTGAGGGTAATTACCCATTGGAATATTTTACCACAGGTTAAGGTGGATTCTCCATCTATGGAAATCTTTAAATCCAGATTGCATGGTTTTTAAAAATTATGATCTAGTTCAGAGGTGGGCAAACTATGGCCCATGGGCCACATCCGTCCCGCGGGACCGTCCTACCCAGCCCCTGAGCTCCTGGACCAGGAGGCTACCCCTGGCCCCTCCCCTGCTGTCCCCCCTCCCCCACAGCCTCAGCTCACTGCACCGCTTGCGCAATGCTCTGGGCGGTGGGGCTGCGAGCTCCTGGGGCAGCACAGCTGCAGAGCCACAGCCTGACCCAGTGCTCTGTGTTGCGCGGTGGCGTGGCTGGCTCCAGCCTGGCGGCGTGGGGGGTTGGATGGGGTAGGGGTCCTGGGGGGACAGTCAGGAATGAGAGGAGGGGTTGGATGGGGCGGCGGGGGGCAGTCAAGGGCGGGGTTTCCGGGGGCAGTCAGGGGACATGGAGCGGGGAGGGGTGGATGGGGCGGGAGTCCCGGGGGAGGCCGTCAGGGAACAGGGGGGTTGGATGGGGCAGGAGTCCTGGGGGAGGGGCCCGTCAGGGGGTGAGAAGCAGGGGGGGTCAGATGGGGGCGGGGGCCAGGCCAAACTGGCTGTTTGGGGAGGCACAGCCTCCCCTAACCAGCCCTCCATACAACTTCTGAAATCCGATGCGGCCCTCAGGCCAAAAAGTTTGCCCTCCCCTGATCTAGTTCCACCATAGCTACTGGACTTGAAGGAATCAATTCAAGGAAGTCACATGGCCTGTGTTATGCAGGAGCTCAGACTAGATGATCACAATGGCCTCTACTGGTCTTAAAATCTATGAAAACTAATGCTGGGTACTCTAGCAATTCAAATTAGACAAATTTACAAGATTGCCATAGCCAGAATTTTGCTAGGAACTGACATTAATATAAACTCATAAATTGTCTGCCCTCTATAACACTGATAGAGAGAGATGCACAGTTGTTTGCCCGCCCCTCCCTCCACCCCTCCAGGTATTAATACATACTCTGGGTTAATTAATAAGTAAAAAGTGATTTTATTAAATACAGAAAGTAGGATTTAAGTGGTTCCAAGTAGTAACAGACAGAACAAAGTGAATTACCAATCAAAATAAAATAAAACACGCAAGTTTATGCCTAATACAGTAAGAAAACTGAATACAAATAAAACCTCACCCTCAGAAGTGTTCCGGTAAGCTTCCTTTTACAGACAAGTCTCCTTCTAGTCTGGGTCCAGCAATCACTCACACCCCCTGGGGTTACTGCCCTTTGTTCCAGTTTCCTTCAGGTATCCTTTGGGGGTGGAGAGGCTATCTCTTGAGCCATCTGAAGACCAAATGGAGGGGTCTCCCACGGGCTTAAATAGACTCTCTTGTGGGTGGAAACCCCCTCCTCTCTCCTATGCAAAGTCCAGCTCCAAGATGGAGTTTTGGAGTCACATGGGCAAGTCACATATCCATGCATGACTCAGTTTTTACAGGCAGCAGCCATTGCCCACATGCTATCTTGAATGTCTCCTGGAAGACTTCTTATGTGGATTGGAGCCTTCCAAGATCCATTGTTCATTAAGTGTTTCTTGATTGGGCCCTTAATTTGCACATTCCTTTCTCAAGAAGCTGACCAAATGCTTTACTAAGACTACAGGTCTGTCGCATCTTAGGCGCATTTAACATGTGCGATTTCAGCTTTATGCAGTCAGCAAAAACAAACAAAAAAAGAGAAAAATAACAATTTAAATACTGTTTCTGTAGTGCGGGCGATTCCGCCCGCCATTACACTCAATGTAATTTTGACTATACGCGATTTTCGCTTTAGGCGCTGACTGCGGAACATAACCCCAGCGTAAGATGAGACAGACCTGTACTTAAAAATCAAGCCAGTACACAGCCAATATTCATAACTTCAAATACAAAAATGATATATGCCTACAAATAGGATGAATAGATTCAGTAGATCATAACCTTTACAGAGATATGTTACATGGCATATGTAGCATAAAACATATTCCAGTTATGTCATATATGCATTTATAAGCATATTTCCATAAAGCCTTAGGGGGTGCACCGTCACAGTAATAATATTGGTTAAAATGCTATAAAGTTATCTTGTGTCTCACTCTTATTTTACTTTATACAGCTTTTTGTTGGATATTTAAATTTAAATTTTCATACAAAAATTAAATGGGTTAAGAATTTTTTAAATATTCCTCAGTCTAATCTGATATTTGTTTTCCTCTAACTTTGATTTTTAGAATTCTATTTTATTTACTCCAAAACAACCTAGAAGTCCAAAATCAACAGCAAAAAAGTTGGAACGAAACAGAAGTTGGAGTTAAACTAATGGATTAATTACTTAAGGAAAAATTCTAATGTCAACAAATTGCATTTCACTCTGTAAGATGTTCTCAGTTTTTCACTAACACTTGTCTGCAGCACTGTAGTTCCTTGGGATATGCAATTATTTAGACAAATCTTTTTGATTGAACATATCAGTAACTGAGAATACAATCGATAGGAAACAAATGCAGTAATATAACTTTATATGTCCATATTGTATAAACTCCCACCCCACACACAAAGAAAAAACCTTTACTCTGTAAAACTTCTTTTCATGAGTCTGTAAGACAAGTAATGTCAGTTACATTATTCATTCTATTATTGGCATCAGTCTTTAGTTAAGGCTTGTGTTAAGCGGTACTAGAAAAAGAATAGAAATCTGGGTTTGATGCCAAAATACTAAGAGGCACACATGCAATTCATTATTTATGTAGCAGCTGTTTCTTCTTTTCAGTATACTTGCTCCATTTCAGAAGTTGCAATTGTAAGACCAGCTAGCAACTCTAAATGCCACATTAAAATTAGGATAGCTGTCATTGCATTTGATCATAATTTTATTTGCAACAGAGATCAAAAGGCATTTGAACGAAATGACTAACACTGATTCTGTCTTTAAAGGTCAAAGTAGAGATGTTAAATTGTAGAATGACGGGTCTCTTCTGTGAGAGCACTAAAACTGAATAAGTATATTACCTGGAAGGCCTGTGTCCAAAATGACTGGAAGGTCTGAAGCCCAAACTGCAATATTCAATGGAGAATCTGTCTGAGGCACTGCTTCAGGCCTGGGGAATTCTGGGACTGAGGTAGTCTTTTACCCCTAGGGCACTAGTTTGATCTATTCTAACTGAATGTTACTTGAGGGTTGGTTGGTAGCATTTTGGTATGAGTTGGTAATCTAACTGGCACCTTTTATGTCAGCAGATAGCACAAAGATTTAAGGAAAATTAAAATTGATCTTCCCTCTCACCTCTAGAGTTGGTTCAGGACTAAGGCACATTGAAGCCTGCGATACTACACCAGTTCTGTACAGAGAGAGCTTTGGCCTCCAGAGCTGTCACTCTGGGACCTTTCCATTAGCACTAAAATTTACTTTCAAATGTTTTAAACAAATGTTTGTTTTAATTTGAATAGATTTAAGTTGAAAAATCCTGTTAGTTTGAATTACTCCTGATGTCATTGAGGAATGAAGATAATCTGTGTCTGCATGAGGAGGCAGAAAAGCAACCAAGGAGATGCTGGCTAGCCACATCACTGCATGAACTTCTGAGGAGACTCAAAATGTAAAAGGGTTGTGTCAAGTCTGGACAGAAACACTTTAGGGGCTAATAACGTATCTAAAGAATTATGAAAGACTTAGATAAGAGCTCCAAACTTGAGAATATTTTATATACCCTTTGAGTTTCACCAATCTCTAAATTTTAGGAGTGTGGTCTTCATTGCCAATAGAGGGATTTCTCTCCCACACCCTTCTCTTGGCTATAATTTTTTTTTCTCAGTTTATCCTTTTACTTCCCACTCCTGTCTCCACTGACTGTGACATTCTTCTGTATTTCTGTCAGATCCACTCCCCTTTTCCCTGTGAAAAGGCATTCAGATTAAACAGGACAGTTTATAGAGCTAAATAACTATAAATGACTCTTCATAAACATACAGATGGCATCCCTGCCCTGAATGGTTTACAGTGCATAATTCAGACAGATAAGATACATGAAATAATAGACAGAGCACAAGAATGGCTGGAGGAATCATGATCAAAACTAAGGAAGACGTTTCAGGGAGAGATCTGAAGGACTCTTTATGCAAGAGGAGTGAAAGCTGCTCCAATTGTAGAGTGCAGCAGGATAGAAGATATGAAGCTGGCACACACATGGACCAAATTTCAAAAAATGTGTGCGCATAATTGTGCATACAAACATGTAATTGCGACTGTACCTAATTTGCAAACCCTATTGCTGTGATTGTCTATGCAAAGTGAGTAGCCTGTTAGACATGGCTTTTGCAAGACAAATTTTAGATTTACATCTACAGTTGTTAGTTTCAGAGGCATGTCTGCAGCATAACATATTTACATTAAGGTTGGTTAGTCTGTATGCACCATGTTTCAATTCCTTCCTAAACTGAGCTTTGTGATTTCATAGACTTTCTTTTTAAGGCCAGAAAGGACAGTTATAATGACCTAGTCAGACCTCCTGAATAACATAGGCCATAGAATATCACCTAGAAATTCTTGCATCCAATAAATTGGGATGAACTAGACTTCTTTCTAAAGAAAATTTCTCAGTGTAAGACCTCAAATCATTCCCCTGGCTCTTCAATGAACCCTCTCTAATTTTTCCACATCTTTCTTTCAAGCATAATGTTCTCACCAATGCTATATACAGAAGTAATATAATCTCCCTACATCTGCTTGATACTCCCCTGTTGATACACCCAAGCATAGTGTTAGCACTTCTAGAAACAGCGTCACACTGGGAGCTCATGTTCAGCTGGTTATCTATGATGACCCCTAAATCCCTTTCAGAGTCACTGCTTTACAGGATACTGTCCTAGTGTCCTTCATTCTGTAAATGTGGCCTACATTCTTTGTTTCTACATGTATGACCTTACATATGGCTGTAATANGGGAACCAATCCTGTCTGTGTTCTGTGCACATCCAAAATTCCTGCTGAATGACCCGCCCTGGGAGCGAGTTACCAGTGACCCAGGGCTGGGACAGCAGGAGGGTGCAGGTTGGGGGGGGGGAGCCCAGGGCTGGGGCAGCAGGGGGGTGGGTGGGTAGGTGAGGGGGGAGCCCAGCGCTGGGGCGGCAGGGGGTGTGGGTGGGTAGGTGAGGGGGGAGCCCAGCGCTGGGGCGGCAGGGGGTGTGGGTGGGAGCCCAGGGCTGGGGTGGAGGGCAGCCAAAAATGTTTTTGCTTGGGGCAGCAAAAAACCTAGAGCCGGCCCTGTGTATGACCTTACATATGACTGTAACCGAATGTATGTTTGAATGGGCGCAGCTTACCAAGCAATCCATATCTCTCTGTAGAAATGGCCTATCCTTATAATTATTTACCACTTCACCAATTTTATCTGAAAACTTTACCCGAAATGACTATTTTCTTCCAGATCACTAAATTTTTGAATAACATTGGGCCAAGAACAAATTGTTGTAGGACCCCACTAGAAACATTCCATTTGATTCCTCACTTAAAATTACATTTTGAGATATATCAGACAATTTTTAATCCACTTAACATGCTATATTTTTCTGTAGTGCTAATTTTTTTAATCAGAATATCTTGCTGTACTAAGTCAAATATTTTACAGAAGTCTAACGCTTCAGAATTTTGGAACAGCAGCATTAGATTTGTATTGTTTTAAAATCTCTGCAATTGTGGAATCCCCAAGGTTCACCCATCAAAATATTTTAATCCTGCAATCTGACACGGCAACTGTACATTTTAAAGCTAGATGACTTGGTACCCAAATACTGTTGCACAGTGATAGTCTTTTTCTGGGATTCTTAGAAAGGTTAGTTGCCCTTTTCTCATCAGGTTAAATTTGTTAGGATCTTAAATCACCCAGTAAAGGACTAGTATGTTAGTAGAAATCGTACTCTGTCTTCACCATGGGCCAGACTAGGTCTATCTGAGCTAACTCCATTGAAGTCAGTACATTTACTTCAGGTTTACACCACTGTTATTTGAAATCAGACCCTGGCTCCACATCTGTTGTCCCAGATTGTGTGTCTGAAAATGGATGTAAGATATATTTTTCTTCAAGTAGTGCCCCTGTGGGTGCTCCACTTTAGGTATACATGTGCCCCTGTGCCTTTAATCAGAGATTTTTGGTAGCAGGGCCCGTTCGGCTCTCACATGCATCCTACACATCCTCATGCCCCATACCAAGGCTACCTAGGGCTGTGTGGGTGAACCATTCTCAGTTCCTTCTCAACTGCCTTCAGTCTGAGGTGGAATCTAGCATGTGGCTGTTTGCCGTGTGCCTGTTTGCCTCTTTCATTAGTATTTAGATGTTAACTGGTAGAATAGGTTTAGTACCTTATAGCTTGAACTTTGGAACAGTTTGTTCTTTCCTTTCCTTTTAAACATATTTTTGACAGTTTTTTTTCGGGTCTCCTATTGAGAGGTTTGAGTAACCTTTTTTCTTCTGTCGGGGATGCTGGGCTCCTCAGGTTTTAAAAGATGCCTCTCATATTGGGAAGTAATCCCTGTTAGTGATGGACACTCCCACTGCATTCGTTGTTTGGGAGACTCACATTCCTATCTATTCATCCTTTAAAGAAAGATCCCATAAAAACAGGGAAATTAAATATATGGACTTTTTTAATGATGGAGCAAGCCTTAAGACTCAGCGATCTGCCCCCATACAGGACCTTCCTCGTCTGTCAGTACCCCATCATTGAGATGATGTTCACCGAGAGTTTCCAAGAGCAAGATGATACCAAAATCCCAGTCTCCAACACTTATCTTGACTGAGGTACTGATAACTGTGCCACCGGTACCGAGAGATTCCCACTCCGAGAATAAGGAAGGGGTAAGAGAAGCAAAACATCAGAGTTCCTCTTCAAAGATACTCTGGTCATCAGAGACCTCAGGCCCTGAGAGACGTGCCAGTCAGGCTCCAGGTACTTCAGGTACCATGAAGCATGTTAAGACTTCATCATCAGAGACCCTTCTCCGGATCAATTGCTTACACAGGAGATCTCAACACTCCTAAGTCTAGGAGCCATAGATCTAGTCCCACTTCAACACAGGGGAGAAGAATTCTAGTCAAGATAATTTCTGACACCTGAGAAAAATGGCAGTTGGAGGCCGATACTAGATCTTAGACAATTGAACAAGCATGTCAGACATCTAAAATTCAGGATGGCCTCCCTAACTGCTATAATTCCCTCCTTGTAATCGGGACTGATTTGAGACCCTTGATCTCAAAGATGCCTACTTCCCCATAGCCATTCATCCTTGCCACAAAAGATTTCTTCAATTCACTTTCAATCACAATCATTACCAGTACTGGGTCCTGTCATCTGACCCAAAAGATTCTCAGAAACCATGGCAGTTATAGCTGCCTACCTCCATTGTCTAGGAATAACTCTTTCCCTACCTTGACGATGAGCTCCTCAAGGATCGGTCATACCAGGAGGTATGGTTGGTGATTCAAACAATTTCACTATTCTGAAGTCTAGGCCTGCAGATAAAACTTGAAATAGATTTTTTTGACCCCTACTCAACCAGTCCTCTTTATAGGAGTGCTTCTGGATTTGATAATCGGCAAAGCTTATCTCCTTCTCAACAAGTACCTTGCTTGAAGGACCCTTATAAAAAGATCACAGCTCAGCCCTCAAGTTCCAGCAAGGACATGTCTGCAACTACTAAGACACATGGTGGCTTGTGTTATTGTGACACAACACCAGGTTAAATCTTTGATGTGTCTAAAGATGGCTCAGGACTGTTTATTTTCCCAATAGAAACAGCCTGAACAAGCAGGTATTCGTACCCAGTCAGGTCCTACAGCCACTCACCTGGTGGATGAATCCATCCAAAGTTTGTGCAGGGATCCCATTCAACCAGAATCCCCCTATAGTTAGATTAACTTCAGATGCTGTCCTCTTGGGATGGGAAGCACATTTGGGTTCTCACACAGTCCAAGGCAAATGGTTACAACAGGAACAGTGCTTGCACATCAATCTTTTGGCTTTGAGGGTGGTCGAAATGCTTGCCTATACTTTTCTTCCCTAATCAGAAGCAAATCCATCAAGATCTTGACAGACAACATAGCATGCATGTATCAATCATCAACGCGGAGCACATTTTCCCCCTCACTCTGTGCAAAAGTAAAAAGCTTTGGAACTGGTGCATAGCCAATCAGATAGTTAGTTATCTTGGCTTCTTACCTGCTGGGGCTACAAAACATCATGGTGGACAACCTAAGCAGACATTTTTTTCCTAAATTATGAATGGGAGTTGGACTTTGAAGTCCTCAGCAAAATATCCCTAGCTTGGGGGTTTCCAGAGGTGTACCTTTTTGCCATGGCAACCAACACAGTGCAAGAAATTCTGTAACCCTAATCCTAAATTACGCCTCCCCCTAGAGTGACTGCACACTCTACTAGATCAGTCTACATTTATAGCCCTACTCAATGATATTCCAGTTGCTAAAACCTGCAGGGCTGCAACATAGTCATCAGTGTGCACATTTTACAACCACTGTGCCCAAATTCACTCTGCAAGATCCGATGTGTCAGTAGGCAATGCATTTCTTTCTTCAGTGATGGATTCGGTTCCAAAACTCCTATCTCCTTAAAGGGTTACTGCTAGGGAGTCATCTAAAGTGGCACACTCACCGGTACACTACTTGAAGGAGAAGTTACTCACCCTTGGAGTAACTGGAGTTCTTTGAGATGTGTCCCCGTGTGCGTGCTCCACTACCCCTCTGCTTCGGAGCCGCCTCTGTGGACTTTGTGGTAGAAAGGGAACTGAGGGCGGTTCGCCTGCACACTCCTATATTACCTCAATACAGGGCACCAGTATGTGTAGGACACCTGCGAGTGCCAAACAGGTACTGCTGCCAAAAATCTGTGATCAAAGGTTCAGAGGCACATGTACACTTAAAATGGAGCACCCACAGGGGGACACATCTCAAAGAACTCCAATTACTGCACAAGGTAAGTAACCTCTCCTCCATTTTCTTCTGTGCAAGCTTTTATGGTTCTCTCACTCTTTACGTTGGATTGGATTGCAAAACTATGTGTTTATGCTGAAGGGCACTGTTCATAGAATATTTTCCTCTATAGCAATTCAAATATGCATTTGTCAGTGATCTATTCCTAGCATACATTTCTGAAAGCTAGATTTGTATCACTCACCTTTTCACAGCAAAACAATTAATTTGTTTTTGCTCTGAGTTTCACTTTGATGGAAAGTAAAATGACTCCCTTCTCCAGACAGATGTTTGGGTAAAAAGTTTTAATCAAATAATGCCAGGGTGGGGGAGGGGAGAATCTCTGTTTTCACTAAACCCTAGTTGCCCTAAAAGAAAGGTAGTGGAACAATTTTTTCTGTTACAGCATAAGAAGGAAGGTCCTCTCATCAATCAGTAACTGCTTAAAAGATAAGAAACAAAGGGTAGGAATAAATGGTCAGTTTTCAGAATTGGGAAAGGTAAATAGTGGTGTCCCCAGGGTTCTATACTAGGACCAGTACTGTTCAACGTATTAATAAATGATCTGGAAAAAGGGATAAATAGTGAGGTGGCAACATTTGCAAATGACACAGATCTACTCAGGATAGTTAAGTCATAGAATCATAGAATATCAGGGTTGGAAGGGACCTCAGGAGGTCATCTAGTCCAACCCCCTGCTCAAAGCAGGACCTAATCCCAACTAAATCATCACAGCCAGGGCTTTGTCAAGCCTGACCTTAAAAACCTCTAAGGAAGGAGATTCCACCACCTCCCTAGGTAACCCATTCCAGTGCTTCACCACCCTCCTAGTGAAAAAGTTTTTCCTAATATCCAATCTAAACCTCCCCCACTGCAACTTGAGACCATTACTCCTTGTTCTGTCATCTGGTACCACTGTGAACAGTCTAGATCCATCCTCTTTGGAACCCCCTTTCAGGTAGTTGAAAGCAGCTATCAAATCCCCCCTCATTCTTCTCTTCTGCAGACTAAACAATCCCAGTTCCCTCAGCCTCTCCTCATAACTCATGTCCTCCAGCCCCCTAATCATTTTTGTTGCCCTCCGCTGGACTCTTTTCAATTTTTCCACATCCTTCTTGTAGTGTGGGGCAGACTGTGAAGAGTTACAAAGGGATCTCACAAAAGAGGGTGACTGGGCAACAAAATGGCAGATGAAATTCAATGTTGATAAATGCAAAGTAATGCACATTGAAAAACATAATCCCAACTATACATATAAAATGATGGGGTCTAAATTAGCTGTTACCACTCAAGAAAGATCTGGGAGTCATTGTGGATAGTTCTCTGAAAATAGCCACACAATGTGAAGTGGCAGTCAAAAAAGCAAACAGAATATTGGGAATCCTTAGGAAAGGGATAGATAATAAGACAGAAAATATCATATTGCCTCTATATAAATCCATGGTATGCACACATCTTGAGTACTGTGTGCAGATGTGGTGGCCCCATCTCAGAAAGATATATTGGAATTGGAAAAGGTTCAGAAAAGGGCAACAAAAATGATTAGGGGTATGGAATAGCTTCCATAGGAGGTGAGAATAAAAAGCCTGGGACTTTTCAGCTTAGAAAAAAGATAACTAAGGGGGGATATAATAGAGGTCTATAAAATCATGACTGATTTAGAGAAAGTAAATAACAAAGTGGTATTTACTCATTCTCTTAACACAAGAACTAGGGGCCACCAAATGAAATTAATAGGCAACAGGTTTAAAACAAACAAAAGCAAGTATTTCTTCACACAACACACAGTCAACCTGTGGAACTCTTTGCCAGAGGATATTGTGAAGGCCAAGTCTATAACAGGGTTCAAAAAAGAGCTAGATAAATTCATGGAGGATAGGTCCATCAATGGCTATTAGCCAGGATGGGCAGGGATGCAACCCTATGCTCTGGGTATCTCTAGCTTCTGATTGCCAGATGCTGGGACTGGGCAACAGGGGATATCAAGACAACTTGATAACTGCCCTGTCCTGTTCATTTCCTCTAAAGCACCTGGTACTGGCCACTGTCAGAAGACAGGATATTGGGCTAGATGGACCATTGGTCTGACCCAGTATGGCCATTCTTATGGTCTTATGTTCATTCTTCAAGAGTGTAACAACAGGATTTAGCGAAGAGGTGAGAAACTAAGGCCATGTCTACACTGCATTGCAGTGTAGACTACAAGGGGTGTAACCTGTATCATTCACTGACGTTGTACAGTGCACCGGCCTGTAACTGCCACCTGTGGCTGCTGTTGGAACAAACCAAAAGGTACTTAGTTTGCATTAACATAGGCCTCTTCAAACAGGACTATTTGAAGGCAAACCAGGTACCTTTTAGTTTGCCAATAACATCTGCATCGGGCAGTTACAGTGCAGCAATTTGGTGCATGCTGCAATTCACACACTCCTGTAGCTCAAGCTGCAGGACGATGTAGACAAGTCCATTGTCTAGTCTTACTGAGAATGGGATTCATAAATGTAAGCAGTGTCTGAATGAACTCTCCCCTGACATCTAGTGGTGTGCTGTGGAAAAGGACTTCAGGAGCTGATCTTGTTTGCATGGACACACCCATGCTGTCTAGCATGATGGGATTGTTTGCCCAAATGATCACTTGTGGCTGGTGTTGGATCCCCAGTCTCCTTGTTATTGGGGCAGGAGTGATAAAGAGTTGTTATCCTTGTTGTGTGAACCGAGGGCAGAAGAACTGTACCTGGCATACCCCAATGGAGGGACTAACCCTCAACTGCACGGCACTCGCAAGGCAGGGAACATGCGTTCCAAAGCCCAATGAGTTGAGAGAGAGAGGAGACAGGTACTTGCACCTGGTTGTGTGGGCCCTGTTTAAGGGTCTTAGACACCACTTGACCCTTCCTCTCTCCACGGTATAAAAAAAGAGCTACTTTTGACTCAATTGAGAGTCTTGTTACACGCTGAAGAGTTGAAATCACTAATACCTAGGTCTAAGTATTTCAGTTTCCTTCAGGTATCATGGGGGAGTGGAGAGGCTTCTTCTTTAGCCAGCTGAAGACAAAATGGAGGGGTCTCCCACGGGTTTAAATAGACTGTCTCTTGTGGGTGGAGACCCCCTCCCTACCCTCTGTAGAATCCAGTCACAAAATGGAGATTTGGAATCACATGGGCAGGTCACATGCCCATGTATGACACAGGACTTGCAGGTAGCAGCCATTACCCACATGCTGCCTTGAACGTCCTCAGGTAGACTTCTAACGTGGATTGGAGTCTTCCAAGCTCTTTTGTCTGTTAAGTGCTCCTTGATTGAACATTTAATTTGCACATTCCTTTCCCAAGAAGTGATCAAATGTTCTAACTGAGGCCACTTAGAAATCAAGCGATTATATAGCCAATGTTCATAACTTTGAACACACAAACGGTGCCTGCATACAACTAGGGTGAACATAACCAGTAGATCATAACCTTTACATAGATATGTTACATGGGCTATGTAGCAAAACCCTATTCCAGTTATATTATACATACATTTATGAGCCCCTTTATGGGGTACGCTGTCACACTAACCATCAGAGGGGTGAGGTTCTGGAACAGCCTTCCAGTAGGAGTTGTGGCAGCAAACACCTTAATTAGTTTGAAGAGAGCCCTGGACAAATTTATGAGGGTGATTGTATCATGGCATTGCTTGTGATGCTACGAAGCAGGGCTCAGCAGCCCTGGGGCTCTGTTCTGGTTTGTTTTGTTTCCTTATGGGCTTATGCTTCAAGGTCTCAGTAAACCACCTGTGCAGGAATCAGGAAGGGATTCCCTCCACCCAGGGCCGTCCCTAGGGGATTGCGGGGCCTGGGGTGGAAGTGACAAAATCTGTCACTTCTGGGATCGACTGCACCAGCCAATCACACCGGCCCGCAGGGCCCCCCATAGCATGGGGCCCAGAGCAGTCTCTTTCATTCATCGTACCCAAGAGATGGCTCTGCCTCCACCTTCCAAATGTATTTTCATTTGGGTATTGTATCTTCCTCTGAAGTATCAGGGATGGCCATGACTGGGGATGGGACACTGGATGTGGTAGGCCAGGGCTCTGAGGTGGCACTGAGCATTCTTTCTCTCAATTCTTGGCTGGCTGGTTCTTGTTCACATACTCAGAGTCTAACTGATTGCCATATATGAGGTTGGGAAGGAATTTCCCCCCAGGTCAGATTAGTAATAACCTTGGAGTTTTTTCACTTTCCTCTGCAGCTTGTTGGTGTGGGTCACTTGCCAGGCTTATCTGGGAATATCTCACATCCTCATTTCCCTGCCATTGTGGGGGCCGCAGGCACTGGTGCACCTTGGACCCTCCTGTGCTCTGCCTGTGGCACATAATAGTCTGGTCTCCTGTGAGCTGTAATACTTTGGTCTAATTTCGGTTGTTGGGTTTAGTGCACTGGTGCTGGATGGTTTTGGTGGCCTGTGCTATACATGAGGTCAAACTAGATGATCTGGTAGTTCCTTCTGGCCTGAAACCCTGACGCTAGACTATAGTCATAATCTACAATGCTCAGAGGCCAGCTCAGAGAAGAACTGTACTATGCCACTAGCATTACATCAACTGTGTCTCAATGACTTGACATGTCTGTGTAAGAGTAATTTCTCCTCACTCAGGATACCAGGCTTCCCAGTTCATAAGTATGTTAAATAGTTCATCACAAATAACGTTCACAAAGAAACAATGTTCATCACCACACACTAAGCAATGTTCAATTTGAATTTGGAGCTCAGATATCGGAAAACTTATCTGGGCCACAAATCTCATTTGACAAGAATTGTACAATAAGCTTGTAAAGCCAGTTTGTAAATTCACAATGGCATGAGAAATTATCCCTTCATGCACACATGTGTCCCATCCATCTTGTCCTAGTCAGAAATGTATGACCTAATGCCAAAGAAATCTGAAGTAGATCTATCAGAAAACCAACCACAGAGAGAGCCAAAAGAATGGAGTTTTGTTTATCATCGCTCCAAAAATTTACTTTCTGGAGTCTGATCAGTGTGTGTTAACTATTCAAGCATTCCAGTTAGAGAACCAGGTAGCTGCAATTGCTGTTATGATTACAGGATCCAGACACATCACATGGTACTTTTAAATAAAAGATAAGGAAGAAAAGAAAAGGAGCTGAAGGAAAGAGATAATTCACTCTAAATATTTTGTTTATGGGTTAGATTGGGACTGGCCCTTATATAAAGGAGTAAGATGAAGGTAAGGACAATGCCCTTACATGGTCATGTACGGGCTGGCCACAGCTGCAGCCCTGGTGCTTGGGGGAAACATAGCAGCTGTGCTCCAGATGTTTCCCTCTGAGACTAGACTCCCCCAGGCTCCACTCTTGCTCCACCCTCTGCCCAAGCAACCTTAATTCTGGCATTTCCTTACTTTTGACTGCTGGACTTTAAAACCATAATGTGCTATTAACATATGGGGGAAGGGGGTAAATGTAATTTTCTAGGTTTTTAACAAGGGAAACTGAAAAACTAATTCCATCATGTAGAACCATATTGACCTCCACATGGTTCATCAACAGGCTTTGAACGTTAAGATCCACTGCACAGACCTCTGCCACTTGAGCTGAGTACCTGACTGCAGTAGTAGGTTATCATCCTCCATGTGGATCAGCCACTAGAGGAAGAGGTACATTTTGCCAGCAGATTCAGAGCTAATTGCTGACTGAGAGCAGAAGAATAGTGAGACTCAGGAGTGCTGGATTCAATTCCAGGTACTGGAAGGGAGTGTGTTCCATTTGTTCTGCCCCTATTCATCTGCGCCTCCACCCCTCTTATTTCTGACTACCCTAGATCCCTGTACCTGATCTTCCCCAGCTATTACCCACCTGCCACTAGGTTCCTATCACCCTCAGCCTACACCTATTCTCCACTCTGAGTCAGGCGTCTTCCTCTTTCTCTTCCTCACTACTAAGCATCAGCAGGGGGATCATTTGAGAGCACAGGAGAGAATCTTCCCTTCTAACAATTCTGGTGCCATATCAGCTCTTAGCAGTTGGCAGGAGCAATTGCAGAGAAAGTCCTGCTCAGCCCCCTGAACCTCTGGGATGACAGATGTGCTGAAACTTTCCAGAAATATTCAGCCTGAGGCAGACACCTAGAATAGAAAATTTCAGCCTGAACAGTTTCAGATTGGCACTTCTAGAAGAAACTAAAACTAGAGTCTTTGAATGAAAAGTGTAACTCTAGGCCAGTGATTCTCAACCTGCGGCCTGCAGGCTGCTTGCAGCCCAATCAGCACACAGCTGCAATCCATGTGGCATCCTCAGGGCCATATAGGTAGTATATATATTGTATGGACACGGCCCACATAACGCGCAGAGAGCTGCATATACAGCCCACAATCTCAAATAAGTTGAGAACCATTACTCTAGGCATTGCTATCAAGGCTGTCTATAATTTTATTTTATTTTATTTGTATAATCATAGTGCCTAGGAGCCCCCCAGACATGGGCCAGGCCCCTACATTATTCCTTGTTACTAAAACACGTACATTTTTATATCCACTAACTATATTTAGAAAACTAGCAAAGAGCAAAACATTTCCCTTATGACTTCAGAAATGGGCTGTATCATACTTACCTTATGCATGAAAATAGTCACAATAATAGAAAAATATCATACTTTTAGGAAATGTAACATCAACTGATGTATTGCAATTGAAAATACATAGCTAATCACTTTCCTTATGCCAATGAAGTCATCATTGTTTGACATTCAGGCAGATGAGCTTTTTAAAAGCCCAAATCCTGCTCACCTTACCCACATGAAGAGTCCCTTATGGAAAGTGGTTAACTGTGTATTTTCCTTTTGAAATATATCAAGTGAAAAACTAAATTATATTTTCCAAAAGTGTGGCTCTTTTATTCAAAAGAGATCACTATTCACCCTCGCATCTAAAACACTGTCATTCATAGATGACAAGTATCAGAGGGGTAGCCGTGTTAGTCTGGATCTGTAAAAAGCGACAAAGAGTCCTGTGGCACCTTATAGGGGGGAGGGATAGCCAGGGCCGGCTCTATAGTTTTTGCCGCCACAAGCAAAAAAAAAAAAGCCGCGATCGGGAACTCTTACGCCGCCGCTTCATTTTTCGGTGGCAATTTGGCTGTAGGTCCTTCCCTCCGACACGGACTGAGGGACCCGCCGCCGAATTGCCGCCGGAGGTGCCGCCCCCTTCCAGGGGCCGCCCCAAGCACCTGCTTGCTGGGCTGGTGCCTGGAGCCGGCCCTGGGGAGAGCTCAGTGGTTTGAGCATTGGCCTGCTAAACCCAGGGTTGTGAGTTCAATCCTTGAGGGGGCCACTTAGGAAGCTGGGGCAAAATTGGTCCTGCTAGTGCAGGCAGGGGGCTGGACTCAATGACCCTTTGGGGTCCCTTCCAACTCTATAAAATAGAGTTTTAGTTTGAGATAGGTATATCTCCATATATATTTATAGACTAACGTGCGTCTGATGAAGTGGGTATTCACCCACGAAAGCTTATGCTCCAATACGTCTGTTAGTCTATAAGGTGCCACAGGACTCTCTGTTGCTTATTCATAGATGATTTTGTTTTGTTAAACATGTTGGGCAAAATTTTGACTTTTGTTTATATCTTTATAAAGCTGGAGTAACGCCACTGAAAATAACTTCAAATTTACACCACTGTAAGGGAGAGGTCAGATTCTGGCCAATTCATTCTTCGAACAGCCCAGATTATTTCTCATGTTACCCAGAATATTAGCAAAATATTGTGACATTCATAGCTGATATTCAAACAAATGAGTTGATTATGCTTTTTAATCCTTGTCACAAGAGAGGATGTAGGGTGTGCCAATTCCTGTTTTTACTGGAGTAGTTGACAGATGAATTTCAACAAAGTAGAGTGTGTACAGATCAGGCATTATAGGGCAGGATTTGAGAGAAGGATCTGCCCCGAGGGAGCAAATGACAGACTCTCAATCTCCCTCCTCATTTCCATGCATCTCCAAAGAGGGAGGGAACCACACAATCCACAACTGGCACAGTGTACACTGAATGACATGATAGCACAGTTATGATGCCTATTACATTTGGGAGGAGGGCAAAGCAAAGGATCTACCTGTTCGTTTCCCATTGACCTGTGCCAGGAAGCAGGGACGTAGGAGTTCTATGGAGCCTGCTGTGCGTGCACGCATGAAAGCTTGGGTGTGTCTGTGGTTGGATGAGTGGGAGCGTGTGTGTACATGTGGAGAACGTGCAGTGCATGATTAGACTGCATAACTTATGTCAATGTTAAAAATCCTCAAACTTGTTCTTGCATCCATAAATAGACGCCTTAGTTCCTAAACAAACCTGAACATTAAATAATTCTAAAAGGAGCGAATCAGCTGAGAAAGTTATGTAGTAATAACGTAGGCAGGAATAACTCACAAAACATTTAAATATCTAGATTTTCTATGCCTATTTAGTAGTACTAGCATATTACGCTGAAAGTAAAGCCACACAGTCTGAAAACACTAAAGGAAAGAATGCACTCCTTATCAGCAAACTATAAAACATAACAATTTGGTTTTAAAACATCCATTTTAAAACATCAGAACAGACATTTCTGAGCCCTTTTACTGGCAGAAGCCTCTTAAAATAGACATACTTTACACTGCCACACTAACAGAGATAGTGTGGAATAGAACATAAACCAAGTATACAAATGTAAGAAACATGATCCCCAGAATGGACTGATCATAGAACTGGAAGGGACCTCGAGAGGTCTTCTAGTCCAGTCCCCTGCACTCAAGGCAGGACTAAGTATTATCTAGACAATCCCTGACAGGTGTTCGTCTAAACTGCTCTTAAAAATCCCCAATGATGGAGAGTCCACAACCTCCCTAGCCAATTTATTCCAGCGCTTAACCACCCTGACAGTTAGGAAGTCCAACCTAAACCACCCTTGCTACAATTTAAGCCGAGTGCTTCTTGTCCTATCCTCAGAGGTTAAGAACAATTTTTCTCCCTCCTCCTTGTAACAACCTTTTATGTACTTGAAAACTGTTATCATAGCCACTCTGTCTTCTCTTCTCCAGACTAAACCAAGCCAATTTTTTCAATCTTCCCTCATAGGTCATGTTTCTAGACCTTTAATCATTTTTGTTGCTCTTCTCTGGACTTTCTCCAATTTGTCCACATCTTTCCTGAAATGTGGCACCCAGAACTGGACAAAATACTCCAGTTGAGGCCTAATCAGCATGGAGAAGAGCAGAAGAATTACTTCTAGTGTCTTGCTTACAATACTCATGCTAATACATCCCAGAATTATGTTTGCTTTTTTTTGCAACAGCATTACGCTGTTGACTCATATTTAGCTTGTGATCCGCTATGACCCCCAGATCCCTTTCCGTAGTACTCCTTTCTAGACAGTCATTTCCCATTTTGTATGTGTGCAGCTGATTGTTCCTTCCTATGTAGAGTACTTTGCATTTGTCCTTATTGAATTTCATCCTATTTACTTCAGACCATTTCTCCAGTTTGTCCAGATCATTTTGAATTTTAATCCTATCCTCCAAAGCACTTGCAACCCTCCCAGCTTGGTATTGGCTGCAAATTTTATAAGTGTACTCTCTATGCCATTATCTAAATCATTGATGTTAACTATGCCATAAATTCAACTCATAGCAAAAGAGATGATTCTCCTAATGTCTATTAATTTCTGGATCTGAATTCTTGATTGAATGAACTTACTACAGTTCCTGGACACACAAGCCCTTTAAGATAAAGGAAAAGATTAGACTATTTTCATCAAACAATATTAAGGGAATATTTTCAAAACCCTAAATTCTAGGTGCTCAAGAACTTGCTATGAAAATTCTAACACCAACCTTAACTCCATGAACTTTACATCCATGGGATGGATATCCTCATTAGTTCCAAACTCATCCTCTTGAGTATATGAATTTCAAAAATGTTTAAATTATATAATATGTTGCACACAAAATTACATTAAAATAACATTAGTAAGGTGACAAAGTCAAGCACTCAAAAGTTAAGCATTAAAATTGCCCACACATGGGTACAAATGGTTAAAATTTGGCCAAGTTATAAGTCACTGAAAATAGAGCCTTATAATGGGAAGTGTCAGGCAACCTTAATAATAAGCTGTGCTACCAGCCCAACCCATAATAACCCCCACCTTCCCTTCTAGTCTTCATCCAGCACAAGAAGGTCTATGCTGTGTATAGGGCATGCCCTAGATGCTTTGCCAGCCTGCCAGAAAACATTTTGCTCCCTTTTGCCCAGAGCAGCTGAGCCTTTTAAATAAATAAATAAAAAGCTGAGTGCCACAGCAATGTGCCCCGTGTCCCCAGAAGTTGGTGCCCAGAGTGACTGTCTTACTCGCCCGTCCCTAAAACCAGGCATGGCTATATATCATGAGTGTCACATCTTGTATCCTTGAGATCTAGATCCCGTGTGAGAAAGGGCTTCCAAATTTGCTTCCAGTGGGTCATGCAAGATCCAGACTGAATGGCAGAGGAATAGGATACAGATTGCACACTAGGGTTGCCAATCTTCCAGGATTGTCCTGGAGTCTCCAAGAATTAAAGATTAATCTTTAATTAAAGATTGTCATGTGCTGAAACCTCCAGGAATACATCCAACCAAAATTGGCAACCCTAGTGCACACTTTGTATCTCCTTCTAGAACAGGGGTGGGCAAACCTTTTGGCCTGAGGGCCACATCTGGGTGGAGAAATTGTATGTAGGGCCATGAATGTAGGGCTGGGGAGGGGGTTGGGGTATGGGAGAGGGTGTGGGAGGGGGTGCGGTGTGCGGGAAGAGGCTCAGGGCAAGAGGTTGGGGTGCAGGAGGAGTGTGGGGTGCAAAAGGGGCTCGGGGCAGGGGGTTGGGTTGCAGGAGGGGGTGCGGAGTGCAGGTGGGGGGTCAGGGAAGGGAGTTGGGGTGTAGGTAGGGTTCAGGGTGTGGACTCCGACCCGGCGCCGCTTACCTCGAGCAGCTCCGGGGTGGCAGTGGCACGCAGCAGGGTTAAGGCAGGCTCCCTGCCTGTCCTGGCCCCGCACCACTCCCCGAAGTGGCCAGCATGTCCGGCAACGGTTCCTGGAGGTGGGGTAGGGCAGAGGGCTCTGTGCGCTGCCCTCGCCTGTGGGTACCACCCCTGAAGCACCCTTTGGCCGCGGTTCCCTGTTCCCGGTCAATGGGAGCTGCGGGGGGCAGTGCCTGCAGGCAAGGGCAGCATACGGAGCCCTCTGCCCCACCCCCAGGGGCCGCAGGGACATGATGCCGGCCACTTCTGGGAGCGGCACGGGGCCAGGGCAGGCAAGGAGCCTGCCTTAGCCCTGCTGCGCCATGCCACGGGGCTGGCAATCCCATGGGCTGGATCAAAAGCCCTGATGGGCCAGATCCGGCCCGCGGGCCATAGTTTGCCCTCCCCTGTTCTAGCAGTTGATACTTACTACTCCTTCCTGGCTTCCAGTACAGCAGAGTAACCTGAACCCAGCAGTGGCAGCAAACTATAGGGAAGCCAGAAGGAAAGGAGGACAATTATAATTGTGGGAATCCTGTAGGAGAGGGTCTGAAACCTGGAAAAAGAGGAGGAACTGCAGAGTTGGCTGGAGGAAGGAGCTGACTTTGCTTTAAGATCAAAGGATTGCACTGCTGGAGTGCTTCTTGTTTACATTGGGGTGAGAGGGCTCAGTTGCAAAATGCTGACCATGCTGTCCCCTAATCCAGTCCTTGTGGATCAGAAGAGGGAGCACTGAGTCTCAGACCTGCATTTTTTGGGAGGATGAATGGTTTACCAGCCAGTGAGTGGAGAGGGTTGGGAGAAAATGTTAGTAGTCTGCTATTCATAAATGGAAATAAATATAGACAGGTTAGAATGGATGGAACAAGAGGGTCTCTGACTCCATATCCCTTCCCACCTGTTGGTCAGAGTTAAGATTGCCGCTGGAACCTTAACTGCAAATTTCTTGAGTTTCTAGCATTTGTCTTTTTTATACTATAACATTAAGCAACATTGATTTCAAGGTCTCATATTTTTAGTTTTCAATTCAATGAGGCTTTATTGGCTATGCAAATGTTGCCAGCATTTCATCCTTAACTCTGTCTTAAAGCTTTTTGGGCAGAGTCCGTCCTTTCTTTTACGCAAGGGAAAAGAGTGCGGGGGGGGGGGGGG